>VHKM01000453.1:592500-1157060 GCA_007210695.1 Neogobius melanostomus | reverse complement strand
TCAAAGTCCCGCAGTGCTGTCAGTAGTCGTTGAACAAGAGACGTGTGCGGCTCCTGAAATTGAGCAATGCGCGAAGTTGAACATTCAGACACGAAAACCAAGTAGACATCTCATGTCAAGCACTGACTACCTCCAACAAAATTCACGCAGCCAAAATAACTTTATAACTTTGCTTGATAAGTGGCGCAGGTGACCTGAGTTGATTTATTGGGCGTACTAACATACGAGCTGATGTAACTTTTTGGAGACGCTTAATGAAGGGGAATTAGCTCAATGGAGACGCGCTTGCCTTAGCATGAGGTGATGGGAGCGATGCCTCATTATCCACAGTTTTAACCTGTCTGGGATGTCACAAGACTTAAGTAAGAAGACCCAAGCAAACGTGAATCATAAAATTGAACTTTACTCATCAAGTTGTGCAGTTAAAAAGTTTGTACTGGAGTAAATAATGTCTCTGTGGCCAAGTCGTCAGTGCGCTTCGTGGCTGTTAACCGATGAGGTCTGTGTTCGAGCCCAACCGTCAGGAGCGAGGTGTTCCCTGTTTCTCATGGAATAACGCACAACAGATTGTACTCATAGCCTGATTAACAGAATCTGCCGAATGGCACGATTGAGTATCAGGTTATGGATGACAATTCAGTGTTTATGTTCCAAAAGTGTCTCTTAACAGTTGCATTTCATGATTAACTACAATCCAGTGCAGTCGGAACCCACTCTGGACTAAAAGCAACCCAGAAACTACTGTAAAGCGCAACATCATGACCATTTCCACACTGTAGTTGATAGAGTAGTTGAGGAATGAAACCTTGCCTTCTTGGGGTTTGTTCAAAAAGATCCGCAACGGTACGTATGAGCAACATTGAAATTGCAAAATGGAAGTCGGCCACATCTCTTTGTATTTGACTCCCTCAAAGACGATCGCGGAACTGTTTGCTCAGTCTTGAGGCGCGTGCTTAGTTGCTCAAGAAGGCTCCTTGTTGTAATGCCAGGAGATCTTGGTTCAAATCTCCAGCAGTGCTTTTCGAAGATTCTCTTCGAAACTGGTGCGTGCTCTGAAATTGAGCAGGCGAATGAAAATTAGACCAGCAAACGAATGACATTCTCATGTCAATTGCAACTGTACTGTACCTCCAGACAAAAGGTACATTAGCAAAATAAATCTTTTATATACTTTGCTTGATTAAGTGGCAGGTGACCTGAGTGATTTATTGGGCGGGATAACATGACACCTGATGGTAAACTTTTTGGACTGTCTTAAATGAAGGGTAATTGTAGCTCAAAGGTAGAAGCGCTCGCTTAGAAGCGAGAGGTAGAGGGATCGATGCCCTATTCTCACCACACGTTTTAACTGTCTGGACCACTAATGACTTTAGATAAGAAGCCCAGGCAAACGTGATCATAAAATCAAATTTACTCATAAGGTGGATGTTAAAAGCGTTGTTACTGATGTACGAATACCACGTCTCGGGCGCACATCGTGTCACGCGCTCACCGCTGTTTAACCGAGAGTTCTGTTTGTGTTGGTGTTCGAGCCCACCTCAGGACGATTGGTTGTTTCACCTGTATTCATGGAATGCACTGATTGTACTTGTCATCCTGATTCGAAAGAATCTGCCTGAAAGGACATGGAGGCACAATTCAGTTTATGTTGCCAAAAGTTCCTAACATTGCATTTCTAATGAACGAGAATAATGTCAGTGCAGTCGGACCCATTGGACCTAAAAGCAACCAGGAAAACTAACTGTAAAAAGCGCAACATCCCGAACCATTTTCCACTGTAGTGATAGAGTATTGAGAATCGAATCCTTGCTTTTGGGGTTTTTCAAAAAGAGACTCCGCAAGGTCAACGTATGATGCGAACATGAAACTGCAAAATGGGAAAGTCGGCCCAGCTTCTTTGTACATTTACTCCCTCAACGATTGGCGAAGTTGCGTCAGTCTTGAGGCTGCGTGGTCTGTTGGTCAAAGCGCTTGTCTAGCTAACGAGGAGATTCCTGTTCAAATCCCAGCAGTGCCTTTTCAGTAGTCCTGGTTTCGAAACTGTCAGGGCTGCACTGAAAAATTAGAGCAACGGCGATATGAACACATTCAGACAGCAAACCAATGACATTCTATGTCAATGCAACTGTACTTACCCTCAGACATAAAGTACAAGCCAAGTAGACTTTTTATAACTTTGCTTGATAAGTGGGCGCAGGTGACCCTGATGTTTGATATTACTTGGCCGTCATAACATACAGCGATGGGTAACTTTGTTGGACTGCTTAAAATAAAGGGGATATTAGCTCAAATGGTAACAGCGCTTGCTTCATGCGAGAGGTAGAGGACCGAGCAGCTCAGGATTCTCCCGCACGTTTTTAACTGTCTGGACTCACAACTTTGAGTAAGAAGCCCAAGGACAACGGCATCTAAACTCAACTTAATCATTGAAAGTTTTGATGTATAAAGAAGTTTGTACTATGATGTAAATAACCTAATGCTCTGTGGGGCGAATGCGGATCCAAGTGCGCTCGGGCTGTTAACCGAGAGGTTGGTGTTCGATCCACCAGGGAGAGTGGTTGTTTTCCTGTTTGCATGAATATGCACTGATTGTACTGCATCCTAGATCAAAGAATCTGCTGAATGACATGGACTAGTACAGTATGGAGTGCAACAAATTGCAGGTATTAAGTCCAAAGTGTCTTCTTAAACAGTGCAATTGCACTATTAACACTAATTCCCCGTGCACATAGTCGGAACCCATTGGCTAACGTCAACCCAGGAAAAACTAACTGTAAAAAGCGCAACAATCAAGACCATTCTTACGCACGTAGTCTGATAGAAGTATGACGAATTGAATCCTTGCGTTTTTTGGGGTTTTCAAAAAGAAACTGCCGCAAGGTCAACGTATGACTAACATGGAAATTGCAATGGTAAGTCTGCCCAGTTCCTTTATTTATCTTCCCTCAATCGATGGTAATCATGTAAAACTGCTCAGTGTCTTGAGGCGCTGTGGGCTTAGTGGTGGTCTGAAAGTCCTTGTTTCTTGTAAGCAGGAATCTGGTGTCAAATCCCCAGCAGTGCCTTTTCAGCCTTAGTTGTTTAGAAAACTGTGCGTGCTCTGAAAATTGCAGCCAGAGGCGATATAAGAGATTAGGACAAGCAAAGACCAATGCACAGTCTCGATTTCTAATGTCACTTGTACTTATCCGGGGTGCGCGACAGAAGTACAAGCCCAAAAATAACTATTTATAAATTGCTTGATTAATGTGGGCCAGGTGACCTGATGTTGATTTATTGGGCGTATAACCATGACAGCTGATGGTTAAACTTTTTTTGGACTGCCTAAAAGGGAAGGGATTTAGCCTCAACATGGTAGAGGCCCTTGCTTAGCAAGGCGAGAGTAGAGCGATCCGGATTGCCCCCCTCGCTCATCTCCACAGTTTTTAACTGTCTGGGACTCAAATGACTTTAGTAAGAAGCCCCAAGGCAAACGTAATCGATAAAAACCAACCTTTACTCATGGAAAGTTTGCTGATGTTAAAGAGTATGTAGCTATTGCTGTAAATACCAAGTCTGTGGGCGCAATAGTCTAGCGCCGCCGCTTTAACCGAGAGTGACTTGGTGGTTCGAGCCCACCCAGGACGATGGGTTTGTTTCCCTGTTTCATGAATATGCAACTGAATTGTACTCATGCCTGAATTCAAAGAATCTGCCTGATGTACATTGGGTACTGGTTTGGGTCGCACAATCAGGTTAGTGTTCCAAAAGTGTCTCTCTAACAAGTTGCATTTCATGATGAAACAGAACTAATCCCAGTGCATCGGAACCCATTGGACTAAAAGCACACCGAGAAAACTTAACTGTAAAAGCGCACACATCAAGACCATATTTCCACGTAGTTGATGAGAGTATTGAGATGAATCTTCTGTGGGGTTTTCTCAAAATCGATCCGCAAGGTCAATCGTATGAGCTAACATGGCAAGTTGCAAAATGGGAAGTCGGCCCATCTTGTATTTAACTCCTCAACGGATGGCAATGTTTGCTCAGGTTTGAGGCGCTGTGCGCTTAGTTTGGTCACCATAGCGCCTTCTAGTAGAGACAGGAGTTCTGGGTTGCAAACTCAGCCACGTGCCAATCCAATAGCTTGTTCGAAACTGTGCGTGCATCTGAAATTAGAGCAAGGCGACTATGAAAACATTAACCAGCAAACCAATGACATTCTTCATGTCAATGCACCTGTACTGTAACATCAGCCAAAAGTACAGGCCAAAATAACTTTATATAACTTTGCTTGATTAAGTGGGCTCAGGTGACCTTGATGTTGAGTTTATTGGGCCGTGAAACATACGAGCTGATGGTAACTTTTTTTTGGACTGCCTTAAATGAAGGGGGAATTAGCGCAAATGGGTAAGCGCTTTTAGCATCGAAGAGGGTAGACGGGTATCGATGACGTGCGCCCACCAGTTTTAACTGTCTGGGAACTCACAATGACTTTAGTAAGAAAGCAGGCAAACGGAATCATACAAATCAACTTTACTCAAAGTTTGTGATGTTAAAAGTTTGTACTGATGTAAATACCATTCTCTGTGGCGCACACTTCGGGATCAGCGGCTTGGCGTGTTATTGAACCGATGGAGGTATTGTGGGGTATTCGGGCCATCCGTGCAGGACAATTGTTGTTTTCCCTGTTTCGATGGATATGCACTGATATGTAACTCATTTCGCTGAGTGTCAAAGAATCGCCGATGTGACTTGTGTACCTGGTATGGAGTTAGTCACAATTCAGGTTTATGTTCCAAAAGGTCTTCTAACAGTGGCATTTCATATGAACATCAACTTCCTAGTGCAGTTCGAACCGCATTGGACGCTAAAAGCAAACCCCAGGAAAACATTAAGCTGTAAAAGTGCAACATCAAGACCATTTCCACTGATGTGCTGATAGAGTATTGAGAATTGAATCTTCGTTGGGGTTTTTCAAAAGTGACTCCGCAAGGTCAACGTAGGGTGCAAACATGGTAAACGCAAAGATGGGAAGTCGGCCCATCTTGTTTTACTCACCACTCACGATGGGATAATGTTGCTCAGGTTTGAGCGCGGTGCTTAGTTTTGGTCAACAGCGGCCTGTCTAGGTAAAACTAGGAGATCTGGTTCAAATCCCAGCAGTGCCTGTTCGAAGTGTTGTTTCGAAAACTGTGCGTGCTCTGAATTGGAAGCAAGGCGATATGAAACATTAGACAGCAAACCAATGACATTCTCATGTTAAAGTCACTGTTACTCTACCCTCCAAGGACCAAAGTACAAGGCATAATAAACTTTTATAACTTGGCTTTGCGATAGAAGTGGGGCATGCGGTGACATGATGTTGATTATGGGCGTATAACATGAACGTGATTGGTAAACTTTTTTGGACTGCTTAAATAGGGAATTAGCTCAATGGTAAGACGCGCTTTCCTTAGCATGGACGAAGGTAGAGGATCGATCTGCTCCTTCCACAGTTGTTAGCTGTCTGGGACTCACCCAATGACTTAGTAAGAAACCCAAGGCAAAGTGAAATCATAAAATCAACTTATCTCAATAGTTTCGTCGATGTTAAACAGTTTTTGTAACTGATTTAATACATGTCTCTGTGGGGCAATCGGTCAGCGCGCTCGGCTGTTAACCGAGAGGTTGGTGGTTCGAGCCCACCCAGGGACGATTGGTGTTTCCTGTTTCATGAATAGCACTGATTGTACTCATCCTGATTCAAAGAATCTGCCTGATGTGACATTGGTGTACTGGTTATGGAGTGCACAATTCAGGTTTTATGTTCCAAAAGTGTCTTCTTAACAGTTGCATTTCATATGAACACATAATTCCAGTGCAGTCGGAACCCATTGGACTAAAAGCAACCCAGGAAAACTAACTGTAAAAGCGCAACATCAAGACCATTTTCCACTGTAGTGATAGAGTATTGAGAATTGAATCCTTGCTTTTGGGGTTTTCAAAAAGACTCCGCAAGGTCAACGTATGTGCAACATGGAAACTGCAAAATGGGAAGTCGGCCCACTTCTTTGTATTTACTCCTCAACGATGGGAATGTTTGCTCAGTCTTGAGGCCTGTGGCTTAGTTGTCAAAGCGCCTGTCTAGTAAACAGGAGATCCTGGGTTCAAATCCCAGCAGTGCTTTTCAGTAGTTGTTTGGAAACTGTGCGTGCTCTGAAATTGAGCAAGGCGATATGAAACATTAGACAGCAAACCAATGACATTCTCATGTCAATGCACTGTACTTACCTCCAGACAAAAGTACAAGCCAATATCTTTTATAACTTTGCTTGATTAAGTGGGCCAGGTACCTGATGTTGATTTATTGGCGTATAACATGACAGCTGATGGTAACTTTTTTGGACTGCTTAAATGAAGGGGAATTAGCTCAAATGGTAGAGTGCTTGCTTAGCATGCGAGAGGTAAAGGGATCTATGCCCTCATTCTCCACAGTTTTTAACTGTCTGGGACTCACAATGACTTTAGTAAGAAGCCCAAGGCAAACGTGAATCATAAAATCAACTTTACTCATGAAGTTTGTGATGTTAAAAGTTTGTACTGATGTAAATACCATGTCTCTGTGGCGCAATCGGTCAGCGTGCTTGGCTGTTAACCGAGAGGTTGGTGGTTCGAGCCCACCAGGGACTATGGTTGTTTCATGTTTCATGAAATGGCACTGATTTGTACTCATCCTGATTCAAAGAGTCTGCCTGATGTGACATTGGCGTACTGGTTATGGAGTGCACAATTCAGATTTATGTTCCAAAAGTGTCTCTTAACAGTTGCATTTCATATGAACACTAATTCCAGTGCAGTCGGAACCATTGGACTAAAAGCAACCCAGGAAAACTAACTGTAAAAGCGCAACATCAAGACCATTTCCACTGTAGTTGATAGAGTATTGAGAATTGAATCCTTGCTTTTTGGGTTTTTCAAAAAGACTCCGCAAGGTCAACGTATGTGCAAACATGGAAACTGCAAAATGGGAAGTCGGCCCACTTCTTTGTATTTACTCCCTCACGATGGGAATGTTTGCTCAGTCTTGAGCGCTGTGGCTTAGTTGGTCAAAGCGCCTGTCTTGTAAACAGGAATCCTGGGTTCAAATCCCAGCAGTGCCTTTCAGTAGTTGTTTCGAAAACTGTGCGTGCTCTGAAATTGAGCAAGGCATATGAAAACATTAGACAGCAAACAATGACATTCTCATGTCAATGCACTGTACTTACCTCCAGACAAAAGTACAAGCCCAAAATAACTTTTATAACTTTGCTTGATTAAGTGGGCCAGGTGACCTGATGTTGATTTATGGGCGTATAACATACAGCTGATGGTAACTTTTTGACTGCTTAAATGAAGGGAATTAGCTCAAATGGTAGAGCTTGCTTAGCATGCGAGAGGTAGAGGATCGATGCTCCTCCACAGTTTTTAACTGTCTGGACTCACAATGACTTTAGTAGAAGCCCAAGGCAAACGTGAATCATAAAATCAACTTTACTCATGAAGTTTGTGATGTTAAAAGTTTGTAACTGATGTAAATACCATGTCTCTGTGGGGCAATCGGTCAGCGCGCTCGGCTGTTAACCGAGAGGTTGGTGGTTCGAGCCCACCCAGGGACGATGGTTGTTTCCCTGTTTCATGGAATAGGCACTGATTGTACTCATCCTGATTCAAAGAATCTGCCTGATGTGACATTGGTGTACTGGTTATGGAGTGCACAATTCAGGTTTTATGTTCCAAAAGTGTCTTCTTAACAGTTGCATTTCATATGAACACATAATCCAGTGCAGTCGGAACCCATTGGACTAAAGCAACCCAGGAAAACTAACTGTAAAAGCGCAACATCAAGACCATTTTCCCTGTAGTGGATAGAGTATATGAGATTGATCCTTGCTTTTTGGGGTTTTTCAAAAGACTCCGCAAGGTCAACGTATGTGCAAACATGGAAACTGCAAAATGGGAAGTCGGCCCACTTCTTTGTATTTACTCCCTCAACGATGGGAATGTTTGCTCAGTCTTGAGGCGCTGTGGCTTAGTTGGTCAAAGCGCCTGTCTAGTAAACAGGAGATCCTGGGTTCAAATCCCAGCAGTGCCTTTTCAGTAGTTGTTTGGAAAACTGTGCGTGCTCTGAAATTGGAGCAAGGCGATATGAAACATTAGACAGCAAACCAATGACATTCTCATGTCAATGCACTGTACTTACCTCCAGACAAAAGTACAAGCCAAAATATCTTTTATAACTTTGCTTGATTAAGTGGCCAGGTGACCTGATGTTGATTTATTGGGCGTATAACATGACAGCTGATGGTAACTTTTTTGGACTGCTTCAATGAAGGGAATTAGCTCAAATGTAGAGTGCTTGCTTAGCATGCGAGAGGTAAAGGGATCGATGCCCTCATTCTCCACAGTTTTTAACTGTCTGGACTCACAATGACTTTAGTAAGAAGCCCAAGGCAACGTGGAATCATAAAATCAACTTTACTCATGAAGTTTGTGATGTTAAAGTTGTACTGATGTAAATACCATGTCTCTGTGGCGCAATCGGTCAGCGTGCTTGGCTGTTAACCGAGAGGTTGGTGGTTCGAGCCCCACCCAGGGACTATTGGTTGTTTCCATGTTTCATGAAATGGGCACTGATTGTACTCATCCTGATTCAAAAAATCTGCCTGATTGACATTGGCTACTGGTTATGGAGTGCACAATTCAGATTTTATGTTCCAAAAGTGTCTTCTTAACATTTGCATTTCATATGAACACATATTCCAGTGCAGTCGGAACCCATTGGACTAAAAGCAACCCAGGAAAACTAACTGTAAAAGCGCAACATCAAGACCATTTCCACTGTAGTTGATAGAGTATTGAGAATTGAATCCTTGCTTTTTGGGGTTTTCAAAAAGACTCCGCAAGGTCAACGTATGTGCAAACATGGAAACTGCAAAATGGGAAGTCGGCCCACTTCTTTGTATTTACTCCCTCAACGATGGGAATGTTGCTCAGTCTTGAGGCGCTGTGGCTTAGTTGGTCAAAGCGCCTGTCTTGTAACAGGAGATCCTGGGTTCAAATCCCAGCAGTGCCTTTTCAGTAGTTGTTTCGAAACTGTGCGTGCTCTGAAATTGAGCAAGGCGATATGAAACATTAGACAGCAAACCAATGACATTCTCATGTCAATGCACTGTACTTACCTCCAGACAAAAGTACAAGCCCAAAATAATTTTATAACTTTGCTTGATTAAGTGGGCCAGGTGACCTGATGTTGATTTATTGGGCGTATAACATGACAGCTGATGGTAACTTTTTTGGACTGCTTAAATGAAGGGGAATTAGCTCAAATGGTAGAGCGCTTGCTTAGCATGCGAGAGGTAGAGGGATCGATGCTCCTCCACAGTTTTTAACTGTCTGGGACTCACAATGACTTTAGTAAGAAGCCCAAGGCAAACGTGAATCATAAAATCAACTTTACTCATGAAGTTTGTGATGTTAAAAGTTTGTACTGATGTAATACCATGTCTCTGTGGGGCAATCGGTCAGCGCGCTCGGCTGTTAACCGAGAGGTTGGTGGTTCGAGCCCACCCAGGGACGATTGGTTGTTTCCCTGTTTCATGAATAGGCACTGATTGTACTCATCCTGATTCAAAGAATCTGCCTGATGTGACATTGGTGTACTGGTATGGAGTGCACAATTCAGGTTTTATGTTCCAAAGTGTCTTCTTAACAGTTGCATTTCATATGAACACATAATTCCAGTGCAGTCGGAACCCATTGGACTAAAAGCAACCCAGGAAAACTAACTGTAAAAGCGCAACATCAAGACCATTTTCCACTGTAGTTGATAGAGTATTGAGAATTGAATCCTTGCTTTTGGGGTTTTTCAAAAAGACTCCGCAAGGTCAACGTATGTGCAAACATGGAAACTGCAAAATGGGAAGTCGGCCCACTTCTTTGTATTTACTCCCTCAACGATGGGAATGTTTGCTCAGTCTTGAGGCGCTGTGGCTTAGTTGGTCAAAGCGCCTGTCTAGTAAACAGGAGATCCTGGTTCAAATCCCAGCAGTGCCTTTTCAGTAGTTGTTTGGAAAACTGTGCGTGCTCTGAAATTGAGCAAGGCGATATGAAACATTAGACAGCAAACCAATGACATTCTCATGTCAATGCACTGTACTTACCTCCAGACAAAAGTACAAGCCCAAAATATCTTTTATAACTTTGCTTGATTAAGTGGGCCAGGTGACCTGATGTTGATTTATTGGGCGTATAACATGACAGCTGATGGTAACTTTTTTGGACTGCTTAAATGAAGGGGAATTAGCTCAAATGGTAGAGTGCTTGCTTAGCATGCGAGAGGTAAAGGGATCGATGCCCTCATTCTCCACAGTTTTAACTGTCTGGGACTCACAATGACTTAGTAAGAAGCCCAAGGCAAACGTGAATCATAAAATCAACTTTACTCATGAAGTTTGTGATGTTAAAAGTTTGTACTGATGTAAATACCATGTCTCTGTGGCGCAATCGGTCAGCGTGCTTGGCTGTTAACCGAGAGGTTGGTGGTTCGAGCCCACCCAGGGACTATTGGTTGTTTCCATGTTTCATGAAATGGGCACTGATTTACTCATTCTGATTCAAAGAGTCTGCCTGATTGACATTGGCGTACTGGTTATGGAGTGCACAATTCAGTTTTATGTTCCAAAAGTGTCTTCTTAACAGTTGCATTTCATATGAACAATAATTCCAGTGCAGTCGGAACCATTGGACTAAAAGCAACCCAGGAAACTAACTGTAAAAGCGCAACATCAAGACCATTTTCCACTGTAGTTGATAGAGTATTGAGAATTGAATCCTTGCTTTTTGGGGTTTTTCAAAAAGACTCCGCAAGGTCACGTATGTGCAAACATGGAAACTGCAAAATGGGAAGTCGGCCCACTTCTTTGTATTACTCCTCAACGATGGAATGGTTGCTCAGTCTTGAGGCGCTGTGGCTTAGTTGGTCAAAGCGCCTGTCTAGTAACAGGAGATCCTGGGTTCAAATCCCAGCAGTGCCTTTTCAGTAGTTGTTTCGAAAACTGTGCGTGCTCTGAAATTGAGCAAGGCGATATGAAACATTAGACAGCAAACCAATGACATTCTCATGTCAATGCACTGTACTTACCTCCAGACAAAGTACAAGCCCAAATATCTTTTATAACTTTGCTTGATTAAGTGGGCCAGGTGACCTGATGTTGATTTATTGGGCGTATAACATGACAGCTGATGGTAACTTTTTTGGAGTGCTTAAATGAAGGGGAATTAGCTCAAATGGTAGAGTGCTTGCTTAGCATGCGAGAGGTAGAGGGATCGATGCCTCATTCTCCACAGTTTTTAACTGTCTGGGACTCACAATGACTTTAGTAAGAAGCCCAAGGCAAACGTGAATCATAAAATCAACTTTACTCATGAAGTTTTGATGTTAAAAGTTTGTACTGATGTAAATACCATGTCTCTGTGGCGCAATCGGTCAGCGTGCTAGGCTGTTAACCGAGAGGTTGGTGGTTCGAGCCCACCCAGGGACTATTGGTTGTTTCCATGTTTCATGAAATGGCACTGATTGTACTCATCTGATTCAAAGAGTCTGCCTGATGTGACATTGGCGTACTGGTTATGGAGTGCACAATTCAGGTTTTATGTTCCAAAAGTGTCTTCTTAACAGTTGCATTTCATATGAACACATAATTCCAGTGCAGTCGGAACCCATTGGACTAAAAGCAACCCAGGAAAACTAACTGTAAAGCGCAACATCAAGACCATTTTCCACTGTAGTTGATAGAGTATTGAGAATTGAATCCTTGCTTTTGGGTTTTTCAAAAAGACTCCGCAAGGTCAACGTATGTGCAAACATGGAAACTGCAAAATGGGAAGTCGGCCCACTTCTTTGTATTTACTCCCTCAACGATGGAATGTTTGCTCAGTTTGAGGCGCTGTGGCTTAGTTGGTCAAAGCGCCTGTCTTGTAAACAGGAGATCCTGGTTCAAATCCCAGCAGTGCCTTTTCAGTAGTTGTTTCGAAAACTGTGCGTGCTCTGAAATTGAGCAAGGCGATATGAAACATTGCACAGCAAACCAATGACATTCTCATGTCAATGCACTGTACTTACCTCCAGACAAAGTACAAGCCCAAAATATCTTTATAACTTTGCTTGATTAAGTGGGCCAGGTGACCTGATGTTGATTTATTGGCGTATAACATGACAGGTGATGGTAACTTTTTGGACTGCTTAATGAAGGGGATTAGCTCAAATGCTAGACGCTTGCTTAGCATGCGAGAGGTAGAGGATCGATGCCCTCATTCTCCACAGTTTTTAACTGTCTGGGACTCACAATGACTTTAGTAAGAAGCCCAAGGCAAACGTGAATCATAAAATCAACTTTACTCATGAAGTTTGTGATGTTAAAAGTTTGTAATGCTGTAAACACCATGTCTCTGTGGCGCAATCGGTCAGCGCACTCGGCTGTAACGAAGGTTGGTGGTTCGACCCCACCAGGGTCGATGGTTGTTTCCAGTTTCATGAATGGGCACTGATTGACTCATCCTGATTCAAAGAATCTGCCTGAATGGACATTGGTGTACAGGTTATGGAGTGCACAATTCAGGTTTTATGTTCCAAAAGTGTCTTCTTAACAGTTGCATTTCATATGAACACATAATTCCAGTGCAGTCGGAACCCATTGGACTAAAAGCAACCCAGGAAACTAACTGTAAAAGCGCAACATCAAGACCATTTTCCACTGTAGTTGATAGAGTATGAGAATTGAATCCTTGCTTTTTGGGTTTTTCAAAAAGACTCCGCAAGGTCAACGTATGTGCAAACATGGAAACTGCAAAATGGGAAGTCGGCCCACTTCTTTGTATTACTCCCTCAACGATGGGAATGTTGCTCAGTCTTGAGGCGCTGTGGCTTAGTTGGTCAAAGCGCCTGTCTAGTAAACAGGAGATCCTGGTTCAAATCCCAGCAGTGCCTTTTCAGTAGTTGTTTGGAAACTGTGCGTGCTCTGAAATTGAGCAAGCGATATGAAACATTAGACAGCAAACCAATGACATTCTCATGTCAATGCACTGTACTTACCTCCAGACAAAAGTACAGCCCAAATAACGTTTATAACTTTGCTTGATTAAGTGGCCAGGTGACCTGATGTTGATTTATTGGGCGTATAACATGACAGCTGATGGTAACTTTTTGGACTGCTTAAATGAAGGGGATTTAGCTCAATGGTAGAGCGCTTGCTTAGCATGCGAGAGGTAGAGGGATCGATGCCCTCATTCTCCACAGTTTTTAACTGTCTGGGACTCACAATGACTTTAGTAAGAAGCCCAAGGCAAACGTGAATCATAAAATCAACTTTACTCATGAAGTTTGTGATGTTAAAAGTTTGTACTGATGTAAATACCATGTCTCTGTGGCGCAATCGGTCAGCGCGCTCGGCTGTTAACGATGGGAATGTTTGCTCAGTCTTGAGGCGCTGTGGCTTAGTTGGTCAAAGCGCCTGTCTAGTAAACAGGAGATCCTGGGTTCAAATCCCAGCAGTGCCTTTTCAGTAGTTGTTTCGAAAACTTTTAACTGCTGGGCTGTCTGTATGTACATGTGTCTGTGTGTGCGGGTGTGTGGGTGTGTGCGGGTGTGCGGGTGGGTGGGGGGAGGTATGGGGTTGTTGTTATTTATGTATATTTGCTGGTGGGGACGATTTTAATGATTTTTTAAGCACTGTAAAGCACTTTGTAATAATAATAATAATACATTTGTATTTGTATTCCACTTTACATATGAAAAACACATCTCAAAGTGCTACAGTCGGTACAGATAAAAACACAAAACATGTCAGCACTAAAAACACAATATATATTAAAAGAATGCCGTACGAAATAAGTGGGTCTTTAGTTTACTTTTAAAAACCTCAATAGACTGTGGCGCCCTCAGATGGTTGGGGATGGGATTCCACTTCGTGTTACATTTTGTATGAAAAGTGCTTTATAAATAAAGCTTGATTTGAACGTCTGAAGCAGATCTTTAGTAAATCCTGCTGTAGCTCGACAGACTGCTGCTACGTCTGTGCCACATGCTGGTTATATCACGTAAACGTGCGCCTCTCGGGCCGTGGTTTTACTGTTATCTTCTTGAGCAATGATTACGAGTTCATAAAATGCCACTGTCAATCAGTAGTCTTTCATTTATATCCTGAGTAGAGATATTGTTACATGTTGTAGCATAATTCTACTTCGGTACTCAAAATGGCTGCTGGACTATGCGTGATGTAATTGGAAACATATGTGTATCAGTAATTTACAACAAAAGCTTCAAATTGATATCTCCAAATGTACATCTTTCCCATATTCCCCTGCAGCGTCTGCCTTAAGCGTGGTTTCCTTTGTTCGGTATTTGTGGACTACCACTCTGGCTCCCCCGCTGCTCTTTGAATAAAACCCCTTCTCCAAACACCATTAGGATTCTCCGTGACGTCTCCTCACCTTTCTGTTTAAGTGGCTCATTCATCAGCCTTGTGAACGTGCCTCTCTGTATGCAGTCCCTGGCACGTTTCCCCTGACAAGCCTAACAACAGCCCGTGTGTTCAGACCGCGGCTGATTACATGAGCTCCACTCACACACACAGGCCGCTCTAAAAGGCAATTATTCTAAAAGTCCTGCCCTCTGACAGCCTGCCTCCTGACTCGATATCATCCCGTCATTTGTAGGGAGCGCTATTAAACAAATATCAGACATGGTAGTGAGTGTTTTTTTACTGTGTCCCTGAGGCCTGCTGGTATTACGCAAAGGGGAAAGGGTGGAAACAAATTGGAGGCACTTGTGCGGTTTTGTTGCAGATGAGACATTTTAATGGAGGCTCCGTTAAATGTTAATCGCAGAATGAGTGTGAGGCTAAACCACTGGAAATCAAGGTGTTGCAAGCGAGTGAGAAAGACGCATCTTATTTTATTCTCAGAAGAATATGGCAGTATAGAACCTTCTATCTAGAAACCTGGTTCAGTTACTTGAAAATGTAATTCATCAACTACCTGGATGACTGGGACTTGACATCGATTTATAGAAACGCATAACGGCAAATAAACAAGGTATACCGCTACATTGCTTCCAGGGCGCTCGAGCAGCTTACCAGCCGTATGCTTTGTTTGTTTATAACTTACATATCAATGAAATAAATCAAGGATGAGGATGGAGTGGGAGCTGATCCTGTTCCTATGGACAATTTCCCTCGGAAGACAGCCTGTCATGAGACGGGACAGGCCCTAAGCTACTATGGCGCTACTACAGGGAGAATCGTACTCCCTCTGGAATTCTTAATTTCTCTGCGGTCATCACCGCAATCCACCACGACGCTTGGAATGATACCGCAGGAGCTCCACAGGACGGAGGGTAAATCTAATCGGAAGAAGAGAGGAAGAAGAGGAGGAACTCGCCGAAGGCTGAAGCGCATGAATCTCAATGATCGCCGTAAACTTCCTCCTCTGCCCACTATCCTCCTTTCTAACTTTCAATCCATCCGTAAAAGCTGGATGAGCTGGAAAGTTGGACGAAACTTACACCCGAAGGAAACGTGTCTACTTGCTTTTACAGGGATGTGGCTTGGCGAAAGGGACCGGGATGAGAACTTAGCACTGACCGGGTTTGGAAGCCCTCTCAGACTGGATCGATCGGCGGAGATTACACACAAGAGCCGAGGCGGAGGCGTGTGTTTTTACGACACAGTCTCACTCCGAAAGTGTCATAAATTGACGAACGGTCACTCGCCTTATGCGTAATATAGAACGCAATAGGTACCCGTTTGCGTCTCCATTAACGCAATGGGTTTTTAATGTATTTGAATGAGAGTCCAGGCGCGGCTCATTTGACGATATCGGAAAACTCATAGTATAGAATGTATACAAAAATGCAAAAATGACTACAGCTATCTGCAATTACAATAATGCTAAAGAAACATGCAAAATCACAGTCATACCCTCGCTTGAATCCCTCACAAGACAGGCAAAAGCACATTCAGCACGCAAACACAAGAGCAGAACTACAGTATTCAAGTCTATTTAATATATATAAAGTAGAAGAAAATGGATGGATGGAGAAACAAAGAAATTTGTGTGAAAACTGATGACCGGAAAACTACGACGTTAGGGAGAAAACTTGCTAAAAAGCTCCACATTGACCAATGAGTGAAAAATCATATTTTCATCTGCCGTGTCTGGCCTGAAACCAGTAAACATCTATCGTCTTCACTAACGATTCAACTGAGGCCTCTCCAAATTGATATTACTGCACTAACTTGATTTGGACTGTAGTATAATATAATCAATCTCTTCTTTGGTTAGTACACACAGACTTTCCCTTTTATTGGTCATAACTGTATATTTTGGTGCACGCATGTTGTTTTGGACTGGTAACAATAGAGAGGAAAACAGCACCTTGCCTGTTGCTCTGGCTCGTCCTCCACTTTACTTGTGCCCGCTGTGGTGGCACTGGCTGCTCCAGAAGCACACTGGGTTTGGCACAGTTGGCTCTGTGCTTGGCCCACGCCGTTCGGTCCACTCTTGAGCGAATGTGCCCTGGATATGAGCCGCAGCGCTTTTGGCTCGTACAAAAGGCAGGTGTTTATGGTGGAGTCAATACAATAAAATACAAAGCAGCGATGGGACAACGCTCGCAATTTCATCAAGCGGAGATTTGAGTGGGAGAGGGCAATTGAGCAGAAGTGGAGATGGAAACGCCTGGAGTTGGAAATGAAGAGAGCGTTGGCAGAGAAGGGCCGTGGAAAAACAAGAGTCGATGTTTCAGTTGTTGCAACCAACATAAGTCCATTACTAAGGCCTCTGCATAACAATGTGTGTAGAAAGCCATACACATTTGCAAGTTTTACAAATATTTACAGAAAGAATGATTTAAAAAATGATTTGAAGGCGGTAGCGCAGGCCGTCCAATAACTAGGAGGTTGGTGGGGCCAATCACGTGAAGCCTGTCATCATGTCCTAGGGCAAGGGCTCTGCGCCCTCCTTGGCTGTCTGTGAAAGTAGTTCACGTTCACAGACAGACAAGGGGCCGTTCAGGGGCCGATGATGATAGAGACAAATGGCCCCTCTGTAGTCGTACACCTACGGGGAGCTGTGGAACAAAAGTTCAGTCTTGCGCCCACCAATCTTGCCTAGGGCACCAAACTGAGTCTGGCAGGACACCCTCATTTACCGCTACTGCAAAACTCAACGGATCCGTGAGATTATTTTTTTAAATTTGTGGTCACGTGTTCTTTGCGAGCAGCGTCACTCTTGGGACGTGGAAGTCCAATAACAGTCTACGGACAAGAACTTTTTTCTAATGACTGTAAATGACACAAAAATACATCAGAAGGAAACACTGTTGTGCACATCAGCTCCCACTTTTCCAACTTTTATTGCAAAGGTTGTTGACATCAACAAAGGTACGTGTTAGAAATGGACTTATAAAGAATGTATGCTGAACTGACACTCTAAAAACTAAAATTAAAATCTAATGAGGCATTTTGTTTGAGTTAACAAATGAATGACGTAAAGTCACTGTAGGTGCTGTAGATACAGGTGTTGTCGTTGTTTACATTTTGCACTATATTGCTACAATTTTTGATTTTCTACTAAAACTAGGCTTTTGCCATAGTTAACATTTGTTTTATTGTAGCATGTTACTTGCATAGATAGAATAATATGCAAATGTATACCGAATGTATACCGAAAATAACTATTATTATTTGAAGTTATATGTGTTTCACATGATATCGCCGTGTTTGGCCCACGACGCACAGGCACTTTTTCATTTTGGCCCTCGGAGACAAAAAGTTTGGGCACCCCTGGTTTAGAGTTTTGTGATACATAAACTTTTTCGAATATTAATGAAGAACAACTAATAATCCCGCAACAGCAACACATGCCCTTGGCTGACTGCTTACTCCGCTTCCTGTTTTCTCAAACATGTTCCGCTCTAGAAATGTAGTTGATGCAAACTCTAACGAGACTCAATGGCTGGTACAGCATTGAGTCTGGATTTTCCCAGGAAGCTTCCCAGTCTGGCCCAGGATAGCTGTGGCTACAATAGCAGCTTACCAATACCGAGAATAGAGTGAATGAATAATAACTACAGTGTAGCACTTGTCAGCACTGGCCTGTAAAGTGCAATACAAGTGTAAACCATTATTATTTTTAATCAGGTCAGGAATCCCCAGGGAGCTAGAGTTCCTCAAGAAGATTCCGGGGCAATCAACTCTAAAATATGTGGAGGGGTGTTCTGTATTACAGTTATATCTCATATGTTGTAAGACCATGTTTCACTGCTAGTTTAAATAAAGACGTATTGTTGGTACTGTGGACAAATTTGTTTCTGCTTACTGTAAGAAATGTATTGCTACTTGCTTAAGCCTTGTCTAATACTAGTTAAGAGGAGAACAACGTAGTCGTTGTCTTATGATTCTGTTTTGCTATGGTTTCAATGTCCTACCTTGAAAAAGTACTGGCAGATCCATCTTGGCCGAGATACAATGTTTAGTGATAAGAATAGACTTGTTTTTCTCAAACTTGCACATAATGTCTGAAGATAAGGTTAGTTTGTGCGTCTGGACTAGAGGCGGAACTAACAGTATATAGAGGCAAGCACGAGATTTGCTCGGGAGACTTCCTGATTTTGTTATGATGTAACTTGTATGTGTGATATTAATCAAATAAAGACTTCTTCGAAAGAACTCACTCTCCTGAGGTATTTTTGCATGAAGTTCCGGACGGAGTAAAACTGACAGTACCTTTTGGTACTTTTTAGTAATCATTGATAGATATTTGTCATTGTGAACTGTGCAAAAGACAAATCATCTCAAGTGGAAATGACTTGCTTGTACCTGCTTTCCTTAAAGCAGAACTAAGTAAGAACTTGTTACCTTAATACTTCCTTTTCGTAGTCCCTCTGGAGGTAATACTAGTGTTAATTTGCCTGGCCTGCCAGACACTCCTCCTTTCTGTTCAAAAGAAGAACCGTCTGGACAGCCTATCATTTCACGATTTTACCCACATCGGTCCAATCACGCACGAGAGGCAGGACTTCATTCCCCCAAGAGGCGGAAGCCGTCACCACACTCTACCAAAACATTAGAGATGGCGTGTGCAGCGAGTGATACAATGTTTTCTTCTGCTCTTTCGACTGTTTTAAGTAGTTTTTCATTTCCTCAATTGAAACAAATAAAATGCATGGGCCTTGATGGAAGTCTTTCCAACTATGACGCTTGTTTATATTTTTAAAGTTCTATGAAAACTGCAGACTATTCAACAAATAACCTGTGTTATCCCTCTCTTGCTAGGGGACAGGCTGAAAAGTGCCTTTAGAGAAAGCTTTGCAAGGCTTGGGGAACTACGCTCCATAGTTAAACCTGGTGAGTCTATTATAATGTTTTTTAAATTAACAATGACTTACTATTGCATTATCCGCTGCTAAGATTATTAGAGAAAAAACATGAAAAACATACACTTGAAGTAACTTAGTACTTTACTACTAACTCCAGAAACATGTGGGATTTCTGTTAGTTTTTTGTTAGTTTTTTTTTGCTTATGTTTTCCAGGTACACTGTATTGGCACTAACTGCTACAGCTGATCTTGCTCTGGAGAATGCTACAGTCATAACAGCTAGCCCCAATAGAGAAAATGTTCAGCTTGGCCTGAAGAAGATCGCTGGATCATCTCTGGAGTGCCTTGATTGGCTTGTGCAAGAGGTTAAATCAAAAGACTTTGCATGTCTCCAGTTCTCATTTACTGCCGTACTTTGAAAGATACCGGCAGGGTCTTTTGCTAGTAAGAAAACATGCTCATTGGTATGTTTCACAGTAAAAGTCTAGCAGACAACAAACGTAGGGTTCTGTCCTCCTTGTCTGGAGAAGGAAACTGCAGAGTTATCGTTGCCACGACTGCCCTTGGGATGGGTTCACATTTTTGTTCTATTTCTCATGTGGTATGTATGGTTTACCTGATGATTTGGAGGCTGTGATACAACAAATTGGGAGGGCCGGGAGGGATGGAAAACAATCCCATGCAATTGTGCACGCAATTACACAGCACACTCGTTTGGACGACACAGTCAGAAAGCTGGTGCAGACATGCCAAAAGTCTTGTTTTAGAAAGTTTTTGTTTAGTTATTTTGAAGAGTCTGTCTCTGTGGTTGAACCTGGTCATCTGTGCTGCACTTACTGCCACAACAAATGGCAACCTTCAATGTCACACAGAAGGTTGTAATCAACCCACGCCTGTGTATGAAAGTATGAAACGGACATTTTACCACAGGCCACAAGACAGGTTACAGAGGATGACCGGGTGATGCTTTGACAACTCTTAGAGGAATATAGATGTACTTTACTAATGAAGGCACACACCTGTACACAAGCACAGCTGCATGCACAGGCTTTGGAGTTGAACTTGTAAAAGAGATTATAGAGCACAGCCCAAACATTTTTGATGTGAATTACATTATTCACCATCTACCTGTGTTCCAAATGAAACATGCCGAAGACATTCTTGTGATCATAAACACAGTATTTAAAGATGTTAAATGCTGCCCTACTGCATCCACAACACCTGTCACAATCCCTCCCCTTGATATTGATTATACAGGGTATGTTGATAAAGACAACTTTGATCAGGATGGTGAAGACACACCATCAGATACGAGACCTGTATCTGGTGTGACCTCTCTAGAGCCCTCTGACTAATGGTGTCATGTATACATGTATATTTCTATTTTTGCCTCAACGCTTGTACTGCTTAGTTTTATTAAATAAAAGATTTTGTGTTCTCTTCTAGTTGTCCTAGTGTTTGAATGTATTGCCTTGATTGACACAAATGGTAGAGTAGTAAAAGGAACTAATCAATACATTAGAATGAAATTAAGTCTTTATGTTAAATTTTCAAAACCCAACAAGCAGTGTTACTATAATATAAATGTATAGCATAAATGAATAAATAAAATAATTGTACAACGTTCCATCAGAACACAGTCATTGATGGCAACTAAAAACACCTGTATGCACAGAACATGCACAATAATTAATTGCAAAGAAAACATTGACCCAGTATATCTACTTCAAGTAATGAAGGAAAGTAAACAAAAAACAAAATCTTTTATAGCACATTTAACAACTTTCAGTGTTTTATATTGCTCACCTACATTCCTCAAATAAAAATACTATCTACTCTTTTACATTTCTAGAAAGGCCTAAATACTACAAGTAAAAGAATTACTTGGCTTTTTTTTATCCAAACACAGCCTTAAGATACACTTTCCAAAGTCACTAGGTCACAGTTTTCCGCTGTACACTACTGGAGAACACAACACTTCAAATACTAGTGCAAAGCTTAGTCTTTGTTTTCAAAGAAAAAATAAAATAAATCTTTTGGCATTAATCACATTAGAAAGTGTATACTTAATTACCATTTTTATCCGTTACTCTTATATGCTCTTGTATTTGTACTTTTTGTGTACTTGAGTACTTCTTGGAGTAATGATTGTTACTAATTGGCATACATGTCAATACAATATTCAAAGGCTACTTTTCGCTAGTCTTTGATTTTTAGCACGCATCTATTTGCAAAGACGACTGTAACTTAACTTTTCCAACAGGTTTTTCAAGAAGGCGGGGAATGATTTGTATTCTCTACCTGCATTAAACCTAAACATTTCAGCCTCTTTGAAATCTTTGCAAGTGCATGGATGTCCATAATCTCCTTAGCTGCTCGGTGTAGCCCACTTGGAGGATTGACTTCAAGCTCTGCATCTGTCTTGTCCATCATATCTTTCAAGATGCCGATGGAACAGCTGATTCGACGTGCAGAGTCCTCATTAAGATTTGGCCCTAATCCTTTTCGCTAGGACTTGAGGTAGTTGTGAAGGTGCTCAAGGTGTACATCCAAGGGTACATTGTTTCCTGTACCTCCTCTTCCATTCCAAAATCTGTTCCATATAACGCTGTGTGCCATGCGTGGAGATAAGGTAGCATTCAGTTGTAGTGAAGAAGAAAAGTACTGTAAGCATACTTTGTGTGTCCGTATGCTTTGTAAAAAGCAAAGCCACTTGATAAAGTCACATGAGCCGTCTTCCATCTCCTTCTTTGACAGCATCGAGCATGTTTAGAAGAAATCCAAAGCCTAGTCTTGCTTCAGAATGCTAAACCCTAAACACCGACCCTAATCATAGTCCTTTTACAAATAGACTGCCATTTACATTATTAAAGAGTCGAAAGAGAATCCATAGCAACTCAGTCTCCTCCTACAGAGCATGCTCCTAAAAAGGGCAAAGAGGTGATATCTTGAAAAAATGAATCTACTGAGAAAACCAGTGCGTTTACAAAAAAATGATTCCACCCTCAGATTTGTCACATGATCTTTCAAAACAATGACATTATTTTGAGCCAGGCTTTTGGTACGTGTAAAGTCCCCATAGGATTCAATATTATAACTTGGTTTATGAAGTCAAACCTATCCACTGGGGGGTGCTATTGCAGCAATGTCAGCACCCTGCCGTGGGTGCCATAAAGTAGTGTAAAGCAGTGGTTCTCAACTGATCGGTCGGGACCCAAAAGGGGATCACGTAACCATTTTCAGTTTGTGAACATTTATTTCAATATTTATCCAATGAAAAATCTCTAAAAAAAAAAACAAGAGTCTGTTCAAATGAGTTCTTTTGATCATGACTTCGGCTTTATTGGGTCATTTAAAGCTCATTCCACAATGCCTTGTAGAAAAATACAGTATTTTACATGATTGATATGCAAATTTCATTCTTAGTTGGGTTGTGGCTTGTCATTATAGATGATGATGGCAATACACATTGAGAACCAATGGTGTAGAGTAAAGTTAACCTTGCCTATTGATTCTAACCTAACTCTGAGGAGGAAAAATGCGATCGTACCTGCTTTTCTGGTCCTAAATCTCTCTCCTGCCTTGTGCTTTGTTCAAACGGTGCCCTGGTGACTCAGCTAACCATTCGTCAGACCTCCAGACTTAGATCTTAACATGGCTTAGCTCTCCGTCACATGTCACCACGCACATTATCTGCAGTCAGCCGACATTAAACCTGGCCTTGTTCTCTGGGAAAAAACTCCCTTCCTCCGTGGTGCACCTGCTTTTGATCAGCCCTTTCATCCCGACCCGCTTTGTTGTCCTGTTGTTCCTCGACGTCGGCTCATTAGCATTCACAAACAACATTTTCTTTAATCACAGCCACAAAGCCCTATCTACTTTGGCGCGCGGCGGTGGGGCTCATTAGATGCAGGCCTATAGGAAACGCACACGGAAACTTGGTAAACCATTGTGTACAGGGGTACCACAGGGACGGAGGCTCGCTATGAATGGGTACGCAAAGTGTAAAGCCTGGGGGATTGTTATTTTGAGACTGCTCCTCTCAGATAAAGGAATACACTCCCCTGAGAGCGAAGCGTACTGCTGAGTCTGTCTATTCACAAGTGCCTGAAAACACACTCCCCCCTTCAATATTAATAATTACATTGTCTTTGGTTGTGTGCTCTTTATCATGGGTTTTCAAGCTGCGGAGGTCGAAGCTGAGTTGAGCAGAAACTATTAACTGCTGCTCGGATCAGTTTCTGGCACATTCCCGTGGTTCACCTCGAAGACATAAATTTAGAGTTGACTGCTTTAGTTATTGATAGAAATATGCTATAATCAGATAATAAGAAGGGAAAGAAAATCCACATATAATAATTAAAAATGTAGGCCTATGGTGGCAAAGAAACGTACTCTATCGCACAAAAATGAACCGGTTACTCCAGCTTCAAGCGCATTGTCCATTTTGCATGTTGTTGGGCCACTGCGTACAAGAGCGCACTTTACCAGATTGTGCCGTTGACTCTGGGAATAGGGACACTTTTTTTGTAAAAGATATCAATTTGAAACTTTTGAACATTACTGACACGAATATGAGGGAATAAAAAGTATTCCAAGTCACATTTTTATTTTACTTTATGAATAAAATGAATAAAATTGCAGATATTTTCAGCATCTAAATAATTTGTTTGTCTTGGTTAGTTTTTCAATAAGCAAAAATAATCTTTAAAAATTCCAATTTTGCCTTTGCCTTTCTGTCTCCCAGAAAGGAAATTACCATATTTGCAATACATGTCAATATTGTCAGTATTTGTGAAGGAAAACGCATGGGAAGCCGGAATTTGCGGTGCAATTTTGTAGTCACGTCCTGGAAATCTCCAGCTTGTTACGGACAAAACATCATGAAATAAGCATCTGGAAGCGTAAGTTTCACCTTTTTCATTCTCAGACATGAAAACTACTATGGTAGGGAAGACAACTTGCTAAAAATATTGACATTGACATTCATATCACTGTTCTGTATCATAGAAAATACAATAACTGTAGAAATGATTGTGCATGTTTTGAGCAAATCACAATAGAATTATGAATAATAAAATATGATTAATCCTAACTATCCTAACAACCCTTATTTCAACAAGGTCAAAAAGTATTCAGTGTCGGGAGCGAACAACGTGTCATAACTGCGGAACTATCACATACGTATGTAACCATTTCAACAAATGTAACTTTTTCATTGTGTAAAAGGATGGAGAAAAGGTATGAGTACTTATAGTTCAAAACCATACTCCACAAAACAGAGCAGAGAGACTCATTACAGTTGGAGCAGTAAATTTGTGTCTTCATGTTCTGTATTTTAGAACCTGGCATCTGCTTTGCCTATAGCACGCACTTTCTCCGCTTCGATAAGCTGTCTCCTCTGAACACTGGCGTGCATGTGCTTCTCAGGGCAGGGCGAGGAGTCCGGAACAATACTATCATCTCCGCTCTGATTACCGCTATGTCTATGAAATGATAAAAGAAAGTCTTGTACAAACTCATGCTCTTGGATTATGTAGTACTGAATCAGTGCAACAGGCGGCAAGTGGACTCCTCCCATGTGGGCATTGTAATCCTTGTCCACAGCCATCCTACGTCTGTCCGTCTGTCCCTCCCTCTCCTGAGGGCAGTGTCTCCACTGTAGGCGCTGTGAAATGTACTGCACACATTAACAACCTTTGTGTCCATCCACTGCACAAAGAGGAGACTGTTCTTTTTGTCTCTTTGTTTAGGTTTTAGTGGGAGGTAATTCTGGATCGGTTTAACTGCCCACTAATATCAACATATAAACTAACATGAACCATATTAGTCCAGTGCTCAGGTTTCAGGGAAAAGACTTTAAAACAGCTCTGCTTGTGTACATGGCTCTTCATGGGCTAACACCAAAGTCCATATGAACAGTCTCAGCTCTGAGAACCTCAGGGCGAGGTCTTATGCTGGTCCCAGAGTCAGGACTAAACACAGTGAGAACCTCAGGAAGAGGTCTCTTGGTCCCAGAGTTAGGACTAAACACAGTGAGAACCTCAGGGAGAGGTCTCCTGTTGGTCCCAGAGTCAGGACTAAACACAGTGAGAACCTCAGGGCGAGGTCTTATGCTGGTCCCAGAGTCAGGACTAAACACAGACTGAAAACAGTTCTGTTTAGCTGCACATGACATCTGTGTACTTTCATGTAGCAGTAAAGCTCTTTGAATTGCCTTTTCTACGAATTGTGCTCTAAAAATCAGCTTGCCATGAACCTTACCGTCTCAAACTAGCTGACAATTATATTTACATCCACTTATCTGCACAATTTGGGACATTTGAATGACTATAACAACACACATATTGGTGCAAGACTCTCAAAATAGTGGCATATTTCATTAGTTCCACCGTTGACAGTGAAAACCTTCTCTATTTACAAGGCATTCCTACGGAGACCGATGAGGTGCTAGTTAAAAGGCAGGCGAAAACTGAAATATTAATGTCTTCTGTGACTTTGTGGCTTGCGTGGGCGGGTGTGAGGCGGAGGAGGAAGGGAAGGAGAGGGGTCTTTTAACTGCACAGACCAGCCATCATGTAAAATTCATGTGGAGCGGAATATGTGACACCGCAGTCAGGGATTCAGGGGGCTGAGGAGAGAGAGCGAATTTAGCAGCAGATCTGGCAGGAGAGTGGTTAGGCACTGAGAAAAGATTTGAAGACTGTGTTTGAGGCAGCTCCTATATGATGAATCTGAAGAGTAAATCCAAGCAGAAGACCTGTCACTTGTCTCGTCACACACAGCTGCTCTGCTGCCGTAACGCTTTAAACCAATTACCTCTCAGAGCATTCATATAAATGCACTCTCTCCCTGTTTTGCATCCAAACCATTGGCCTCCTCGCTCTTTCAATCCTACAACAATCATTCTTGTTCACAACACTGAAATCTTTATCTTTAATGGCTTAGGTTCCACATATAACGTTAAATTAACATAGAAAATTGTAAGTGGAAGCCAACCATTGCACTTTTTTACTCACAGCAAGCTTCTGTTCGTTGTCTGCCACTGACAAAAATGACCTTCATAAAAATGCCAACCGTTGCCTGACAATAGGTAATTTTTGTAATTTAGACTTTTTAACATGAAATAATAGGGTGGGGTCTGCTATACTTGTACACTTGTGCCAGTACCAGCCACATACAAACGAGCCTTGACATGGCTTCTGACAATAGGAAGTGGAGCACTGGGAGCCAAGGGAAGCCCTGCAGTGGCGCAGTGAGAGCATATGTTGCATTTGCTGAGAAAAACACTCAACATGTGGACCTCTGGTCTCTGCTCCACACCGAAGGCTCGTCCGAATAAAGTCCAGTAAGAAATAAAGAGTCAATAAGACAGGATCAGAGATCTTCATTTTGAAGACACGGACGACAATCCAAGAGGCGTCGAGTATGTTTCAAAAAGGGCTGCCTAAAGAGACGGCTATGACCGTCAGCGATGTGTGTCCCATTTCACATGGGATAATGTATCACATCAAGGAAAAGGCTGCGAAATAAGTGCCTATAGCTCTAACATATTTTTTTCAGATGCACAGCTCTACAGTTGTTAAAGAGCAACTAAACACCAAATCAAGTTTTTTTTACTGATAAACTGTCTCAATGGGTGTCTCATAGTGTTGTCTACTGGTCCCTGACATTATTCTGACATTATAGCGCAAACATGTGTCAAATCCTAACTTTGGCCTGAAAACGAATGGGTTGCGCCTCCTTCAGGGTAAACTCTGCTACTAAATTAGAATTTCCTGATTGACTGGAGACACGTCCACGGCCTCCACAGAACGTCATAAGCCGCACCAGCTCCATACATCGTCACTCATCCCCCGCATGTCACCAAACCTCAGAGACCGCCTCTTTCGTGAATATTTTTGACTTTTGTTTGTGGGTGGGGAAAGGCTTTGGCACGCCCATTTAGGTACTCTTTAAATGAACAGTTGTCGCTTCTAACTTCACCCCGTTTGGAGCCATAGGAATATGCTGGGAGAGGCCAGATGCTACCGGGCGGCGCGGTAGTACAGCGGTTAGCGCTCGTGCTTCACAGCTAGAAGGTACGGGTTCGATTCCCACCAAGGCAGGGGCCTTTCTGTGTGGAGTTTGCATGTTCTCCCCGTGTCTGCGTAGGTTTCCTCCGGGTACTCCGGTTTCCCCTACCACTAAAAACATGTACAATAGGCCAGGATGAATGAGAGTGTGTTTGAGAGTGCGCATGGGGGACAACGGCTGGAAATTAGCCCAAGGCTACAATCCGGTGTGGCTTGTTCATTAACTTGCATTGTCCCTACCAAATAAACTACTAACAACATCTTTGGTCGTTTTGCGTGACTGAGCGCACGCACAAAGACCAACAGGTACGCACCAACTCGTCTAACCTCAGGTAAGAACATATCGCAGTATGGAAAAACGGGGGCCTGTTCTTTAATCTCTTAACTCCCAACCGAACTGCCACATTTTCTCCAGTTAGGCTTTATACAAATCTAAAAGCTTCATGATCAAAGTATCAAAAATAGCGACGAAAACGAGGATGAAAGTACAAGAAAGTGACAACAACAAAAGCCTCAAAGAAGCACCAGAAAAGTAACAACACAATTAAAAAGTTACAAAAACGTGACGAAAAAGCAAGATGAAAAAAGGGACGAAGAAAGCAACAAAAAGTCACGATCAGTTTTGGAGGGCCTTTCTAGGCCTTTGGATTTGGGTAAAACTGAACTGTGCTCAGTTAAGGCGGGGGGTAAGAGGTTGAATGTATTTGACAGTCACATTTAGAAATAGGGAGTTGCAATTTGTGTTTGGGATGTTTTAAATACTTCAAAATGTTATTAAATGTTGGTTGAATAAAATGTGATACAAAATTATTACTCCACTTTTTGCCAAAATCGTTTTTTGTTGTTCATTTGCGATAAACCTTTAATAAAATGAAAGTAGAGACTCGGGTCTTTATTCCGCTATACTACTGTAACGGCCTGCTCACTGGCCTTTCTAAACGAGCTGTTAGAGCTGCAGTACATCCAGAACGCTGCTGCTCGAGTCCTGACAAGAACCAGGAAATACGACCATATTAGTCCAGTGCTCCGGTCTCTGCACTGGCTTCCTGTCACTCAGAGAATAGAATTTAAAACAGCTCTGCTTGTGTACAAGTCTTTTCATGGTTTAGCACCAAAGTACATCTCTGACATGTTAGAGCCGTATGAACCATCTCGGGCCCTGAGAACTTCAGGGAGGGGTCTCCTGGTGGTTCCTAGAGTCAATAATAAACACGGTGAGGCTGCGTTTCAGTTTCATGCAGCTAAAACCTGGAACAGTCTTCATGAGGATGTGAGACAGGCCTCAACTCTGACAATGTTCAAATCCAGGCTGAAAACAGCTCTTTTTACCCGTGCATATGAAAACTGAAAGTATTTTATCTGCACTCTTGCCTTTTACTGTCATTGATTAACTTTATGTTGATGTTTTATTGATTGATTTGATCTGTTTTCTTGTAATTTTATGCAACTGTGAAGCACTTTGAATTGCCTTGTGTATGAATTGTGCTCTACAAATAAACTTGCCTTGCCTTGCCTATATAGCATGTGGTTTTCAGAGTAGTACACAGCGAAGAATGTTGAAAATGAGCAGAAATCCTGGCAGGCTGGGGGAGATGAGTCCGAGAAAAGGGTTGGCAGACAAAGAGTTAAGAAAGTCTCTTAGATACTCACACCCCCAGTATCGGTATCGGAAGCAAAATGCTGGATCTGTGCATCTCTAGTCACAAGTGCCAACAAAAACTCGATTGGGGTCAGTTGCTGGGATTGTGAAAGTAGGAGAGAGGCGGAACGTGAACATGCTCATCTAGGCCAACATGTCTATGAAATATTTACAAAAATGACCCATCTTTAAGAGGATATGTCGTCCCCAGAGTTGAGAAAATTGCCTTAAAACTATGGCCAGTAAAGTCCATACATCCTGACGTTGTGTGTCTCTCTCCGCTGGTGAAATAATGTTCGATTTACAAACTTTAACCATAACTACTCCTGCGTGTTTACGGCCATTCCACTGCTACTGCTCATTACAGAGGCTGCATTTGTGTCATCAAGCTTTTACTACTGCCACACGCACCTTTACCCAAACCCCATTTTAGCTTTAGTGACTTCAGTTTGTCAGCCAAGTTCCCAGTGGCACTCAAAGCTGTGGTGAATGGGGCTGAATAACAAAGTAGCTAAAACACTCACCCGGGGTTGGCACATCCGCAGAAATGAGTGGCTTTTTAAGCTTTTCAGCTGGTGAAAAACTAAATGGACTAAAACATTTCACACAATGCATCTTGAAAAGGAGTGAACGTCAATGGCCACTAAACGGGCCACTTTCATCTTAAACAGTGAATTCATCATCAGTCCCAACTGCACAAAATGAAACAATACATAAAAGATTGTTTGCTTTCTGAAGAGCAAATAAGAACAGAAACATCACATAATCATATGGAAATGATGCAACAGGAAATGCCCGTTGTAAACAAATCTATAAAGAAAGTGACATCTACGGTAGCCATCCAGGCTTTCATAAAACACATGCACGACTCGAAAGCGCGCTGGTATAAATCACAGCACCATCTGCTAACGCGCCTTTCTAAATGTTAACTCATTATTCTGCCTCATCAGGTAATGGGAGAGACTTCAAGGACTTAGATTAGCTTATTGCTGCCACAATCAGAGGCTCCCCTTCTTATCTGAAAAGAAAGAAAAATGACTCTGCATGTCAAGCCTACCAACAATTCTACTTTTTTGAGCTTTTATGTTAAAATGCTGTTCTTTCATGGCAAACACCTGGAGTTTTACATTGTTTTTGGGCAGTAGAGCGGGTTGTATTGCGTTGTCATATGGGTCATAGCAATTTTTAGAAAAAGTAAAACTCTTCGGAGCCAGGCTTTTAAGCAGTTTAAACGAGGCCCAAAGTTACAGTACATATAGGTACCCTGTTTACAAAGTGTCCATAGGCTTTTTTGGCCACCCGCTCTGCGATGAAATTATATTTCCGTGACACAGGAAACAAGTGGTTGCTAGCGGTTCGAATAATTTGTAGTTTGCCCAGCACAAGACACACGTGGAGTTTGTTTTCAGCAAATGCAGCACATGCAAATACAGTATGATTCTTCTGCTTGGACTTCTGATTGGCCAACAGCAGCCGCCCAATTACCATTTACTTCCTTCATGTGTTTCAGTAATCTTGCAAATTCAGACGCTGTTCCACCCACTGGTGTCATGAAGTTGTGCCATGCTCACGAAATTGGGCTTCTCCCTTGCTAATAATTAGCAGCAACAGATTTAGGCACACTAGTTTGGCTAGTTTTATCTTTGTTTTAATGTCAAAATAAAAAAATAGAAACCCTTTACAATGTGTGGCAAGGTGAGTGGTAATAGACACACTTTCTTGTTTACAAACAAATGAAAAGGAAACCAGACAACGCCACCCAGACCAGCTGGGAAAGGGAAAAGTGCTTAAGGCACACAGGTTCATACATTGGTACGAGGCAGGACATTCCAGTATGAAAATATGACATTTATTTGGTTTAAAGGTATATGTATGTATATATTAATTTACTGTTTCAGTTTTGAGTTCTCATTAAAAACATTGAACATGGAGGCAAGACAGCAGGAAGACTGGGCCAGTGCTGTAAATGATGGTGCCACGTCACACACACGATGTCAGCCCACAACAAGCCAGAAAGCTTGCACGACCAGCCTGTAGGCCAGCTACAACGGAGGACCCCAGTTGTGACTTGACGTCCAGCAACCAGCTACACCAAAGGACCTCGGCTTCCCAGGACTAGCAGTGCCCAAGGATCAGCCTGACAGGGTGCATCACGGGCTCTGTGCCTTTCTACAGCACTGGCCCAGTAGAAGACAACCTGTGGCCACGCCCTGCCAAACAGGAAGCGGAAGTGTGGGAGAGAGGGCAAACAGGGAGAGGGAGGGGCACTTTTATACTATGTGGTACTGCCACCTGCTGGCCACTAGTGCATATGACTTCACTTCACTACAAATGTTTGTTTTATGACACTTAGTTTAATGTCAGAAAATTACTACTACACGGCCACGGCCTCGTCTCCGTCGTTCATTCAATCACAAAGTTGTCCATGTGACGCACAGAATCGCCCCAACAAGACTCTGTAATCCAAATATGGTCATTTCCTTTGTAGAAATGTCACCCGGGAGGGGCTCGGAGTAGAGTCGCTGCTCCTTCACATCTGAGGTGGCTAGGGGATCTGTTCCGGATGCCTCCTGGTCGTCTCCCTTGGAGGTGTTCCAGGCATGTCCTATTGGGAGGAGGCCTCGTGGAAGACCAAGGACACGCTGGAGAGACACTGGATGTTTCCCAATTGCGAGGATCCGTCCTCTGTTTGTCCACTTCGTTGACGTCCTCGGTGGTGGGCTCCTCCCAAACAGAGGCGAGTGTCCTCTCACCGCCGCATTTGAGCTCAATTGGAACGGCCTCCGGAGCGAGCGGCTGCGTCATGTCACGTGTCAAATCATATAATAAAATGTCAATCCATGCTCACAAAAACTACTGTTTTATGAATAAAAGCTGTTTATAAACTGGTTTTGGTTGAATGTCTTACTGTTTGAACATTTTGGCCTGAATAAAATAACAAAACTTCTGCAAGGATTTGTAAGAAATTCAATTAAAATATCAAATATATTTAGCAGGTCCAGTTTATCACTAATCGCCTTCAATTGCAACAACCATAGGCCTGATTTATCAATAAATAGGCCTATTTATTAGCTTTTCATTAACTTTATATAAACCTCTTTTTTACATCTTTACTTGCTTACAACACTTCTACAATATTTATTATTACAATTATTTTTTTGCACAAATGTGGAACAAAACTTCAAACTAATAAAGTTTTGAAAAAGAAAAACAGTGTTGCAGTGCATCATGGGTAATTTCAGCTCTCCGAGGCTGCGGAGGATCCACCGGTGTATCCTTCGTAAATGAGCCAAACGGAGGAGTCGACTGCGAGGAGGCGAGTGGTCTGAGTGAATTGTAACACCACTTGGCGGCTCTGTGATGACGTGAATTACGTCCGAAGTGGTCGAGACGCCGAGGATCCTCGCAATTGGGAAACAGCCTATGTCGCCGAGCTGGCCTGGTGTCGCCTCGGGGTCCGCCCAGAACAGCTGGAGGAGGTGTGCGTGGAGAGTGAAGTCTGGGCGTCTCTGCTCAGACTGCTTCCAGAGAAAGCGGAAGAAAAACAGATGGAGTTTTTGGAGTTTTCAGACCCAAAACCAATATTTACAAAAACCCTCTGGAAACAACTTTTGCATCTACTATGCATTATTTGAATGTAGGCATTGCTGGAAATATTTTGTACATGAAAAACGACAGAAAACTTGCATTCCACTTTTCCCACTTATTTATGTCAGTAATCTGTAGCAATTGATTGATATCTTTGATATATTTTTTTCCTATTCACCTGTAATAAATCGGGATATATTTTCTCCAAATTTTCTCTCAGATTTATGCCCAACAGCCAGATTCGGCTCCCGGGCCTGATGTTGTCTGACCGTGATATGGGACAGTAAATAATTACAGCTCAAGTGTCAAGAAGAACGTAAAAGAAAATCACGAAAATGTATTAATTATTTATTATTATTTATTAGCAACCCTTTGAATCAACAGATAACCCAATGTGACCATTTTCAATTGACTCGTCATAGCACTTGCTAGTCATGCCTTTCTATTAAACATAATTTAAAATGGACAGTCCGTGCTTTTGGCTCTTCAAATTGCCAAGTGGCAGCCTCCTGAATACTTAGTACGACTGGAGCGCTGCCTTTAGCTGCAGGGCCTGGCAGTGCAGACTGAAAAAATACCCCAACAACCAAACCAGGAAAAGATCATATTTACAAGCTGGCACACCGTTCATAAGTGACTCAAGAGCCCAGAGTTTTGGGTGGTTTAATAAGCCCAAAGATTAGAAGTGCACTTTTGATTAATGCAAGTGGATGCGGTGTAAACGGACACACTGCATACCGTCCGTTCGTTTTACACTCCCACTTGGCTGATAACACAACTGAGGAGGCATCATCTACCCTCACTGCAGCCTTGGCAGACATACAGCAGTGGCTCAACAACTCATCCTTACTATTAAATAAAAGAAAACCGTGTCAATGATATTGACAAAAAAATCTATTAAACTGGATCGGACTAGGATGTGTTCCTTGGAGACACTGAGCTTGACTTTGTTGAGGAGTTCAAGTATCTCGGGGTCACACTGGATTCAACACTCTCCTTTAAAAAACATTAAACTCACTGTGAATACAATAAAGTTAAATTTACAGAACTTCAAACAAATCAGGCCCTTTATGACAACAGATTCAGCAAAGATGTTTCTACACTCAATGATATTTTCACACATAGAGTACTGTATTACAACCTGGTCACTTACTGGAGAAACAAATATCAAACCCATAGAAATCCTCTTCATAAAAACACCAATGAAGTCCCGGCACTGGTACCAGCCATTGTTTGGGTACATCATCGGTGTGAGCATTGTGGATGCATGGCTCATTTACAAAAAGGACTGCAGCATTCTCAAACAGAAACCGATGCCCTTGAAGAAGTTCCATCTGTCGGTGGCAGCTACGTTGAAGGGAGTTGACCATGTGCCTGCCAGGGTTGGCCGACCCCCAGGTGCAAAGCACAAGCCACAAGTCCGTCGCCCCAACCCCCGAGTTCTCCAACCCACTCAGGAAGTCTGATATGATAGCATTGGACACCGCCTACATACTGTATGGCACTCAGAGAGGGAGGTGCACCTTGTGCAAAAGTGGAGTGTCGCGTTGGCGATGTGGAGATGGGAAGTTTTTCCTTTGTTTGAACAACAAAAACAGTGCTTTGTTGCATATCACCAGAGATGAGTTAAGAGTAAGCCAAGGATGAGACCTATGCACGCACGCACACACGCACACTCACACGCACCCTTACTTTATATTATTATTACTACATTGACTAATTACCCTTTATAGTTTTTTACAAGATTTTACAAGTTGCATTTGAGTATTTTGATCAGATTTCACATTTAGAGTAATTCAAGGATGAGAAGTTATTGGAACAGAAAAAAATTTCTTTGTTACATATCACCTTTCAAATCAAGAGATATGTGCTATATTTCTATTTTATGACATTGTCAATTTGATATTGTTACCAGAGATTATCTATTTATTTTATTTATAGTATATGTTTTAATTATTTATTGTTTAGTTATCATAATTATTTAGTTTTGTATTTGTTTGTTACATTTCTTGATTTCTACTAGGTTGCACCTTACAATGTTTTTATTCGGTGTTACAATAAGAACATGTTTTTAAAATAAATTGATATTGTTAACATATTCTACTGTCTGTAATGTTTTTTTTATATGAAAAACATTCAACTTCAGATGCTCACAAGAAAAAAAAATCTATGAATGCCTAATACTAGTTACTTCATGCCGAGAATTACCCTAAATGGGCAAGTCAACCTGGTGGTTTTTTGCATATTTATTTCTTAGTGTGACTGATAAAGGGTTAAGCTAAACTACTTCAAATCCTTGCACCCTCTGCTGGCAACAATACCGTCTCTGCTCACTATACTTTGTTTACTTCCACGCACAATTATACAAAAGCTCTCGAGAGTGATCCAGAACCGTATCCCACTTTTGTAAATGATCAGATTAAATAAACACTCCCCGCACTTTATCAGTTTCCACTCTGAGCGGAAAATATTGGTGCGTTACCCTCACTCCCTTTGCCTGCAGACAAGTTTGCGTGTGCAAATGAAGACATGTTTTACAATTCCACATTCATTATCAGATAATCTCATTCCGCTCATTACTGTGATTGGGAATGTTAATGTGTCACACTGATTATGCAAATAGAGGCCCTTCTGTGAGCAAAGTACCCGTCGCAGGCCTGTGTTCCCCGTTTTGCATGTGAAAGTAGCTCGCGTCACGCATAAATGACACAGTTAGGGAGCAATGTATGGAAACATGTCCCCCGTTGGAGCAAATTGTGTGGATAGTAAACACCAGCGTCATGAAGAGCTGCTCCACATTATAGTCTAGATGATGTGGCCGAGCCCGACACGCTGAACGCCACAGGTACGAGAAGGCGGTGCCATGCCATTGGTCCGACAACCCATCAGTCCAACGTCTCATTATTCCGAAAATGTACCATTGAGCAGAGGTGCCATTAGTCCGACATCTCTAACCCAGTTGTGTTGTGGATTAGAGAGCCATATACAACCATTTGCCCAAACCTTAAAGGGATATTCAGGATTTTTGACATAGGGCCTCATTTCCTAGTTATCCAGAGTGTTGTTGATGTCTGGAGATATTTTTTTCTTAAATTCATGCAGTTCTTATATTTGAAGAGTCTAGTTGCGCTAGGCTAGAGCAAGGCTAAAGCAGTTCTATGGTAAACGCTAGCCTGCATTAAAAAACAGTCTGACCCACTCCACAGTGCACCTGAGGTAAATCACTTATAACGCCAGACTAACCATATAAATGTCTGTGTCGATAGAATAATTTTAACCATTTTGCGTTTAAAATAACTTATATTTGAGCGGCATCAGCTTCGTGGCTGTAAGCTAACGCAGCGGCGGAGTGATCTGCGAGAAAATAGTCCCTCAAAATGCGGTAATTCATGTGATACAAGGTCAGTTTTATTTAAAAAAATATTCTATTAACACAGACATTTATATGGTTAGTCTGGTGTTATGTGTGATTTACCTCAGGTGCACTGTGGAGTGAGTCAGACTGTTTTTTAATGCAGGCTAGCGTTTACCATAGAAATGCTTTAGCCTTGCTCTAGGCTAGCGCAACTAGACTCTTCAAATATAAGAACTGCATGAATTTAAGAAAAAAATATCTCCAGACATCAACAACACTCTGGATAACTAGGAAATGAGGCCCTATGTCAAAAATCCCGAAGTATCCCTTTAAGGTCAGTGGACTAGGGATGTCCCGATCAGGTTTTTTTGCCCCCGAGTCATTTGATTTTGAGAATTGCCCGATACCGAGTCCCGATCCGATACTAAATATTTTGTTTTAAAAATTAAGAAAAACTATATTACATTCAACTCGTTTTCATTCATGGTTTTGGATATAGAGAGTAACTCTACTTAGTCTGTTTTTTCTCAAGTAAGCAAGACTATTAGTCTTTACAGTGTAATCTAATTTGACACAGAGAGGGTGATCTAAAATCCCATTCGTTATTAAATGTGTTTGTTGATTGGCAATGAAAACAAAACTTGGGCAATAACGTTTTTGTACACTGCAATGTACACAACTGTCTGGCAGTACAGAAAAAAAACACAGCAGTAATTTGGCCAAACAGTTAAATAACACAAAGATTTGATTTGATTTGACTTGATTATAGTCAATTTAATAATAGGGTGACCACATTTCCACCCACCCCAATAATTCACAGACAAAACACTTAACTGTTTGTACATCCTGTTCCATCTACCTTTTGTTATTTGTGACCCCATGTGTTTCTCCTTTGTCTATGTGTTGTATGAATGTTTTTGTCCTGTATGTCAATTAAAGAAAAAACAAAAAAACGGTGACCACATTTCCTGCCTGAAAACCGTGGAGGTTCACCGTGGCATGAACGCACGTCATCTACTGTGGGCGTGTACAGAGTGTGTGTGTTGTCCTAAAGGCTTAACACAACCAGAGGAGTGAAAACAAGCGCTTCTTCCTCAATCCACCTACTAAATGTAGCGCGGGGATGTGTGAGTGAAGAGAGGAGGCAGTGGTTTAGGTTATTAATAGAGACACAAGTTTCCCCTCGTCTTTCAGCGTATTTGCGCACGTATGAGCGCAGCGTGCCGGGCCCTCGTCTCCGTCCATCACGGACTTTTAAACATCTCCACAGAAATGCGAGGAGTGTTTCTCTGCTCAGCGCGGGTCTGAGCAACCACGGTTCAATCACATGTGGCGGTGTAATAGCGATAAAACAGCTGTTTGTTACTTCTTACCGCTCTCTCCCCGTCCTGTCTTCCCGTCCGTTCTCACTCCTCGCTCCTCGCTTAGCCTACAGTAAACTCTGCACGGGTTATTGGGGATGTTGTTATTGTTCTCCCACGCTGGCACTTGTGTGGATTTGGCAATTTCTCAGACGAAGGGGGGACATGGACTGAACGGATGGTGCGAGTGGGTGGAGCAGGTGGAGTGAGTGACAGAGGCGCTGGGCCCGGGGGAGAGGACAGAAAGTGGTTCGAGATAGCTCGAAATCTGATCAAAAGTAATGAGAATGGACATGCGTATACAGTGCCTTGCGAAAGTACTAATACACCTTGAACTTTTGCACATTTTGTCATGTTTACAACCATAAACATAAAGATTTTATTTTGAATTTTTTACTGAAAGTTCACACACAAGTAACAGGCAACTGTGAATTGAAAGCAAAATGATACATGATTCTGTTATTTTTCAAAAAATAGAAAAGTGAAAAGTGGGGCGTGCATAAGTATTCATACAGCATTTTCTGAGTGCATTAAATTGCTTTATAACATTCCTAATGACTGCAGAAAGTTCACACCTTGCCCGAACCCTCAATAAAGGCCACCTATGCGTAATCTACTCTCAGTATAATTCCAGCTGTTCTGTGAGGGCCTCAGAGCTATGGTCAGAGTGTATTGGTCACTAAACAACATCATGAAGGCCAAGGAGCTCACCAGAGAGGTCAGGGATAAAGCTGTGGAGAGTTTAAAGCAGCGTGAAGTTATACAAAGATTTCCCAAGATTTGAACATCTCACGGAGCACTGTTCAATCCATCATTCAGAAATGGAAAGAGTATAGCACACTGCGAACTTACCAAGACACGGGCATCCACCTAAACTAACAGACCGAACAAGGAGAGCACTGGTCAGAAATGCAACCAAGTGCTCCAAGATAAATCTGGAGGAGCTGCCACGTACTGCCGCTGAGCTGGGGGAATCTGTACATGGGACAACTATAAGTCGTACTCTACACAAATCTGGCCTTCATGGACGAGTGGCAAGAAGAAAGCCATTATTGAAAGGAGGCCATAAGAAATCCCGTTTGAAGTTTGCTAGAAGTCATATGGAGGACACAGCTACCATGTGGAAGAAGGTGCTTTGGTCAGATGAGACAAAACTGAACTTTTTGTCCCAAATGCAAAACGTTATGTATGGCACAAACCTAACACTGCTCATCGTCCTGAGTGCACCATCCCCAGTGTCAAATATGGTGGGGGGAGCATCATGCTATGGGGCTGCTTTTCCTCAGCGGGGACTGGGAAGATTGTAAGAATAGTTGGGAAGATGGATGGAGCCAAATACAGAGACATTTTGGAGGAAAACCTGCTGGAGTCAGCAAGAGAATGGAGGCTGGGGCGCAGATTCACCTTCCAGCAGGACAATGACCCTAAACACAAAGCTAAATCTACAATGGAATGGTTTAAAAACAAACATATTAATGTGTTAATGGCCCAGTCAAAGTCCTGACCTAAATCCTATTGAAAATCTGTAGAAAGACCTGAAAACTGCTGTTCACAAACGCTCTCCTTCTAATTTGACAGAGCTTGAGTTGTTTTGTAAAGAGGAATGGGCTAAAATGTCAGTCTCTAGATGTGCAAATCTTGTAGTCATACCCCAGAAGACTTGCTGCTGTTATTGCAGCAAAAGGGGGTTCCACAAAGTATTAAGTCATGCTGTATGAATACTTATGCACGCCCCACTTTTCACTTTTCTATTTTTTGAAAAATAACAGAATCATGTATCCTTTTGCTTTCACTTCACAGTTGTCTGTTACTTGTGTGTGAACTTTCAGTAAAAAAATTCAAAATGAAATCTTTATGTTTAGGGTTGTAAACATGACAAAATGTGCAAAAGTTCAAGGTGTATTAGTACTTTGCAAGGCACTGTATATCCAAGTCCTGATTGGGAGGTAATGACCGTGGTGAAGTTAGTTTCACGTTGGACGTTGGATATTCGGCTCTAGCACTTACGGCGGGAGGATCCTTTAACTGCGTCCCACCCGCTCAGTCAGGGTTTAGGCAGGAACACGCTGAAGGCGCCGCTATGATCTCTGGTCGTTCGAATTTAGGGACCGTCAATGAATTACTATCTCATATAAACGCATTGGTTTAAAAAATGTACGTCTCATGAAAAGAAAAAGAAAAAATGCTTTAATAAAAATAAATACAACTACGGGAGAAAAAACAAAAAAACAAATGTCATGTGCAGGTGTATTTAATGTTATTGTTATTTTATTACATTTTACAACCATTTTTGAATAGGCTATACATATATATGTCAATAGCTTTGGGGCCATGTGACCCAGACACCCCAATCTAATTTATAATAGTAGTTCTAGTCCTAGGCTACAACATACACCTTTTTGTTTTACCTTTTTTTGGGTATTTACAATTTTTGATGGAGGTATGGAGGGGCCAGGTTATGGAGAGCTTTGTAGGTGATGAGCAGAACTTTGTAATGGATGCGCTGTTGTACGGGGAGCCAGTGAAGCTGTTGGGGGATAGGAGTGATGTGGGTGAGAAGGCGGGCGGCGGAGTTTTGAACATATTGCAGTTTTTGTAAATCAGAGGAAGGGAGACCAGACAGGAGGCTATTGCAGTTGTGGAGTCTTGATGTAATAAATGCATGGATTAGAGTTTCAGCAGCAGATGTGGTGAGGGTGGGTCTGAGGCGAGCAATGTTACGGAGGTGGAAAAAGGCAGTTTTGGTGATCTGACGGATGTGGGGCTTAAACGTGAGTGTGGGGTCAAAAATGAAGCCAAGATTTCGGATCTGGGGAGAGGTGGTGACAGTGTGGCCATCAACGGAGAGAGTGAAATAAATAGTAAGAGTAAGAGAGAGCTTTATTTGTCATTGTACGAGTGTACAACGAAATTGTGTTCAGGTGTTAGTCCTTAGCCGCTGCAACTGAGTCGCGCCGCCATGGGCCAACCTGACCAGCATGTTTCTGGAGGTCAGGGAAACGTAGCATCCAGAGGGAACCGGGCTGCCTTCAGTCTCCTCTGATCCTCTGAAACTATGCTGCGCCTCCTGGGTTTGTCCCTGTTCCAGTACGTGGTGTCCTGCACTGGTCAGCTCCACCTCTTCCTTCCTCCTGCACAGCTCCCTCCGCTTCACAACAGTCTTTCACCATCTTCTGTGAAGAGCTCAGCAGTTCATCTGTCTTATTCTCCAGTGAACGTTGTAGATGCAAAAATTTAACAAATGGAAAGATCAAACAGTTGTCTTTTGTAAGTTATTATATAAATATATAGTATAAAAATGATAATTTGTGAAAAGCAAATGCAAAATGAGACCAACAAACTCTGCAGAGCTCATTTCAGTCTGCCCCCTCATGCCAGGGGAATCTTTAAATACCCTGAAAGAGGACAAATACAGGCAACTTCAAAGAAGACAGATCTATGACTGTTTTAAATATAGTGACACCCTTACAGTATCTATTCAGTCAAATAACAGATGTGAGATGAAGGCACTTCTATCTATTTAGTTAGGTAACCAAATGGTCCTGATAACAGCTTTAGTTTAGTTTATTTATTTGTTTGAGCAGTTAACTAAAACCAAACCAAACCTACTAGCTGAACCAAACCTAATTACCTCAGGAGGAAAAGAACAATAAAACGGCATGGGAAAGGTTTTCAGAGAAAATTCACACGAGGTTCACATAAAGTTCACAGAAGGTTACAGCACATCACATGAACAGAGAGTTAAAGCACATCACATGATGATTATATTATAATATTCAAGGTGTAATAACTATTTATTTAAATGATACATTTCCAACCACAATGTCCATTAGGGTAGGGTAGTACTTATAAAAACACAGTAAAACCAATAGTAATGATGCAAAAAAGAGCTGTCATAAAGGATAATTCCTTAATTCCGGATAATTCATAAAGTTGGGTTTTTAGACCACACTAAGTCATTATTTTTAATATCAAAGATCATGAAGTTTTATGACCTTGTTGAGTTCCAAACAGTACAGATGTTATACAAGGCAAAGTACAATCTGTTACCAAGCCAAATACAAAGAAGTTTCCATGAACATACTAGACGTTATGAATTACGTGATGAATTAAACCTTAGAATTCAGAAACATAGAACAACTTTGAAAGAAGTCAAGAGGTTGCTCAAGAGGTTGCGTTCTCGTTTTTAAGTTCCACTCAATAGGTTGCGTTCACCTGACATCATAACATTCTAAATAGCCTGCCCTATAGTTTAACATTGAGATGGAGGGCAGGTTCTGCAGGTTCGCATTCTGTGCTGGGTAACTATGGTAACTGTCAAAATGCAGATTTTTCAACTAGGTTTATGTAATTGCTGGTCCAATCAACATGAAACAAAAACTGTCGCACAGTTAAATGTCTTGTCCGTCAGCACATATGACCTAAGGTCTAATTATTTTCTCAGAAAGTTGTCCAAAAGTGAAGACAATACTGAAAAGCATGTATGTGATGCTGGCCTATAAGCAATAAGAATAATATGGCGAGGTTGTGAATCCATCACATGTTTTGAATAATTTCACCATCGTTGGACACCCTTCTGAAATAAAAATTAGACAATGGTTGACTATACTGCTGGTTGTGACTCAATTCTGTATAGTCATCTTTCTTTTTTATCAAAACTTATATCCTTGTGTTATACAAAAGTGAAGACTAAAACACATTGCACATATTAAAAACAGTTATGTAATTTACTTGGTTTGTTTTCTTTTAATGTTGACAGATACAATGCGACAAGTTTGACCGGTGTTTCATGGACAATGTCTACAAATGTCCAAGCATTTCTTAAGAAAGCTGCTGGTGAGGAGTGGAAATGCATTGTCTGCAATTGAAGAAATCACTCCATTCTTGATGATGTCTGTGTTTCTGTTTAAGCAGTTTTACTTCATTTGAAGACGCCTCATTTTTGTTCGATACTGTGGCTATCGTTTATTGTTTTAGACCCTTTAACTGCTTAAATTATCAATGACTAGGGCTGGCTATCATTCAATTTTTTTTCCAATACTAGTACTTTAACACTACTTTATTTGCAATAACAATACTTTTTTATTTTTGATTTAAAGGGACTATACATAGTTTAAAAATGTTAAAAATATGTAATTTCCTCCCCCTACATGCTCCAGTAATGTCCGCATGTATAGAAAAAACTCAGACCTATTCTCCACAACTGCTGTTAAAATCCTGCACTGTCACTCAAAAAGTTGTGTCTTAAAGCTCCGTTAGGCACGAGCTTAATATATAAAATGCTGTTATACGTAAGACCTGAGGTGGCAGTAGTGAGTATAAAAATGACAATTTGCATCTAGTGTCTTTAAAGTAAATTATTTTTCATCAACACTAAAAAGTAAACATCTACATGAGTTTAAATGACCAAAATTCAACATAAGTATCTAAATATGAGCTGTTATGACAACTTAAGATGTAGTAGCTCATTTGACCTAGGTTATTAAGATTATTTCACATGTTCTGAGCAGTTTTTGACTTGTTGATAATATTTTGGTCAGTCTGCCTCAGGTAAGCTGCCACAATCGAGTTCGGAGTGAATGTAAATTGTACCATGTAAAGCGCTTATTGACTATGTGAAAGACACTGTATAAATAAATCTATTATTCTCTTTCTATAGACTTCTTCTTATTTCAAGTACATTTATTTGCTAATGGGGTAAGAACATTGGTCTTTACTTTTTTGGCTGTTTTATTTTCCTATTTAAAGCAAGATTATTATAGGATCAGTCATGGAATATGACAAATCTACATGAAGGTAGTCAATGTCTAATCTAGTCAATCCACTCAAAAATACGTAAATATTCTACAGTCAAGTAATTTAAAGACTATTTTAATATTTGAAGTGTTAAATCATGAAAAAGATAAATAATTGTCATTTATTCAGTCTTTTGTAATATTTTTATTTATTTTACCTGAAACAACTTTCTCTAGTGCAGTCTCAACTACACCAGGTCTTAAAATGTGCTTTCAAAAGAATAGTTTTGGTATTAATTTGTTGACATTAGCCGAATCTGGATTTTTCTTTTTAAATATCATTCTGGTAGTGTTTAACAGTACCCAGCCCTATCAGTTACATCATCTGGAGGTCAGAAGTGACAAAAGGAAGCAACTTTAAATATTGTCCTATTGTGGCTGTTGGTACTGGAACAGTGAAACACAAAGGTGTATGTGGCCTAGGACTAGAACAACTATTACAAATTAGATTGGGGTGTCTGGGTCACATGGCCCAAAGCTATTGAAGTGAAATGATTGATTTTGGTGGATTTTGGCACATTTTTATTAAAAAAATTGTAAAACCCAAAAAAGGGGGGAAAAAGGTGTATGTGGTAGCGTAGGACCAGAACAACTATTATACATTGGACTGGGGTGTCTGGGTCACATAGCCCCAAAGCTATTGAACAGAAATGATGGATTTTGGCTGATTTTGGTACATTTTGATTTTTCAAAAATGGTAAAACTCCCAAATGGGGAAACAAAAGGTGTATGTGGTAGCGTAGGACTAGAACTACTATTACAAATTAGATTGGGGTGTCTGGGTCACACATTCAGTACATAAAGCAGGTAGGAATATGATGACTAAAAGGACTCACCCGTGATCGGAGTTTCGAGGTGTATTGATTGCAAGATCAGCGCTAAAAGTAGCTTGAAAACGCCGGAGACGCACGCCACCAGCCACAGTCACAGGGAGTGGTGGAGTAGGATGTGACCCGAGATTGACCCCGCAGGTTAAAGGAAATGGGGCTACTGCCTCACGGGAAGCAGCCCCGCAAAAATAAGATTGCTTCAGGAAATGCGGGTTACAGAGGAGCAAAGTGGTTCAACAGCCCATAAATACATAAAAACAGACAATGCTAAACAGGAAGCTAACGTTAGATTCATGCTACATATGCTAACGTTAGCAACAAATGCAGTTTTTCGCTTCTACTGGACAATTTACTGTGAAAAAAACATCCATATGGACCCGATTTTGGCTTGACTTTAGTGGTGTGTTAAATATGTTTATAGTGCACCCGAAAAGCGAGGCTTACTTCCCCCTCGACCAGGCCTCTGCGAACAGTACAGGCGATACTTAGGAAAGAATCCTTCAATCCAATTGCCAGTATCCAGTATCTGTCCTTAAACAGCATCATTAATAAATAGGCTAATACACTCGCTAATGCTAACGCGGCTAGTGCTAACGTCCACAGCAGCTTATAAATACACTCTCTGAGGAGGGTCTGCTCCAGCTAAAAGCATTGTTGTAGGAAAGGTGCTTCCATGTCGCCTCTTTAGCAGAATCAGAACTCTAAGAATCGAGCCCAAGCTGTAATCGGAGCTAAAGTATGTCCTTTTGTTATCAAGTAGCCATGTGCTCTGGATGCAACTCAGGCCTTCAAAATAATACAACAGAAGTGGAAAGGCCTTTAGACGCCAACTGGAATAAAATAGCATATGTCTGTCACTGGGAGGGCCATAATACTGCATCTGCCGCCGTGGTGTTTAAAGGGGCTTCAAATGCTGTGTAATACTTTATGTTTATGTCACAACTTGTGGTATCTCCCCCGTGTTTGCACATGCGCAACTCCACTCAACAATGACCAAGCACATATTTTCAGACGTGACGAATTAACTGCCTTCTTTTCATCTCAATTAGCATTATAATTTATTGTCCCCAAGGTCAGTCACACAACCCAGTTAGAATTGAGATGTAAAAATGTTTTAAAAGCCTATGAGTAACAGAAACTTTACTTTCAATCATCAACTCATTTCGAGTTAGTTTCTTGGTACAGCGAAAAGTACAGTGAAAGTCCCATACAGCCTCAACTTTCCACTTACCACTATCTGCCATATTGAAACTTTGGGAAAAGAGAAATATAAGTCAAAACAGTTGGGGAAAAAAGCTCACCTTGTATCTTACTTTATATTAAAGCATGTCACCCCTCTGTTCGCTTTTCCCTCATGTCACTGGATTATTCATTGTGTTTAATAACTATTTCCAGCTCCACAGCTACTCCCCCAAGCTTTGAGTTCAAGGTCAGCCGGGTTCTCAGTTGAATCGTCCGGTGACTGTGCACCTCCGGGATCTTCTCCCTTCTGTCCCCACATGAACAGACTGTCCATTTCTGAGCGCTGAGCCCCGCTGCATAATGATCCCACTCTTATCCAGGGACCAGGCATGAATTTTTCATCAACATCCGCCTCAAAGAAATCAAACATGAATCTGAGTTAGAGGGAAAGCCTATATGACTAATTGGTGTGGGGAGAAATCGAGGGAGGCCTCCGGTGGTTTTCGAAGAGTGTTGACGCCAGCGCAGTGTATGGACCGTGTGCAGTTAGTCAGGAGACACGGAATGTCAGTGAAGAGTGCAACAAAAATATATCCATATGAAAGCAGTTTATTTCTGATTCTGATATCTTGTATAAACGTGCAAATGTCTTGTTGTTTTCTACAGAGAAACTCATCCAGTACCTCTGGGGTCGGATTGCGAGTCAGACAAATGTGATGTGGTCTGTTTGTTCTCTTCAGTACAAGTCGAGACAGCTGGCATGGCACGACAAGAGACGAGAGCATCGCTGCGCTGTAATTAAAAATATAAAACGATGACATTTTAAAACTTTATCAGATTCTCTTTTGTAAATAATAGATTATTGGTCCAACTGTAATGTGTCAGTTGGTACAAAATATTCCAAGAAGTGTGGACCGACGACATGGACTGACAGAGTGAGGATGGGTCAATCTGCCTCAGTGAAAGACGCACAGTTAACTCTTTACCACTGGAGCTAAAATCCCAATCGGACTTTTCTCATAAATCTTGGGTCTGGGATGTGAAATGGCCAGATATAACTAATTTTCTTTCTTTATCTATATTGTTGTGATGCATTTTACCAACTGTTGTTGTGTATCGCCATACTCTTATGAACACTTTGATAAACCTAATAAGGGACCGGTTCTGCAAATCAACCTATATCTATAAGCCCTATTTGGGGGCAAAGTTTTATCAATAATCTTTCTATTCTATCCAGAGAAAGGTCTGAACATCTCATCATCCATCTCCTTTGAGGCTCCAAATTTAATTTCCTCTAATGCGTCACAAGTAGATCAGCTTATTGGCTGATCTATTGATCTACTGGCTGATAGTTTCACAACAATCATGATGTCACTGTGTCATCGATGACCTTTGTTCAAATTTTCTCTTTTTTTTTTTGTCATTTTTTTAGAATTACCACATTTACAGTATATTAGGCGTGCTCAATTATGTTGCATGGGAGACCCAGGATTAATTTCTTGGGTGCATACCTATGTTCCCCGGGTTCCATTATTTTTTTCCATAGGTGAGTTGGTACTTCAACCAATCACAAGTCATGAGAGTGAAACCTCATACATATATCAAGCAGCTTAACCCTGACCCTGCCCTAGCCACTAACCTTAAGGATAGTGGGCTGGTGCCTAATCTTAATCAATAGAAGTGGGGGAACATAGGTACCGGGGAACATAGGGCTGATCCCAATTTCTTAGCATTATTGTGTTGCCTTGCAAGGGCCGTGACTGTTTTTGTCTGATTCGTTTCTGTCATTGTTTCACCTGTCAACAGAAACGGTCTTTATTTGACAACAAGCAGTCTGACTGTGCCAGGCTGCAACTGCAAAACCTCATTTTAAATGTTTTGTTTTGGACTGCCAGGTTTTGTCCTTCAAAAACAGAAGTAGGCTACAATAAATGTTTTTCTGTTATTCTAAGAGCCTCTCTCTACAGAGACACTTGCATTTGCCAACGCTCCTGTATTATCACTAATCTGCTCGATTCTAATCCCCCAGCTACATTTTTACTATTTCGATGGAAATGAGCCATTTTTCATTGTTCAGCGTGTTATCAAGTGCCATGTATGTTCATTTACATCCTCTACCCCAACCAAGACGTTAACAGTGTTGACAGTTTATTGAGGGCATATGGCATGCACTACTTCCACTTGACAATTTCGTCCATCAAATATTTGGCCTAATCAAAATGCATTGAGGACGCCCGCACAATCAAGACTGTGAAATGGCCAAATGTTGACGAGATCCTTTCAGCCTTCATCACGCTCCATTCGGCGAGCCCCTAGCCCCTTCAATCAGCCCATCGCGGTGCATTGTGCGCTTTACATGACCAGAAGCAATCAATGGCCCTATATGAACTGCACTCAAAAGATACACACAAACAAAAAATAAAATAAAACGCACAAGTCATCTCCGGTCCTGTGGCTTGGAGGAGCAGCGCGGTTTAATCACAGAGAAGCACATCTGAGCAGTTAATGGAGAGCGCAGACATCTTGTAAATGTCCCTGCGAACATTACGACCAGCGCTGATGGGGTTGTTTGTTCCGGCGCCCCAATGAATACAAATGCAAAACAGCAGGATAATGACGCAACTAAACGCACATTACCAAAAGCCCAATAACGCCAATGAGGGACGGGAATGTTCAATAATAGAATTCTCCGTGAACAATTCACAGCTTTCCGAGACTGATATTTATGAACCAACGCTGCAATAAGGGCATCAGCCAATCAGGCGACGAGTTGGAAGTTGGAATGAGTTAGGAAGACAGACAAACAAAAGATTGGCGGGTTCACGATTTGCGTAATTGGGTGCTTATTGTGTTTAGAGTTGAAATGGTTGCATAAGAGATTGCCAGATGATTTCCCAAGGTTGAAAGGTGTAAAGATGACTATCGCAGCCTGAAAAACTGACTAAAACTAAGAACTCATTATTAATAGGAACATTTAACAAGTTTCTGCCTTTACACTGCCCTGGCAAGCCACACTTGCATCATTAATATTTGGGGCGAGTTTAATGTCCTCCATATAGTTTCGCAAGCATTTCGTGGTTGATGAAAGCATACTTTTTGAACATTTGGATTAATGTGAAAGCCTTCTTATGTCATGGTTAAGGTTTGTGCCAATTTGTACTGTTGTATCTCAGGGATTTGTGAGAAAACGGATAAACAAGGCACTTTTCCTGCATTGGAATTTTTCTTGTCACATTATCTCGAAAAAGCCTTTATTTTCAAAGGACTATTTCATTTTTCAAAAGTCTTTCTAAACATTGCGTGCTGGGTGTTTCTTTATCAACACAAGCATGCACGTTTGAGTAATGCTTGAAGCTTCTGCAGAAATTAATCAAAGTGACGTGGACTTACTTACTAGCCTGGAAAAATCCACCACTGTACCGCAAGTGAGTCTGGTCACCGCTGCCTCGATTCCATTTCCCACAGCGAGCAAGCAAACAAGAAGCGGAGTAAACCAATCTGCGAAGGGCGGGCGTCTGCTGTTGATGTGTGGTTATTAGTGGTTTTGTGTTAATATTCGCGTTAATATTCACTGTTTGAGTCTATTCAGGTTTAATTGTCTTCATCTCCTCTGGGGCCAAAGACGACCATGAGTTGCTTCCATTTGGTCCTGTCTTGGGCAGTGTGCTGTGCTTCGTCCCATGTACCATCTTCTTAATTCCTCATGTTCGTCTTTAGGATCATAAAAGGTGACATACTGTATCACTCTGCACCATCCGTCAGAGCGCTGCTTTCCTCTGGTCAAACATCTGTGGTGCTGCCCAGGTCCAAATATCAGAAGTGGGGCGATCGATCATTTAAGGACTCAAGCTCTGGACTGCACTTCCCCCTGAGCTGTGGACCATCGCTGAAAAATCTGTCTTTAAATCATGGCTGAAGACACAATCATTTAGACTGGTCTCCGTTTGGTTGTTGAAAGGTTTACCATGTTGTTCTTGGGCGATCCTGTTTCCTCTTTCCAGGTGGCGTCCACCTGAGTCCTATTTTGGAAAGACAAGTCCAAGACATGTCTAAGCCACTGGAGGCGGCGGCGTTTACTCTCCTGTTGCATGTCACGCTGTAGTGTATATTAGCAAACTAAAATGGATGTAAGCAGTGGCGCTGAAATGGCCGCATTACAGGAAATAAATACTGTTCAAATTAATGAATTCATTTGTTTCATTTCTGTTTCCCTCTTGTCCCTCAAACTGTGGTTGATGGAGGCGGAGGGAATGAATTGTCCTGCCCAGTGGCACAATAGCAGTATTCTCTTGAAAGCATTATATACAAAGTTAGACATGGTAAACGTCTAGAGATAAGCTAAGCTTTGCAAACAGCTTCTTTTCTTTCTTCTCAGAGACTTCACATCAATTGCAGATGTCAAGATGTAATTACGGAACAGAGAAGCCTATATTTACATGTGCTTTTAACACTGACGTGCGTGGGTAGTCTTAAAGTCTCTATATACTATATGTAATTGCCATCTTGTAAGTGCTTAATGCTTTTAACCTTAGGCCCAGATTCCACATATTCCGCCTGTTCACTCAGCTCTACTCCACTCCAGACGCCTCCGAACGGCAGCGGCTTCAATGCCCACTACCTCCTCTTCAGTCCGGCCCGGTCCTCTCTAGGGCTGAGTACCATTCGTTTTAATTTATTTTTTCGATACCATTACTTTAATGATACCTGCTTTTCAGTGCTGGTGCTGTAACGGTACTTGTTTCAATATCTATGTTATTTTAATTGAATTAAAATAACAAGGGGGATAAAAGTATCGTTCTGGATGTCATAAAAGAGCACAGAAACAGAAAGCAACACAAGCCTCAGCAGCGTCACCTGACACTTCATGTTTTGAGCAGAACTTCCATTTAAGCAGCAATAAAAAGAGAGAAAGGACATTTTTACCTCCTGAGGTTCAGGGACAGATCAGATCCACATCATGACAATGTTTTCTTTCAGCTAAAGTTTTCTCAACATGAGCTGCACTGTCAAAATGAAAACAGCTTCACACGTCAAAGATCTGTTACACAGTGGAGCGCTCACTCTGAAGATATTTGTGGCACAAATATTGTGACAAAGTAAATCAAGCTCATGTTAAAAGCATTCAAATGTACCAGCTCAAAGAAGCACTTCACTGGTCTGCCCGTGCGCTACAGGTAAAGATGTCTTTCTTGTTGTCACTGTTATGTTGTTCTCTTCTCTTTGTGTAAGAATTCTAGTTTCTTTTTCAGTCCTGGTTTAGTCCTGGGTTTATGATTATGCAAATAACATTTTTCTCAGATTTTTTAAATGGTCAACTCAAATGACAGTCAGCATAATTTGCAAGTCTGTAACTGTTCAATAATTTAAATGTGATAGAAAAAAACCTCCCAATGATAACAGTATTTTTTTCAAAAATAAATATAACAACTTAAAATGTACTGTTCCAAATGATTATGCACAGCAGCGTTTCAATACAATTTATAGGTTGAAAAGAACTGAAATATTAAAGGTTTTCATAACTAGACCAAGACATTCAACTATTTCACGCTTTTCATCAGCAGAGATCTTTTTCCTTTCCCATATTGCTTGAAAATGGTGGTCTGCTTAATAATGTGGAATGTCCTTTCAGTCATCTTTCCCTTAACTGGGCTTACCTGACAACTAATCATCCCACTGAGACTGATGTCAGTGATTCAAAGAGCCCTGAGACACAATACCATCCATGAGTTTCATTGAAAACTTTTTTTTTTTTTTTTTTACCTTTATGACACTGAAATACAATTTGCATAATCATTTGGAAAGCTGTGTACAACCAATGTAGTCTAAGTCCTGATTAGTCCTGGCTCAGAACCGGCCGCAGACCTGCTCTGCCATCTCTAATAAAAAAATAAAAAAAGATTGGGTAAGTTATAGCCTTGCTTTGCTTTAACTGTTTTTATTGTTAGTGTTTAGTGTTTTTTTTTTTTTAAACAGCCTGCATTTGCGCTGAAATGGCTTATTATCTGCGCATGCATTCATGTTGCTTTTTGTAGACCCACTGCGGGTCATACATTGACGTCTGAAGGAAACAAAGTATCAAACTAGGTACCCAAAGAATCTTTTTTTCTCTATACCACCCCCTTCTGGAGTGGTACCAAGTAGGTACAGTTTAACAGTACCCAGCCCTAGTCATCTCTGCGGCTGCTGCAGGTCCACGAGTTTGTGAAATAAAACTCCTAATTAAATAATAAACTATTCAGGCGCAGAGGAGATCACAGAGGAGATTGCGTGTCAGCTAGATAACTTCTCTTTCTCTATCACAAGTTTCTTTTTTTCCCCTCCTGCATGCGACAGAGAGAGGGGCAGAATAAAAGTTAGGTGAATGAGAGCAATAGAAGCTTAATCGAGTCGTGTGATTGTTCTTGTGATAACAAACACAGTGGAAATATCAAGGTTGTACCGTGTAAAGTGACATTTTTGTCGATAAATTCCGTGTCGGGGTGGAACAGAGAGGGGGCCGGCAACAGAGACTTTGAAAGAGTGGATGTGGAATGTTTCCTAACAATTAAAATAGCAACGTATTTGCTGCAAAGGTAGCGGCGGAGTAGCCTGGCTAACGCCAGACTGCTGTGTGCACTCGAATCCTTTCAGTCTGGGGACCATGGCCGACATTTTTCCATGGATTTGGGCACCAATCACAGAACAAGGAGGGACGGTAAGACGATGACGCGCTATTCGACATACGGAAGCTAGTAGTTTGTTTAGGGATAAAAAAAATAAAAATATATTGCGGATCCAACATGACAGCAGCAGATGCGATGCCATCTTTCGATCAAGCTTTAGAACGTGTTCTAAATAGTTTAGCTCAAAAGTTTACAGCTGGTATGTCATACGTCATCTGATACCATGATACGATTGGCTATGGCTACGTGCAGACGCATGAGAGACATTCGTAGCGCCCAATAAACGGCTATGGACAATCGTAAACCACACCTCTCCTACGAGAAAATGAATTGGTGGTCCCCAGACTAAATATCACTTGTGATTTTAGTCTGGCGTTAGCCAGGCTAGCGGCGGAGTGGAACGTGGCGAGAATGTGGAATCTGACGGTAAGTGGTTGAATAATGCTACTCTCCTATGGCAATTCATTGTAACTGAAATCGAAACTCAACTATGCAGAGACACAACCTTTATACTGGAGAATGGAAATGGAAAATTGCAAAATTGTATTATGCTTTAATCAGGCTTTTGGTTGAGATTGAAGCCTTATGAAGAGCGAAACCCCAACTTGAACACAGAAGAGTTGACGACTCTGAAAACTTCTACTTCCAGTATTTCAGATTGCAAAGGTTTAAATAGATGTTAAGGAGGGCATTATTAAAGTCCTAATGTGCAGATTTACCTTAAAACTGAAAACACACGTTATGCCGACATTTTGAGGCATTTGGCATTTGCAGTGAAGCACTTGACTCTTTAAAACTAAAATTAAGCAACCGTTATATGACACACAACGAAAAAGGGATGACAGTAATTACACTTAAAATAACAAATGGGCTCCTTCCATTTGAAACTGAATTTGACACCAGAGACGCAACAAACCCTCTGCTCCTCAATGTTTGTGATTAATATGTTTAAAATAGGTCTCTCCTGCAACTGAGATGATTATGAGAAGTGATTATGATGCCATATGGGACCATTTGTCAGTTAAAAGCAGTGAAGAATTCACAGATACAAACTTGAATGCTAACCAACGGAAAAGGCAAGAGACGGATGTGTTTGGCAAAAGGCTGCTTACATGCAGAAGTTGCTCAACTAAGGCTGTGTTGATGCTCTTGTTACGACACAACACGTAGCAATAAGCACAAATTGAGTTTCTAAAAGTTACTATGGAATGGAATTGCATTTGCTTTTCACATGACACAAGTCACACAATGCGCGTTACATAGTGTATGTGTTCACGTGACTGCCAACGGTCCGGTCCCTATGACCACCAGCTTTCATTCATGCGCCCACATACACATCATTCATCCTGGTCTATTGTACAACCTATACGCCAGGGGTGTCCAAACCTTTTTTTTTTATGGGGGCCGCATATTGAAGCGTACACAGGGTGAAGGGCCATAGATCAGTGGTTAGTGCCACCAAACCTTCGACTGGCAGAGGTTTAAATTGTGCCCCACACCTTTTATTTATGCTTAAAACCTTCATGCCAGCTCTGTCTCACAATAAAATGTTAGTTGTTGGGTTAGAATTGTGTAAAATTATTACATTTCAAATAAAAAGGACCATCTCTGATGATGTGTACCAATTCAGCAAGAAGGCCAAAGGTCGCCAAAGCTTGGTCTGAGGGCCGCATTTGGCCCCCGGGCAGCACTTCGGACACCCCTTACTATACGCAGACACAGGCAGAACATGAAAACTCCACAGATTCCAAGCCAGCAGGAATCAAACCCGGGACCTTCTACGAGTGCTAACCACTGCGCCACCAAATTATTAACCAAATGTGGATTAATCAGTCAGCCAGACATTGTAAGAAATATTTCTGAAAGTGCAAAGTTACAAAAAAGTATTAGTAATTATTAATACAAGCCTTTCCCCCTTTTGTTTTAATCAATCAACACTAAAGCTAGTATTAAAAGGATCTGTATCATGCTATTTTAGCCATTCCAAAGTAAAGTATAGGCATTTATATGATATATTGCACCTCTATCACTATGGAGTACTCATTTTTGAGAGAATTATAAGTATTTTTGGGGGTATTTTCCCTACCCGGAAGACAAGACGCTTCGATTCAGTTAACTCCGCCCCTCTCTCCGCTCATTCCACATTTACAGTATTATAAATATAAATATCGCTGCAAAAAGTGAAGTTACTTCACATAATGCAGTTATAAGGAGTTGACATGTGCAACACAGTTTAATAAATGGCTAACACACGCGCTAACACGCGTTTTGATTGACTCACCGCTCAGTCTGGCCTCCCCATCGGGTTATGGGACTCGCGTTGGTTATAAAAGTTAATCCACTTTGATTCTGGCCAAGGTTCACCAAGCATCCATCAGGTTGGTTGATATAGTAGCTGAATCCCGAAAGAAATTCCAACTTCTGGCGAGTGCACTCTTCTTTAGGAAGGTTGAATAGTCCTGTTCCTCTCGTAGCCAAACGCGCATCCGTGACATTATCGTTGGGTAAGAAAAAAGAACAGGCGTGTCCAGAGTAGGTTAGAAAGAGCTCCGTCTTCAAAAACAACACTTCTGCTGGGATCCATGGATCCTCCGGCCGTGGGTGCGTTTGTTTAGCGTCCTGGGACAGCACAGACGCATCGGAGAGTTTTTTTTTTTTTAATTTCCTGTTTTTTTCTTTCTTTATTTCTCTCTTACAACAAAAATATGAAAAAGCTGTTTTATAAAATCAGGCCGTAAGGCATTACATTACAGACGTGAGCACTTCCGTTCCTTTGTGACGACACAACTGAACAGCTCAGTGGTTTACCAGGAGAGGGCGGAGCAGCTGCTCAGAGAGCAGGATTCAGGAGGATTACTTAGAACTGTGTGAATGAAGCCAAAAACCGCTCTGGGAGTGTTTTGATAAGGAAATAGCATAACAACATGGCTAAAAGCTCCAAAAAGTCGATTTTGCATGATATAGCTCCTTTAACAACAGTGACGCCTGCCATAATCTTGTCTCTTTCTTTTCTCTGTAACTTTTGAGTTTTGGTGATGCACCAATCACAAATTGCACCTGTGACATAAAAAATTATGAAAAAACCCTTTTAAAAATTATTTAATTATGTCAGTGTATGTCAGACCAGTGCACCTTTATGTGGCATTCGTATCACAGAGTAGCCGTGTTGCAATATTTTCCCAACCCCATCAATTCAGACCATTTACCACACAGGATAACTAACTTACAGATGAACTAAAACTTTTCTGTTGTTTTAGTTTTTTTGATGAGGGAAAAACATGATTAAAGCTACCAAGAGTAGGACATACTATCATGCAACTCGATAGCCTAAAGCAGTGTCTGTACTCAATTGATAAAACCGGCATTAACATTTCACATTTGATCATTGAAATTATAATTAGTATGGGCTTTAGAAAATGCAGGGAACACTTTTGGATGCTATCTATACAAAAAAAAAAAAAGAAATTCAGGAAATCCAGATGCTTTAGTAGCAGAAGGGCAAACGTACCAAAGTGACAAAGTTTGGTTGTTCGTCTGCTTCCGAAACATTCGCAGCAGAGACGAGTGGAGGCACCACTTGGGTTGGGTCCAACCTTCTCGTTTGGCATTTTTCTCATTTTGTGCTCCGCCGGTCTCTAGTCATCTGTTAATCTTCTTCGACTCATCCTGCATACCTCCGTCGCAATGCCTTCTGTTTGCAACGCGACAAAACACAAGCCTCTACCGCACACAAACAACGTCTCATGAATCCGCCGCCACGTCCCGAACCCAACTGAGCACTTTGTTCTCTCCGCTTTAATGCCGGCACAGGCCCAGAATAATTGCCAGGCTGTGTGCAAAGGCGCAGAATGCAAAAGGAATAAAAGTTTTGTTTCAACTAAACACATTTGCTTTATGCCGCCGTTGTTGTGGAGGCGCTCAGATCTTATGTAAACCACGGAGTTGAAAGCAGAAGGAATGCAAGGGAGATATGTTTAAAGATACTCAACAATTTGGTGGAATAAACAATCTGAGTTGGCAGCCAACAGAAGCAGCTTTTGATATTTAAAAGAAATATATATCACACATAGTGCAAGGGGGAATGATGTGATGATGGAATTCAAGTTTAACAAAAGAAGCAGCCTGTTCGTAGCTGACACAACTAAGAAGCATAGTGGTGGTTAACACTCTTAGGTCCCAGACTCAATTCCCGGACTATGAGGGATTTTTCAGTTTAAATTTTTTTTGTTTGACATTGAGATGGCTAAACAATACACTTTTTCTTAAAGGGGCTGTGTGGAGTTTAGCAGTTTTGTACTCGCAATTGCCCCCTCAGGCCAAACGCGTAACTGCAGCCTCGATGATAAGCTCGTGCATGAGGCGCTCAGGCTTTACGAGCACCAGAAATAACAGTCCCGTCCTGGTCAATTTACAGATTTGCAGGTTGACTTCAACTGAGGTAAGAAACGTTACTGTTTTGTAAGATATTTAGACCAAATCAATTTGAGTGAATGTTTTCCAAGATAAAATACTTGAGCAAATGCAGCAAAGTGAATCGAGGCAAGAAGCCAAATAATACAGATAAACGCATGAATGACGTTTGAAGGAGAAAAAAAATAGCAAGGCAAGGCAAGGCAAGTTTATTTGTAGAGCACAATTCATACACGAGGCAATTCAAAGTGCTCACAGTTGCAGAAAAATTACAAGAAACAGTTAAAATCAATCAATAAAACAACAACACAAAGTTAATCAATTACAGTAAAGTCAAGAGTGCAGATAGAATACTTTCAGTTTCATATGCACGGGTAAAAAGAGCTTTTCAGCCTGGATTTGAACATTGTCAGAGTTGAGGCCTGTCTCACATCCTCATGAAGACTGTTCCAGATTTAGCTGCATGAAACTGAAACGCAGCTCAGTGTTTATTATGACTCTGGAACCACCAGGAGACCCCTCCCTGAAGTTCTCAGGGCCCGAGATGGTTCATACGGCTCTAACATGTCAGAGATGTACTTTGGTGCTAAACCATGAAAAGACTTGTACACAAGCAGAGCTGTTTTAAATTCTATTCTCTGAGTGACAGGAAGCCAGTGCAGAGACCGGAGCACTGGACTAATGTGGTCGTATTTCCTGGTTTTTGTCAGGACTCGAGCAGCAGCGTTCTGGATGTACTGCAGCTGTCTAACAGCTCGTTTAGACAGGCCAGTGAGCAGGCCGTTACAGTAGTCTAACCTGCTAGAGACAAATGCATGGATGAGTCTCTCTAAGTCTGGTTTTGACACTATTCCTCTGATCTTAGCAATGTTCTTCAGATGGTAAAAAGCTGATGATGTTATTGCTTTGATGTGGCTGTTTAAGTTCAGGTCTGAGTCCATGATTACTCCTAGATTTCTAACCTGATTTTTTGGTTTTAGAGCAAGAGACTCAAGGTGACTGATAACACTTTGTCTTTGTGTCTGTGGGCCAAGACAATGATTTCAGTTTTGTCTGAATTAGTTGGAGAAAGTTGTTTTGCATCCACAAACTGATCTGTTCGATGCAGTGACAGAGTGTATCTACAGGCCCATGTTCACCTGCCGTCAGTGACACGTAAATACTCGTATACTTTGTATGCATAAACGTAGGCCTAATTGAAATAATAAAATAATTCCACTAGTAGAAATGCTACTAGGAAAAGCCAAAATCGTTTCTTCAATTCCCTGGGCCCAAAGTTAGCGTAGCTAACTCGTAAACTATATTGTAAACGGCACATGTCCACTTTTTGTAGTCGTTTCACTACTTATAAATCCGTGAACAGTCATGCTTATTTTGCGGCCAAGAAAAGCTAACATTAGCAACATTATTTTTGCCATTGTAAATACAGCACCATTACCACTGTTACTACTCAAATGTGTTGTAGGTACAGCACAATTACTGTTATTACTGACACTACTAGTCTGCTACTAATACTACACAACTTCTCTGTAGGTATAAAACTATTAGATCAACTATTTTGGTAACTTCCAAATATGATTATTTTATGGCTTGTTTCAGTGAAGTTTGTACAACATGCACGGACAGTCGGACACCGTTGTTTTGAAGCATCAACAACACTTTTCCCCCACGTATTTAGTCATAATTTCTTACCTTTCAAGCAAAAATAAGCTGCGGTTCTTTTGAGAGATTCTCAACATTTTCCGATGTTTACTCTGGTTCTTTGCCTACGCTGATCAGACTCGACTTTCACCTTTTTCGTCACACTCGAATAAACTCTTCGTTTCTTTTTGTTATTTGGGGTCTGGGCTGGAGTTTCGATGGTGCTTGAAGCCGGTCTCCTCTTATTCTCCGCTAAATCCATCCTTCTGAAGTTACCACTCGCGCTGCAGCGTCAGTATAGAGGAGATACAGCTAACGCTACAGCTGAGCATGAACGCGCATTACGTATTACGCTGTTTGCTTGTTCGACCCGAGCATAAACTATTTAAGTGACTTTACAGGCATATAGAGGCAATCGCGGTGAAAAGGCCAGGGCTCATTCTACTCACCAGGGCATTGCTGGAGCATGTATGAGGAAGAAATTTTAAATTTCTATACATTTATTTGTGGTTAAACTTATGTATAGTCCCTTTAAAGTTCAAACACGGCATTTAAAAGAAATGTCTTGACCGGAAACGAGAGAGACATACAGCGGAGATGCCCCAACACAACCAGTGATAATCCCACAAAGTACAAAGTGACAAGGCTTTGATGGACCAGAAACCTGCTGTCTGTCTATGTGAGCGTATCCGAGTTTCCCGGTTATGAGCGCTATTATTCCGGTTTAAGGCACTTGATTATACTGTATGTAAATGATGAAATGAGGAAACTCAAATCCCCCGTTTGCATGATCAAATAAAGTATCCCGGCTTCTCGTATTGAGGCGACAGCTGTGCAGGCACATCAATTATATCTTTGAGCACAATACACCAAACATATGAAAAGCAGAAACGCAATGGCATATTTTTTTGGGGCTTGTTCTTTTGAACGCCCACTTTTGCTAAAGGTTTTGCTCATCTACATTCTGAGCCGACAGCGGCGGCAGATTGTTGGTATTTCGTTACCATTACCCGTCCTGCGTTTTGCCCCCATGGAGCACTGGGGGCAGGTTTGAAACCAGGACTGGTGGGATAAAGTGGAGCTGATGGAGTTCGTCGATAGTGAGTGGAAGGATGAGCCGGTCCTCCTTAAGCCGGCTCTGTGTTTCTAGGAAACCACTGTTCGCCGACAGTTTTACATAAATTACGATGCTTCTTACCATTTAAAATACTCACTACTTTTAGTTGTTTTTGTTAAAATAAAAAAACAAAAAAAACAAACGTCTCCTCTTGATTCCAGAAATAAGAGCTCTCTGGGCTCGCTGCTGTAATGTTTGTCTACGATTAAGGCGCGTACGCAAGAAAGAAGTTGTGTATAACTGGGAAATAGCATATACATGCTGTTATATCCTGGTTACTGTGGAAAACTGCTATTTTCGGGTTTCTATAGTCAGGGAAACTGCGTTCCTTTGTTCCTCCCGATAATAACCGAGAAACTCGAGTGCATGTTAACAGACTCACTGATGATGACTTGACACACAGAATATTCATCTTTACTTAGTGTAATCATGTTGCAGCAGCTCTGTGTGTTTCTTGGACCACGATCTCTAGATTTCAAGATCACATGTTCTTGAACCTTTAGGAACTAACTGGATTGTTGATGTTAATGCAGCTCCACATGACCGGTTAGCATGTGATGCTAATAACATTGAAGCTGTGGGGTATGATCACTGTACGGGCCAGTTAAGAGACACCATCGCTTTAAGCTCTAGGCCACAAAATAATGCAAGGCTAAACAATAAATTTGGGCAAAAAAAAACTTTTGCTTCCTGATGCAGTGATGGGCAAAGCATTTTCCAACAGGTCACAGCTCAGTGTGGAGAGCAGATGGTAGGGATGGTCTGTGCTGAATATAACTTTAATCAGTAAGAAACGGCCTTTACATAGTTTTTAAGGGCAATGATTCATCTGCAGTCTCACCAAGGGAGCTGAGGTCCTGTCTGGAGAAGCTGTAGCCCCCTCAGCACACCACTTCCTATGCCAATGCTGCGAGCATGACTTCAATGATTTTCTATGTGTATGTGCCAAGTTACACTTTAATTTGACATATTAATTAACTTAAAGATGCTCTCTCCACTAGGGTTGGAAGATATGGCAAAGAAAATGAATCACGATTATTATAAACTTCTTGAAAAATAATGACTTCCACTCATCTGGTCTAAAACACATTCAGCTGCAGTTTTGGTTTTAATGATACGCTACTTTTTCCTCAAGAGTTGCTTGTTGTGTCATATTTGTTTGTGGCATTAGAAAATATAGTATTTGGGCATGAAAAAGCATTACATTCAAATGCTTTCCTCCAGTTTCACTTAACACACAAAAATCTTCCATTGTCTCGTCTAAACTCCAAAACTAGGTGTTGTTTTTGTTAAGAAATGGCTTCAATAAGTCCCATGGCGATTATTGAACAAAGTAAAGCTTTCTATGACATTTCGATTAATTTCCCAAGCCCTGCTCTCTGCCATCCTTTGTGCTGTGTTAATGAACCATTCCACAATGTCCTCTGACCAGCAATGAATACATTTTATTTTTGTCCTTTTCAGTACAAAGATAAGGCTGGAACATGTCCAATCTCCCCAAGTTCTGATGGGCATGTTTGTCGGACCTTTCAGCGAAACACATCCATCAAATAAACATGGCTGCTAATGTTAGAAACTCTATTAGCAATTACAGAAAAAGATAAACAGACGCTGAATCAACAACAGGCACTGCACCAAATACTTAAGAAGTTCTGGAGATAACTTGGGCGGCACAGTAGTACAGCGGTTAGAGCTCGTGCTTCACAGCTAGAAGGTTCCGGGTTCCATTCCCACCTGGATGGGGCCTTTCTGTTTGGAGTTTGCATGTTCTCCCCGTGTCTGCGTAGGCCAGTATGAATGAGAGTGTGTTTGAGAGTGCACATGGGGGGATGACGGATGGAAATTAACCCAAGTCTACAATCCGGTGTGGCTTGTTTACATGCATGAGACACCCATGTATGTTCATTAACATGCACTGTCCCGACCAAACAAACCAATAAATAAATAAATAAAAATGCTTAAAAATCAACACCAAAGTGAGAAATATATGAATATGCGCTGACAAGTCAAAAGGTATCTGACCATCGACTCAACAGTTAACTTGACTATTAGCCCTGCTCCCAGTGACTCCAGACTTTACACACATCATTAGCGTGGCAATCAAACATTGGTAACGGGCACTTGACGCACAGCATTGGACATAATTAATAATGTATCAATCTATTCCACCTTCATTTACTCCCCGATGTGCCCCGCAGCATAATCACAGTTAAGGCACTTTTAATCAAGATTAATTAAAGCTGGGCTAATTTGGAATTCGCCGGTGCACACCCGGAGGATTTACTTCCATAATGAACCTAAATGGGTTCCAGCGCACCTCGGCGCCACTTGAGGTAGGCCTGTTCGCTGTAATGGATGACACCGATTGTATCACATCTGTTAACCTTTCGTCTGCATAACAGGACTGTAGACGTGTTGGTTATTGTAGAATTATACGAAGCCAAAGGTGGGCACGTCGGGCACTCACCTCACAGCAAGAAGATGCCGTGCGCAATACTCCACTACTGCTCCAACTAGTCTTGATCCTGACATATGCAAAAATGTAGGACTTCTTTCACCTCTGGAGAAGTGTTCTCAGCCCATTCTTCCTAAACATCTCTGTACATCCTTTGTCACTGCAAAGGCGCCGGAGCAGCACAACCACCTTGTGTCCTCCCTAGTCTCCACACACAAAGTCTGAACATGGACTCAGACCTGAACTTAAACAGCCACATCAAAGCAATAACATCATCAGTTTTTTACCATCTGAAGAACATTGCTAAGATCAGAGGAATAGTGTCAAAACCAGACTTAGAGAGACTCATCCATGCATTTGTCTCCAGCAGGTTAGACTACTGTAACGGCCTGCTCACTGGCCTTTCTAAACGAGCTGTTAGAGCTGCAGAACATCCAGAACGCTGCTGCTCGAGTCCTGACAAGAACCAGGAAATACAACCACATTAGTCCAGTGCTCCGGTCTCTGCACTGGCTTCCTGTCACTCAGAGAATAGAATTTAAAACAGCTCTGCTTGTGTACAAGTCTTTTCATGGTTTAGGACCAAAGTACATCTCTGACATGTTAGAGCCATATGAACCATCTCGGGCCCTGAGAACTTCAGGGAGGGGTCTCCTGGTGGTTCCCAGAGTCAATAATAAACACGGTGAGGCTGCGTTTCAGTTTCATGCAGCTAAAATCTGGAACAGTCTTCATGAGGATGTGAGACAGGCCTCAACTCTGACAATGTTCAAATCCAGGCTGAAAACAACAACTTTATGTTGATGTTTTATTGATTGATTTTATCTGTTTTCTTGTAATTTTTCTGCAACTGTGAAGCACTTTGAATTGCCTTGTGTATGAATTGTGCTCTACAAATAAACTTGCCTTGCCTTGCCTTGAACTTCCATCACCACATCTGCATCTTTGGGCTAAAACGTTTCTAACGCTTCTGACCAATGATCACCAACTCGATTCTGCTCTGCTCCGGTGCACAGACAGCGCTGTGGGGATAATTTTTTTTAAAAAATTTGATATTGACAGATCTGCAGACAAAGGTGCAGGCCGCATAGCTACTGTCTCTGTCCGGCTGTAGAGGCAGAGGACAGATTCATTCTCACTCAGGGAACACTGAATGATGTGGTCTGCCGGGGTGCCATGCCATTAGTCCGACAACCCATGACTCATTGAGTTGCCTTGTGTACGAAATGTGCGGTATAAATAAAGTTGCCTTGCCTTGCCATGAGTCCGACATCTCATTATTGCGAAAATGTACCATTGAGCAGAGGTGCCATTAGTCCGACATCTCTAAGCCAGTTGTGTTGTGGATTAGAGAGGCAGATACAACCACTGGCCCTAACCTTAAGGTCAGTGGACTCTTGGCTGAACCTAATTTTAATTTTCAACCCCTACTCAATGGGACATTTTTGGAATAATGAGAAGTCGGACTAATGGGTTGTCAGACTAATGGGTCGACCCCGATCACCGGGGGGCCACGAAGAAAAGAGTTACATAAAAGATGATGTTCTTCCTGCTAAAGCCAACTAACTTACTTTGATAACAGCGGGCAGTCAAATTAAATTATTCATCTTATTGCAAACACTTTACGTTAGTGGACCACGAAAGGCACTGACAATGTAAGCATTTTGCGGAGGACAATGGCCCTGTGTATTGTTGATGCATGAAACACGGTAGTACAGTGGTTAGCGCTCGTGCTTCACAGCTAGAAGGTCCCAAGGCCGGGGCCTTTCTGTGTGGAGTTTGCATGTTCTCCCCATGTCTGTGTAGGTTTCCTCCGGGTACTCCGGTTTCCCCTACCACTAAAAACATGTACAATGGCCAGGATGAAAGAGAGTGTGTTTGAGAGTGCGCATGGGGGACGAAGGATGGAAATTAGCCCAAGGCTACAATCCGGTGTGGCTTGTTCATTAACTTGCACTGTCCCTACCAAATAAACCAATAAACAAACTAGGAATATTAGACGCTCAAGTCTCACTATCCTTCCATATGAAGAGGGACAAGTGACCGCTGTGCCTCAGGGCCAAGGACTACAGATGGAAACTAGCTATTTAGCTCTAATCTGGTGCAGTACATGTGTCTCTATGAGCTTAATGTGTCTGTACATTGTACATTATATAAAGATTAAAGTAAGTCAAGTAAGTATGGTGTTGGCTACAGAGGTGATATGACCGTACAGCATAACTCCCTACCATCGACTAAGATAGCTGTCAGTCTATAGCGGAAAATAGCCCTATGAAGCCACTGGATTTATTTTACTTCTTTTTAATTCAGCAAAGTTGTTATTACAGTAAAAGTAATAATAATAACAGTACTTATTTGGAATTTGAAATCAGGTTATTCTTATGTGTTTCTAGCTGTCACAGACCCTCCCACATATCCCCATTGGAATAGAATAGGCCTTTTCAACTGGTAATTCCTAGCCAGACCAGGGTCAAACAGTGTCAGCCAGGTGCAAATTTTAGGACCCAGCTCAACCCTGAACAAAAGCACACTGACAATGAACAGGCTGCTGGCCTCTGATTAACCACTAGAAAGAGGACAGCCTTCGCAAACACAAGCAGATAATACAGGATTTAATATTCACAACATCATACCGCTATTGAAAAAGTTTTTTTTTTCCAGAATACTGCAGCATTTGGCCACTGTGAGCACAACTTTATCTGGTGTTAGCATAGCTGTCTGCTCTAGTCCCAAGACCCAGCTCTCGATCCGAGGGTTCAACCAGATCCGCCACAAACAAAATCTTACCCATACCTAACTACAGGAACACCTACTAAAACAATTCCTTTTTCTGTGAGCTCACCAGGGCCTGGAACAGGATCTGTAAGAAATATAATTGCATCTGCTTGTTTAAAACTTATAAACAACCTGTTCGGAGAGGAACAACATGATCTTTGTCTTATGATTTTTCTTGTGTCATTGTTACATTAATGTCCTACCTTGAAAAGAACTGGCGGATCTATGTTAGCCAATACAATGTTAGTGATTAAACAAACTTGTTTGCTGAAACTTGCACACACACTATCTGAGTCAAGGTCAGTTTGTGCGTCTGGATTAGAGGCAGAATTAACTGTATATAATGCAAGGACAGACTTCCATAGACAGACTTCTAATCAAATACTTGTATTTTGTGCTATTGATTAAATAAAGACTTCTTCGAACGGACACCTTCTCTTGAGTTTCTTATGTCCATACAGTCTTATGAACCATACAGTCACCTGGACTTTTTTAAAAGACTGTGGTGAAACATCTGGCCGACGACTATTGTTGGCACCCCTGAATAACTCCATAAACTCCATCCAAAGGCATTATTTGTCCACATTGTTCTCATCGTGGTTTACAAAACCTTTCATTGCCGTTCTGTTGTACGTTCAGTAATGTGTATTCTAGCGTGCGCGTCTGTGGGAGCACCGCCCATAACAACTGCGGTCAGTTGGAAATGCTTAACGTGAAAAACCATCCCCGTCCAGTGTCCTGCGGCCGAACAGTGCTGGGTTGAAGCATACCACGTGGAAAAACAGCATTAGATGCAAGTCGGTGCTCAGACTGAGGCGGTGTCGAGAAGCATTTTTGAACAAGACGCTGTGGATATCAGGTGCGGTTGTTAAAAAAAAGTGTTACAGTAAAAAAGTAGTAGCGATTTGTGTCTCCGGCCCGGATGCCATACTTTTACAAAAGATCAGCCCTTTCTTTTGAATGACATGGATGCATCGCCAACGCGCACAGCGCTATCTTTGCTGCTTCTGTATGATCTCTCACGCACTGCGTTTGTCGGAGGAAAGAAATGGAGATGTAGACCTTTCCCCATTTCGAGCATTTCTCTGTCAGTGTTTTTCAGAGCGGGGTCAGGAGATCGTTTCGTCACCTCTCTCTGTTCTGACAGCGTGTGGTGTCAGTGGAGATTGCACAGGTTTGGCCGTCTAGGATATAGGTGGAGGATAATAAGAGTCTGAGAAGTTGGATCTCTGTGAGGCAGCAGCAGAAGCAGTCAGGGGGGGAGTGCAGGCAGCTCCCCCTCAGGGCTACACTCTATACCCCACAGCTACATCAATCACACAAGCGAGCACATACAGACAACACAGAGCCGGGAGACAGGCTCACTGACAGAGAGAGGAGCAGGGAAGAGTGTAGTCAACTTTCTCCTGCTAAACTTAGACTTGACTGGAATCGTCATCTTGGGCCCATGGAAACAAACGTCTAGGGGTGATCGTGGACTCTGACTTGAACAGCCACATTAACATCAGCAACTTTGTAACCATCTAAAACACAGAATTTCTCCCTTCCGAAATACGTGCTAGGTCAATGTACACTATTTATTTGTATTTATAAATACATAAATGAAGTATAAAGACAGTCTGGAATTGTGGTAATAGGACGCAATTTCCAAATCGAGGCGGGGCAAACGATCACAGTTTGAACGAGAGCAAACCAATCAAACACAAAACGACCTACGCTTTGCGTTTACGTCCTCCGCCATGATTGTTTGTAGTCCACACGTGCAGTCGAGTAAATGTTCAGGTGAAAGCCCTCGGAGCAGCTTCTTACTGTGGCTTTAAGGACAAGTCCAGCTCATTTAAAACAGAAGAAAGAGCACTGGTAAAAGATTGTTGTGTCGCAGCCGCTATCTTCACTGTTTTGGTTACAGCCCGGAGAAGCACAGGTGTTTGATGGGAAATATTAGCACGGAAGATGATGCACTGTTAACACCCACATCCTGTGCTATGATTGGCTCGTCTAGTCAGCGAGATTCAAATCACACAATTCCAGACTGTATTCCCATGTATCTCTACACATGGAGGATCAGTCTGGCTTGTGCCAGGCTACCATATTTCAGCCAAATCATTGTGTTGTTCTGTCTGTCAAACGCAGGGACAGCCCGAGTTTTATAGCCGAGTCTTTGCCACAAATAACTTCAATGGGGAGTAAGCCTATCCACTGCAGGTCAGGATTAGTAGTTTTAAACAAAATCAAAGTTTTGGTACTACTGGTATCAAAATAAAAGTGTCAAACAGGTACCGAAAAAATATCTTCAGAGTCAGAGTCTGATGCCTGTTGGGTCCAGGGACAGCACTAAAGGAAGTGACTTGGTTGTTTCCCTTCAAATAATACATAAAAAAAAAAAGAAAAGTCTTTTATGGAATAAATCAACGTGACAAATAATATTTGTTGGCTTATTTAAATATATGTATTGAAAAAAGTATCGTTCAAGTAGGACTGGGTGATTTTGGAATAAAAATAATCACATATTTTCCCCATATTGATCGATCCCAATTTTCGATTAGATATTTTTTGTTTTAATTATTAAAACAAAAAATGTGTCATTTCCTGGACTAGCAAGTAAAAGCTCCGGCCGGACTGAAAAAACTGTCGGGCAGTAGTAAAGACAAGCTCCACACCTCTACCCTCACAGTACATAACATCCCAATCTCACCTGCCCCCGCATCACGCAACATACAAATATCTGCAAAGGAGCCACTAAAAAGTGAGATTGTTGAGGAATGTCAGAAGTAGCAAGCGCATGGTTTCTGTTCCGTGCGGAGCCTCACTTCACAGAGCTTAGTACTAACAACTTGAATAAATACAATACTGGTAAAAAGCACATTTACTAAGTATAAAACACAGCTCAAACTTACAATTGACTGTTAGAAGTCCAGCTAATCCACATGGTCCAAATAATTTACAGTGATAAGATAGTTTTTCCCTCTAGCGGCTCCTTGCGTGTCACTGTTTTGCCCATTAACGAGCTAGCGCAAGTTTGCAGCTGATTTTACACTTAAATTCACCAGATTTGCAGGATCCTCTTCAGTGGCGTAGCCAGAAAAAAGACACTGGGTGTGCACCAGCAAACACTGGGTGTGCCAAATTTATTCTCAACAAATATAACTTGTTTTCTTACTGTGTACATGTAATGCCCCTCTGACGGGGGAAAATGTTGCCAGTTTCATAATTTGCTTAAAGCAGAGTGGCAAGGGCTCCCCTACAGGCCTGCAGGCAAATCTAATAAATTCCGACTTACATATTCAAAATCAATGGCTGGCATTAACTTGTATAATCAAACACATTTTCAACTTCTGAAATACATCATAATAACTGTTCAACCTTTAAACACGTTTTTAACGCGATTTAAATGAGTTGTTAACACTTTTCACATGTATTTCCTGTCATATTTATAAGTAAACCTGTTTATCTTCTATCCTATTTATTTCAAAACGAGATTTGTGTCCTTTGAACCTAAAATATTAGCAACATTGCAAACACTCCCAGCGTCTGGAACATTGACGCTTTTTATTTTGTAGGGACAACAGGAAGCGTTTCGCTGCTGTTAGCGGAACTTTGACATCAATGTCACGCCAGGTTTCTCTCTTTTTTTCTTTTCTTTTTCTTTTTTTTTTTTTTTACCGCGGACCGGATTATTTGTTGTTATCTGGTGTAAAGGCGAGTTTAGACGGAGCGTTTGTGTTTGTGATCGATCATAAAACAGACCTGAGAGAAGACGAGACGCTCGCGCCGATCGGAGGAGTTACTTTGAGGTGTGGAACTTTACCTGCACACTGAGAGCCGCTGGATGGGCTTTGAGGACTTTATTAAAACCCTGGAGGGTGACACAACATTTGTTGCTTGCCCTGTTTATAGTCACAGAAGGTTTGAAAAGTGGCTAAATCTGTCTCAAAGTTACGCTTGGATCAGCTCCGCAGCAGCGTTCCCTCTCTCGGCCTGGGTTCCCGTTTGTTTACATCCTGCACATGAGTTATCGTTTACACGAGTATGAGACAAATTCCGAACATGGGAAATATTTCTACCGCTATAGTTTCTAATAATAGCCCCGGCCTGTTTTAGAGACCGGATTTTATTTGCCTCAGCCAGCTACATGGAATACAGGCCATTAGAGGATTTACGTTATATGTAAAAAAATAAAATAAAATGCATTCAGTTTTTTGGGTGTGCCAGCTGGCTCTGTGGGTGGCACTGGCACACCCTGGCACACCCGTGGCTACGCCAATGATCCTCTTCCTGTGCCTAACCAAGTATCGTTAAAGTACTGGTATTTAACAGCAGCCAGCCCTAGTCAGAGCAGACAACTTTCCCATGTATTCCCCAAGAGGCGTGAGTGCATCCCCGCTCTTGTCTGTACTCACGGCTGTCTCCCGTGTCCCAGGTGTTGAACGCTTCATGTTTTCTAAATGAAGTAGGCCTTCATCGACCACACACAGATTAAACTACTATCTCCAAGGACAGTCTGATGTGGACAATAGTTTGGTGAATACAAGTGGCTCTGATGGGAGCAGTCTGGGTTACCTGTAGTAACTGTCCCTCAGTTCTCTGAATGTGCATGATTTCAAACTAATTGCCATTTAAGTTGGTTATTTGTGACTGCGCGTGGTTTCCAAGGACACAAGTCGGCAGCCCGTGTCTCGAGAAAAACGCAAACAAAGTTATTTTTTTTGAAAATTGGTGATTTTCACTTTTTGCAGAATCGTTCAGTTGAAGTCACGAAGTAGCCTCTCCATGTTTAAGCTAGCAGTATTAGTATATTTAAAAGCGTAAACTTTTAGGTTCAAAGCGACTTGTTTGGGTTGATTTCAGAGTGTGCAGTAGGGGCGTGACTTTGTCTGTGTATTTACATACTGGGTAAGCAGCACCGCGGAGGAGGAGAAGCAGAGCTGGTTTGGTTTGCGTAGTTGACACATGCTTTAGCAAACAAATGCCACGCATAAAAGGCTGTTTTATACATACGCCTATTGTCGATCAGTTTTCAGGTTGGAAAAGTCTTGTTTTGTCAGAGAAATAGCGCACGCCGTGGGAGCGTGTGCAGCTTCATGACTATGTAAGCTTCCCCCGTGTGGCTCTCAGAGGCCGGCGCTACTTACGCTGGAAAATTGCTGAGCAGAAGGCACGCAATGGTTACTTCAGACGGGTGAGTGAAAGATTGTTTTTTTATCGCTGGTGGCTGCTGTGTCAATGTTTTTTTTGATGAGGCTATTATGCTGTTGTAAGCTAACGTGTAAGCTAATGTGTAAGCTCACGTGCAACTGAACCTGCTATTTACACAAAATTAAGATCTCTAAACTACTCCATAAATGTAGTCAGTGCATCCCTAGCTTTCAGCCACTTCTTATTTGAGAGAGATCCGCTTCATATTTTCGGTGTTATGGCCAGATACAGTTACGCTGAGTTTGTACAGTGAAATGTAAACAATCTGGGTCCGCGTGCGGCAAATGAGATGTAAATGAGCCCTATTGTCCTCCCAACAGCAGAGAGGTGAGAATGGCCCAAAACTTCAGAGGCCGTTTAATCCCCTTTGGCCTTTTGGGAATTGTTAACTTCAAATCGTGGCTACGCCTCCAAATATTATCAGATTCCCATGTGTTACACATTCTTGGAAAGCTTGGAGACTACACTCTAATAATCTGTGAAAATCTCAAAATGCCCCAGACGTGTCTCTGATTCTAGTGACTGTCCTAGTGAGTGATTTTTATCATGCTACTGAGATGAACAGTGGTATAATAAAAATAACCAGTGCTGGTGTCAGTTGATTGTGAATCAGAGGTTCTCAAACTATGGGTCAGGGACCAGAGGCTGGACATTTAGCTTAGGCTTTTGAGAGGCTGTTCATTCACCTGTACAGAATTTGAAATGAGTTGTTAAGTGTCCTTGTAAACAGAGGGTGAGGAAACTTGGTTCTAAAATAGTGGGGCAGGGGCAAGAAGGTGGACATGTTTGGGCCTATGAAGACAAACCATAAGACCAGAAGAACCGCTCCGACTGTGGTAAAGGAATAGGCTAGTAGTTCTCAAACAGGGTCATATTGCCAATTCTACCCAGCTCTGGTTATTGCTTCCGTAAATGTCTTTTATTTCCAAATCATTCGATATGTCCCAAAGGGAACGTCAACACCAGCTTGGCTTTTGTTTGCTTCTCAAGGCCACCATCTGCAAACAGCCGCCAACGCTTTTCTAAATTTTCTAAAAGGTCACAGTAATTCAGTTCTTTTTTTTCACCACTTATCTTTTGTAGGGCATGATGACAGAGGAGGACTGGAAATTTGTGAGTAAATGAAAATAAATGTAGTGCTTTTAAAAAGGACAAATCCGGGACTGCAATAATGAAAATGCTTTTATGACGCTGGTCAGGTAAAGATTCTGCGATGTTCTTTTACATTGTGATCTCTGTACTATGTTTTGTTTTTTTGATAAATACTAAAAATTCATTGTACTTCTTGCATGAATATATCAGTGCCATTCTTATTGGCTCTAAAGCCCCTGTAACAAGTGCATTCAATGGCAATGTTAGACCAACATATAGGCTCTGAGGGAAAGTTTGGATGTGTTTTGTGCAAAGTTAAGACGGAGGAGGCCGTTTCAGAGCGAATGGATTCAACGAGAAAGGAAACTGCTATTTTCTGAGATAAACTAAATTCCAGAAACATGTTGCGGATGTCGCTTGTCATGGCTTGCGGTAAGTAATGGCTTTTCTCGCTACAGCAAAGCTCATAAACATAGTCAGTGCTCGCAACACGAATAAATAAAAGGCTTGTTGTCATCATTCAGTGTTAATATTGTCCCTTATTTCTGGTAAAAAAAGAAGAAAAAAAGTGAATTACTGATATTGATATGCCCATAAAATTATCGACATCCTCAGGTCATTCTAATCCCACGCGAATAGAGTTCAGGACTGTGATGTCATATCGCTAAGCATCAAGGGATTTGCTGCAGTAATAAATTAATGGAGAATTTTTTAAATTTTTTAAATTTTATTTATATATATATATATATATATATATATAATGTTCAAATTAAAACATTTGGACGCCACAGTGAGTTACAGTAGATGTATTTACCAGTTGACTCAGCAGCTAATGGAGTTGTTCCTCTGTTTTTTTTCTCCACTTTTTATACTGTTTTTAGCTAATGTTAGTCTGTGAGAAATGCATGCTAGCACACGCAAACATGGCAGATCTCCATGGTAACAGTGAATTTTCCTGAACTCTATAGGGCTATTGACATCACAGCTATTAGGTCCTGAGTTCAATTCCCACCTGGATGGGGTGTTTCTGAGTGGAGTTTGCATGTTCTGCGTAGTACCCTCTGAGTACTCCGGATTCCCCTACCACTAAAAACACGAACAATAGGGATGAATGGTGGTAGTCAAGGGACAGTTGGCACAGATGTGTGCAGTCGCGACACTGCATCTGTCAGTCTGCCCCAGGGGAAAATGAATTTACATACCTAGCTTTGTGACCATACAGCCTTTGGTCTGCCCAATCCCGTCAGATCTTGGAAGCTAAGCAGGGAAGGTCCTGGTCGGTACTTTGATGGGAGACCGTTTGGGAACACCAGGAAGCCTAGCGAATGTAGTGAGTGAGTGAGTGGTTGGTGGTGGTCGGAGAGGCCGATGGCGCAGACTGGTTGCCTCGCTTCCGTCAGTCTACCCCAGGGCAGCTGTGGCTACTACCACCAGGTATGGAGTGAATGAGTAGTGCAATGTAAAGCGTCTTTGAGTGTCCAGGAAAGCACAATATAAAACCGATGCATTATTACTATTAGCTTACCACCACCATGGGTGTAAATCACTTGAATTGAGAAGACTTATCTTGTTTTGAGCGGTTTTCACTAACTTAGACATTTTTCCTGATTGGACCGAGATTATGTTGCTTGTTTGATGACATGTTAGACTGGTTCTAAGGTCATCTCGCCTGAAATAAAAAGTAAAACTGCCCATGGGACAAGAACAATTTTCTTATCCCAGTGGCAAATAAATGAACCTGAAATGAAGACAAAATGTACTGAAAGAACAAGTGAAATAATCTAGGGTAAATGCCCAACAAAATCTCAAATTTAAACTACTGAGACATTTAAACTAATCTACTGAAAAGCATTATACTCCCATTCCACATTTGAGAATTTTTAGCCCGTTGTTGAGACCAATTTGTCTTTAACCGAGTCTGGAAAGGTGTGGCCCAAAGAGTTTCTCGCAAGTGATCATTTGTCGTGGCACTTCTCACGTGTGGCATCAGTGCAATTGTGTTATGGCTATTTCTTTGAGTCAGAGTCTGAGTCTGTCAGGGCTGGACATCAGGAGCACCGGGAGATTTACCCGGCTTCTGTCATACTTATGGCTGGTCAGATCATATGTGAGAGAGCAGTCACAAAGCGCACTTCCACTTTATGTCACACTTCGACGGCCTCTTCATGAAAACTGCCCCAAACCTCATCCGGTCTATAGGTCTATAATCCACGGTCCCAATGTCCCAGCCCAGCGCCACAGATTCAAGAGGGTAATGCTGGATAAGAAGAGAGCTGCGCTAGTGTGCCACAGGGTTTATTCAGGTAGCAGGAAGCCAAGTTTAATGCCATGTCAATGCCCAAATGCAAAAATCAGTGCATGATTCATTTCTGAAGATTGGTAAACCCTGCATCGGAGGAATGAGGGGACATTTACATTTTGTTGCAATTTAGCAGTGTTGTATTCCTCGGTGCCATGCCATATGTCCGACAATCCATTATTCCGAAAATGTACCATTGAGCAAAGGTGCCATTAGTCCGACATCTCTAACCCAGTTGTGTTGTGGATTACAGAGCCATATACAACCATTGGCCCTAACCTTAAGGTCAGTGGACTCTTGCCTGAACCTAATTTTATTTTTCAACCCCTACTCAATGGGACATATTTGGAATAATGAGACGTCGGACTAATGGGCCGACCCCGTTTTCGTCAACGATAACGATAATATAATTTCGTTGACGCACCCTTTTTTTAACCTTTTTATCATCATTATAGCTGGGGTACCTGATTTTTTGGTGTTGTAGAATACATTTATTTTTGCCACCTCAGTATGTTATAAACACAGACCTTGCTGCAATGTTATTGCCATTGTTATTGTTGTTGCTGTTGTGTTGTTATCATCACTATTTTAACTTTAAACTTTAAATGTAATAGTCTAGGATTAATACCTAACAATCTGTGGATTATTCTTAGAATCCAACTCAATCGATTCAGACAGCAGTACTGCTATTGATGCTGATGGTAATATAAAGGAATTAAATTCTTAGAAGTAAAACATGCACATATCTATGTACTCCGCATTCAACATAACCCATAGTATAGGGCAGACATGTGGGGGCCGGCAGCTCGAGGAAACCCTCTTCTGGCAGCAGACTCCTAAAATTTGTCTCTTTTAATGCATAATATAGGACACTTAACAAATGATGGTCCGGTTGCTCGGGGGCTGCTCCCCTCTGGCAGCAGGTCCAGTCACAGAAAAGAAGAAAAAGAAAGAAAAGCCCCGAATCCCTTTTAACACATATCATTAAGACCATTCTTGTTATCATGAACATCAATCAGTCTGCGATTACTGTACCTTTCATGAATAAATGTGGAGTATTTTATGTATCATTCAAACACTTTGATACAGAGTAATGTAATATGGGTTGTAATGGTGATGGTGAACAACGGTAATGCCAACATGGTAATGAATTCTGTATGGGAGACAGAAATAATACACTGGTTGTAGCGTGTGAGATACTGTGAATGTTGAGCGTGTGAGATACTGTGAATGTTGACCTGGTATAATGCAGTGTCGCATTTGTTAATATGTAACCAACTCGGTTGATAGTTGTTTTGTAAAATGGTAAGAAATATGCAGTGTTGTTAGTTATTGTTATTGAAGTTTATGAACAGGGGTGGGAGTCAATAAGCTTGTCTTCTTCCCACTCCTTTTCGAGCTGTAATGTAAATTATTTTTTCTTTTTTTTTTCTTTTATTATGTATATATATATTTCTGTTTTTCTTTTCTTCTTTAGCTCGAAATAAAATATTCAAATCAAATCTTCACCTTAAGTTTTATTGAGCAATGGATGATAGAAGTCTAATCTAAATTAGTGGAGTTTATCTTGGGGGTGGACTGGCCGCCCCTACTTCACTTTGTCACCACTCAGTGCTGTATATGGGTGTGAAATGTGCATATAATTACATTCTTTGAACAATTTGAATACACAGGAGGGACTGTGAGAGCTAGAAATAAGTTTCGGCCAAAATAGAAAATGTCACTGTTTGAACAGGAAAATCAGGTACCCCAGCTTTAAGAGGTTAATGACGATAACGTAATGATGACGAGCTAAAATAGCTCTTTGGGGACTAAAACATGACGAGACGTTTAATGGTTTACATCACTGAGACGAAACGACAATGGGGAAAAGTGGTTCATCAGACCGTTCACAAACAGAGCTTGTGCACGGAGCGGGAGAAGAACACACTGAGGAAAGTGTCAGACTCTATAGGAGTTTATTCCATTCTTTATGCCTTTGAACGCATAAATGTAGCTCAGCCTTTGCACTGTTTTATTTCCGTTCAGTGTGACCGATGCAGAGATGAGCCATTTGTTTCCCATAACTTTGATTAGTTCATTCGCCATACTAGTCGCATCACTACCATGCACATAACGGTATCATCCGCACACTGTTTCCAATAATCCACGTGTAACCTATATGTTATTTTACTAAGAGCACTGTGTGAGTGCGTAAGGATATGAGACTGGGCTAGATCAGAAGGACTAGATTTGACTCTAGGAATGGAGTAATGAAAACTGAACACAGGGTATAAATTTAAGTGGTACCAAATTATATTGCAGTAATAGAAAAATAAACATACAAACATTTAACAAGTAGAATTCGAATGGCCATTCACATACTTCATCAATCACAAATTCATAGAACGTTTATGTACAAGTTTCAAAGTTCTTCTTTCCTACCAACGATGGTATAAAGGCAAAAGGTGTTTAAGAGTTCAAACGGACCCCAATGTCCACGCTGGGGTGGCAATGTCCAGAGGGTTTAGTGAAGGGGCGGGGTGAGTGAATGTTTGTAGAGGGCCGCTATGAACGCGTTGTACAGGCTCAAAAGAAGAGGAAAAAACAGAGAGGGCGGCTGCTGAGGAGCCTCCTACCAGCCCGAGGTTCGTTGGGGTGGATTCAGTTCAGTTCATTCAGTTAGGTTGGATCCAGGCATCAAGCTTCAGCATACTCTAGTTCAGGGCTCTAAGCTCGCCATCCGACCTGGCCTGTATAAAGAACAGGGCCAATTACATTCCTAGTGCGCACAAACAAATACGTTCCAATACTAAAACACTAAATAATACTAGGTGTATCTAAATAGTAAAGCATAATATGTTTCTTATTGTACAAAAATTAATTCAATGTATAAATCCGATTAGAATAAATAATATGATAATATTGCTATCATAATATGATAGCAACCTCATACAGCTTGTCCCTCTCACTCTTACCGGTAGCAACTCACTACCGGGTATTAGACTATTCCGATAGCCGCGCTAGGTCACGTGACCGCGTGATGTAACGACGTGAACGTAACGCACGGACAGCTTGAAAAACGAAAATAAAGGATGTTTTAATGGGGTTTTGTCACCCGGGTTACATACGCCCACAAGTAAACCAATCCAAACAGTCAAAAATTCTCAAATCAACATGCATTTTAAAACCAACTCAGACTCGCTCAGGTAGATAATTCCTGTTTTCAGTACTTGTTGTAGAGAAACAATCACTTGAACCACAGTCAGTTTCAAATCTCCAGTGGCAGTGGAAATGTACAATTAAAGTGCACAAAGCCATTCCCATTTCAAATAGCTTTTCATCCCCAAAGCGGTTTCCTCAATCACTGTTGGCTGTAGAAATCTCCCACAACAAATCTGTGTGGGAAAAGGCACAAGTTTTATTTAAAAGTTAATTACAGACACACTTTTGTTAGATATGGCTAATGGACAGTTGGTTAGATTAAACTCCTACTGCAATTACTGTTGTGGGAAAAGGAGGGTGCTTCAGCGTACATTTGCCTCTTATTCAGAGTTTAGAGACTGAGTGGGCTGGAGTTGACCGCAGTTTGTGAATGCAGGAGGAGAGAGCGAGGGCAGGGATGGTGGATGAAGGTGTTCTTAAGTTGGCTGGACCTGGCTCGCAACCTCTTAAGGTAGCAATTTCCATAGATAAATCTATGGGAGAAAAAAAGTCTCTGTTCAATAATTCAACACAGGATTCAGATACTGCAATTTGATTTGCGATTTTAATATTTTACATACAGCCTATTTTTCCTGCAATTGAGCATCGAGCTGCAGATAAACTTCTAAAACTGTCAGTTTTTACATTTAAGCTTCATGTTACAACAAGATACAAATCTGCGAGAGGCAGGAAAGAGGCATTTTATGGAGTATTCTCTAATAAATGTAGCGCTCTCACACTCTTTCTCCCTATTCAGCTACATGAATGCATTCTCCAAATCACAAGCTGCACAAGGCTGCTTGTTTTATTTTATGAAATTCACCTCATATCCTCCTGACTACCAGGAAAAACATGTTGTCCAATTACTTTTTTTTTTTTTTCATCAAATCCCCAATCTTTGTAAGGTAATTAGAAGACTAAAAAACATTTTTTGGAAAATAAAGTTTTTATTTTTAAGATATCATGTGTCCACTACAGTGGACATCGGAAGTTAGTCCAAAGAAAATGCCAAAAAGTTAACATTAGAATGAGTTTAACATCCAAAAACTGTCCATCATCACTTATGTTTTGCTTTGTTGGAATAATACTTCAAGAAAGCAGTTCCTTTTGCAAACACAGAGGAATGCCTTGCACTTGGTGCACAGGTTTTGCTCTTGCACCTTAATCTGCGACACCTTGATGCATGTTTCGTCCACCATCTCTGAAGATGGATGGCACCAAAGTGTCTCAGAGCTTCATTTGACTGAGGTTTCCACTTTTGATGTGGGGCTGTGTAGTTATTTTTTTTCTATCTTTGTACGTATTTTCTCCATCAAAATGGACGAAATAACTACCAATGTCCACTACAAAGGACATTTTTAAACACTTAAATACTATAGTAAAATACAGTTAAATAAGTCCTACTGTGTATTAATGTGTTGTTAGGAGACATCTAAAATATGCAAACATTTCAATCCAAAAAAAAAGTTTCATGCATTTACTTTTCTTCTTCCCATAAATGTGCTCACATTTAGGGCCACCATTTTCCTTGATGAAATCAATAAAGTTACCAAAGCCCCACCCCTTCACATTTGGTATTATTGAAAAGCTCTAAATGTCCTCTGTTGAAAAGCTCTAAATGTCCTCTGTTGAAAAGCTCTAAATGTCCTCTGTTGAAAAGCTCTAATGTCCTCTGTTGTCCTCTCCAAAAGGAGTTTATTCAGTAGTATATATTGGGTGCAGATATTCAGGTTTAGAAATGTCCTCTACAGAGGACAAATTTGCATTGCTGGTAGTCAGGAGGTTTTACATTGAAACCTGATGTAAATAATAAAAAAAATATGTTACATACAATGCTACTTGCAGAGGCAATCAGCTCTTTTTGACAACCCCAATCTGCTCCACAAACAAATGATTCTGTGACACAACGCGACCTGCTGGTTGTGAATCACTCGTCGTTTGTTGGAGTTTGTTTTCTTTGACTGCCGCACAGACAAACATGATTCTCCTGCAAACACTTCTGATTGGCCAACAGCCAAAGGAAGCGAGGCTCGATCATTCTGATTGGGAACATGTCTATCGCGGTGCAAGGCAGGGGAAAAAACCCTCAGCACCTTGAGGTGAGGTAATCGCAGTAAGAAAAACTCCATTTCGATTTGATAAAGGTTAATCAGAAACATCCAAGACGAACAGACTGACCTGGGGCTGAACCCAGACTAAAGCTGATGAGGACTGACTAGAGTTCACAGCATGCACCCCACTACAATGGCCCCTTTGAAACCAGGCTTTCAGCCACAAGTCAGACACATCTTTACAAAAAACGGGAAGTGTGTGGTCTCTCAGGAAAATCTGTGGCCTGGGTATTTGGTATCATGTTTTAAAATTACTATATATATTCAAATCCTCTGATTATAGTGTGTCCCTGGCCTAACAGTTTAGGAAGAACCACAAGGACAGGTCAGTCATTCCACCTGTAAACCGTCTTTGTGAAATTGAAAACCTTGATTTCATTTAATTTCAGTCAGTGAACCTGAAATATGATCAGGTTTCTTTCAAACAAGGATGTTTTTGGATCAGTGCTTCTGCCACTGCACAGAAATATTCATTATTTGGGTATGTTGTGCGTTTGTTAATATCCTCATGAGTCCATTTAAAATGTCTGACTTGGGCTCAGTACGGAGGTGTATGCCAAATTACCCCTTTCCAACTCAACTTCTGCGGTTAGTAAACACCATTTCACAAACAGTAGCTTTAAACTTGGACGCTCTTATTCCCATAAGCCAATCATCACTTGAAATTCATTTGTTTACCGTTACAGTATTTGATGTTACAGTAATTACTGATACCAAAAAGATGACCAGATAAGGAGAATGGGTAAAAATGAAGACTTGCTCAACAAGTGTCTGGTCATCGATGCAACTCGCAAAACTTGCAATAAAGACGATCGAAGACAAAACAAAAGGGGTGCATATGTCAGGAATTGGTTTTGTATTGTTTAGTTTTCCCCTGTTTCATGTCTTGTGTTTTTGTCCTTTTGTGTTTTCTGTTGACATGTCTGGTCTGTCTGTGTGTTTTTGCTTTGCTTCCCTCATGTTGATTGTCTGCCCGCCCTAATGTGTCTCACCTGTGCCCCGTTTCCCTCATGTATTTATACCCCTGTGTTTGCCACGTCCTATGTTCCCTGGGTGCGATTTTTTTTTCTGTAGGTGAGTTGGTACTTCAACCAATCACAAGTCATGAGAGTGATACATATATCAATCAGCTTAACCCTGACCCTGCCCTAGCCACTAACCTTAAGGATAGTGGGCTGGTGCCTAATCTTAAATCAATAGAAGTGGGGTTCCCCCAGCAAAAAAATGAAATGCTCAACAGCTGTCGCTTAAAATCAGATAAAATAAATGTTCTCGCAAAGGAGCACCACAGTCGCCATTGTCTAACAAACAACAAACCAGAGGGAATTTATTTGGGTTTATGATTACTTAAGACTGAGACAATAAAACAATTGAAAATGGTAAAGTAGCGCTGCAAGGCTATTCCACCTTACAGAATTGTATCATGATTTATACAGTCATCTCAAACAACAGCAGCGTTATCTCAAGCAACACCTGGAGACGGAAGATTAGGGTGGTTCACAAAATTAACTTTGGCCAAATTTTGTCAATTGTTAGGGGCGGCACACCTTTTCACAATTTTGACATAATTAACATTAGGCCTGTCGTGATGATTACTACTGTATAAACGTATCGCTCCATAAGTAAAATGAAGGACGATAACAGTTTTAGACTCAATGAACGCTCTCACAGCGCTGAGTGAGCTCCAGTCACACAAACTGAGAATTCCATATGGTTATGTCAACAAATCGGTTGTATTCTTCCCTATTTGAGAGCCGTGTTGTTGGAACCGAAGACCATTTCTATTCCTCCGCTGTGGAAGGTATCACTTGCAGGTCACAGTCGGCTGAAGCCCGTCCAGCAGAGATTAATCACCGGGGCTAACAGTTTAACCTTTCCACTGGAACAGGACAGGACTGGAGAAAGTGGAGCTGCTATTGTTTTAACTCTGCCACACCACAGCTGTAACTCGGGAATTCTGAAATCCCCACGTCCAGAGCCTTGTCCATTTTGTGCTATTGTCTGTCCACATGCAGCGGGACCGGATTGAATTCTTTCCACTTTATTTGTACTCATTATGTAGCTTCGCCTGATACAGAGCTGCTCCATTGTTAGTAACATAAGAATATATTAGAAAACAAAATAAAAAAGGAAAAAATCTGAGAGAGACTCTCAGGTTTCCAAATTCAAATTATGTTTGTCTCGAGGCAGTGTGTCTTCAGCTAAGGTTCAATCGAAAACCTAAATTCAGCAGACCTCTACATAGATCTTTATTTAATATGCATATGTGTTGGACAGAAACTTTCAGTTGGAAAGGGCCCCAGTGATACAGAAGTTATATATATTTATTATCTATTGAATAAAGAAAAAAAAAAACAAGCTCTGCCCCCAATTGTTGGCAAGCTCCGGCAAGAAGTAGAGTTTAACACATAATGGGGGATGTTAGTGACTCTTTTTGGTGCAATTACCAGCGCGATATCCTCGAGATTGATATCAAATTGGTTGCAATGTACAGTGGAGGAATATAATTTTAAAATATGCAACAAAGGGGACACCACAACTATTGAAACAACATACCATTCTCTACTGAAATCGGGAAAAATCCCTGGAGATTCCTTAAACGCAACTGGCACAGTTTTGTGGACTAGTCATGTTCTTCGGGTAGGTTATCTAAGGGGGGTATTATGTAAATCACTTTTTCAGCTTTATCTCATGTTATTATGTCATTCCCTCATTAAACACATGCCTGGAGTGTTGCCTTGGGTCATTCACATATTTTTGAGTAATCAGTAAAAACTTAGACGGCAGCCATTTTAGGTGTAGCTATGCCTCAGTCCTCCTAGGAACGCCCCCACTCCTGGAGACGCCTCTGGACCTTTTGTCACCAGCCAAGCCACCAACCATGCTCCTCAGCTCAGCAGAGCCCCCTCCCCGCACAGTAGTGTTGTTTAGATGCCACAGCAGTGTGCTGAAGAGGGCGTGTCGGAAAGCTTTTAAATTTTATTCAAGGCAGTTATATTAATTTACTGCATATACAGACCAACAGAAGGTTACGTCATCATTGTAGTATGCTATAGACTGGTGCTATGTGATTGAAAAGCATAATACCCCTCTTTAAGGTCCGCACACACTACACGACTTTTCCAGTCTTATACGATTTTATAAAGAGGGGGGTCCACACTACACGACTGGATTTAGTGCGATTATAGAACGTCTGGGGGTTCACACTTAACGAGTGAGAATCGTAAGAGCGAACACACTACACGATTCTGACAAACAGCTGATGTTTGATAACACAGCGTGTCTGTCCTCTCTACCGCTTATTTCTCCTCCTGTTTCAAAAACTGACCCCAAACCCGCAAAGATAGGCCTGTGTTGTGAGCATGGGAAACACGTGCGTGTCCCGATTAGTCAGCGTGTCAACAGTGTCACAACATCACAATGCAAGGCTACTACTGCTACGAAGCCTTCAACTTGGCTATAGTTCTGTCAAATGGGGATAAAAGTCGGCGACATGAAGAAGCGGACGTATTTCAGTGGATTTAATAAGAGAAGGAGACGGGCTGAACAGTTTGTCTCCAAACAGTAAGTGCCGCTAAACTCTGTTCACGGTTGAAATGTGCTTGAAAAGGTGGTTTTCATGAACGTTTGGTGATATAAAGTTGTGCTGTTTCGTGTGGGGCTGTGGCCGTGAAATGAGTTGTTTGTGCCGCTGTTTTGACAGAGAAATGAATAAGGAGGCGCTGCGGTGTTTTTTCTGTCTTTATTTCACTCTGTCATTGGCCACTGCTTTCTGTGTGTTCGCTTTAGGGACGGTAAATCACCCACGTTTCTCCTGTGCGTCCAAAATCGGGCTTAAAAATCAAACATGTTTGATTTCCTGCGACTGTAGTCCAGTTGCATCTTTCTGCTGCCCACACTACACGATTCAAACGCCAGTCCAGTCGTGACCCCCCTCGAGACTCTCTGTGACTGCCTTCGACTAGACACGACTCGGGAAGACTCAGCGCGACTGAGAATTGTATCAAATTGGGCATACAAATCGTGTAGTGTGTGCGGACCTTTAAACTAAACATGCAGCAGTGCTACTTGGACACTGGTTCTTTCGAATGATGTCGCTTTGGTGCTCTTCAGCGCAGGGATCAGCATATTGAAGTCAAGTTCTGATCTTGTGTCAGTCATGTATTGCTAAAATTGGATCAAAGGTTAACCAGGCCTGTAGATCGTTTATTATTTTTTTGGCTCTGAAATGGGAGAAACAGGCCCGCGCAATTAGTCTCTAGAGCAGAGGTCACTAAACGGCGGACCTCGGTCCGGATCCGGACCCATGCGCCAGCCATTCCGGACCCGAACCTTGGATACGAACTTTGGACCCGACCGTGAATTCCCTCAGACGAGCAGCTCCGTCTGCGCTCTCTCTCTCTCTCTCTCCCTCCCTCCCTTCCTCTCCCTCTCTGACTGCAGCAGAGCGCTAAACTACAGCCCAGACGAACAGACAGAGAAAGTCCTACATCTTAGCTTCATGATACTTTTTACATTTTTAGAACGGTTTCGGAATGACTGAAATATGGCTCGCTAAAAACAAAAGCGGAGGACGCCCTAATTAATATGCACGCGCGATCGTAATGCGCAAATAGCGCAGGTCTGAACCAGGACTAAACCTGGACTAAGCCAGGACTATGCCAGGACTATGCCAGGACTAAACCTGGACTAAACAGGCTCAGTGTGTTGAACTGAGCAAAGAGTGGGGTGATCGGGCTTTTGCTGTGGCAGGTCCGAAACTCTGGAACTCGTTGCCGCTTGAGTTGCGTGCCGTTTCAGACCTGCCCCTGTTCAAACTAACTAAAGACTCATCTGTTTAAAAATTTGACACATAGTTCTGTGGCAACTGTTGTGAATGTGATAATGGTCTGTTTTTAATGAAATTGTACTCCTTTTTAATTGCATTTTTTTATTGTGTGCAGCGCTTTGGTCAACTTTGGTTGTTGTAAGGCGCTTTAGAAATAAAACCTGATTGATTGATTGAAAGAAACACATCACTGTCATATATTATGTGCACATGTGTATAATAGGCTACAGTAGCCTATGCATGCTGAGCCAAAACTTATTTTAGAGGGAAAAAAAACAATAAGAGGATTCAATTGATTGCATTACTTTCAAATCACAGAAATAGATTTTAAAAAAAGGCTTAAAAATCCTGATATAACCAGGAATTAACCCCGTATGTTCCGGACTTTGCTTGACCATTTTTTTTCATTTCGGACCTTGGTGAAATTTAATTTGTGACCCCTGCTCTAGAGGATATCTGGACAATGTCTGGTAGTAACTGTAGCTAAGGAGGTATGATTGGACAATGGACGTTTTGGGGCAGAGTTTGGCGAGAGGTCAATTTAATAGTGACAGAAGTAATGCAAACCCTCTTCACCCTATACCACCCCGGCCACTTTTGCTAGAATGAGGGATAATGTGTACCACTAAAATCTGAGATACAGTACATTGATTGGTGTAAAATGTGGTCATTTGCACCAACAAGGTAAGACCGTAACAAGTGTATTTCTACATTGTGAGATCTTTCTTGCTTATCTCATCTTCTGTGGGCGGCCTAAAAACGGCTTTGTCTCAGTGTAGTAACTGATTTTCTCTTGACGTCTGCAGTCCTATGTAAACTAATACAAGAGAAGGGGCGGGCACAATTCATGGCGGCGCCCACGGGAACGTCTGCAATAAGGTGGGGTGGCACAGTTGGTAGATTATCATGATCGTAAGGTCGGGGGTTCGAATCCAAGCTGCTGAAGATGCACACTGTCGTTGTTTCCTTGGGCAAGACACTTCACCTTGCCTCCAGTGTCTGCGTACATTGGTGTATGAATGAGAGTGTGAATGGGTGACTGGTTCCTTGCTGTACAGGGCTTTGGGCCTGATGAAGGAGAAAGCGCTATATAAGTTGAGTCCATTTACCATCTGGGATCTCCAACCAGGCTACTAGGGCCTCTGCAGCCTCTACGTTGGTCATACTACTTAATTTCATTACTTGAGCAAAAGTACATATTCTTCTGGTCAAATATTACTCTAATACAAGCTAAAGTTGCCCGGTCAAATTTTGCAAGCAAAGGCACTGAAGTATTAAGTAATACTTTTGGTGAATTGTCGATAGACCAATATTATTACTTTTACGAGAGCCATGAGTCCATTTGTGCTGATGTGTTTAATCAAGGTGAGGCCGTAAAACAGTTTATAGATCCCAATCTCTTATTAAAGGCTGTTCAGCTCATATAGAGGTGAAGCGTGTCTGCAGTTTAGTGAGGCATAAACTGCCATCATCGATATGGCCTCATCTGTACTTAGGGCGACCACCTGTCCCTCTTTTGGTCATACTGCACAGCCATTTAGACAATTGTCCCACCGCCCCTTAGATAATGTCCCACTTTTGCAATGAAGTTAGATTTACATAGAGAATGTTTCAGAGTTTTTTGAGTCATTAAAGGAATTGTGTCAACAATAACCAGGTAACAATTTTTGTTTTTCAGAACGTTCTGGGAACGTTTTTTCCAAGTTATGGGAAAGTTGCCTAGAGGTTATTTTTGGTTGTTTGGAGGTTATTATGGAAAACTATTTACAGTATTTGCATATACATGTGACAGGGCACAAAGGGGTGTGTGTGTGTTTTCATAAGTTTGTTATTTTGCCTTTGTGTGTGGTTTATTTAGTAGATGTGTTCCCCACCTACCACCTTGTTGCCATGGTAATTGGTCACATGACCTCCCCTTGCACTCACGGGACTAATCAGACAAACTACCAACACCTGGACTCTGGCGGCAGGTACAAAACAAAGGCGGAAGCGGCACAGACGGCAAGAGAGAGAAAAACGACAGGAGGCACGAGCAGAGAGACACACAGCACGGAAGCACGAGACTGGGCGACATGGGTCGTGGCTCGCATGGGTGCTGCATCCGAAACCATTAAATTGTAGCCTCTAAGTACTAACACTAGCAACTAATCCTTACCCTTTCATGGGGTCAACTGTTAGATCTCTATGCAGTTAGTGAACTAGAGCTTCAGCAGCATTTGCCCAATTCGACCGTCCTTACCCAGGGGAAGTGAGTCACCAACAGCTGTTTTTCTTCTTCTTTAAAGTTCAGTGCAGGCCAAACAAAAGCGCATACCGCCTACTGTATATTGTCCAACAACAACATAGTGTCCAAATAAAGACATTTAAGGTGAAAAAAAAGAGAAACATCCAGATGATCCTTCACATTTCCTTTTATTTTATCTCAACAGCGGTTTCATAAAGCTACAGTATGCAAATTAGCCGTGTGGCTTAAGTTTCTACTAAATGAAAGCAAAAGCACAAACTGCCTTCATTTAGGCCATTTACTGAGGAGGCTCTTTAAACCATGTGACTGAGCTGTGGGACGACAACATGTATTTTGTCACTTTTATAAAGTTTGGCTTGTGCAGAATATTATTATTATTATTATTATTGTTAGGCCCGAGCGCCATCAGGGCTGGCGAAGGGGCTCTTGTAATCGTATAGAGTGCGCGGAGCGAAGCGGAGTGCACTCCCCCAAAGTGCGCGGAGCGCACAAAACGAGCGCAAAGCGCTCGCCTCCTCTCAAACATGCACTAATGCACTCCTCTCGTCGTGCACGGGTCACTGACGGGCACAAAGTGCACGAAGTGCCCGTCAGTGACCCAGGACCTCTACCATGAGGTAGGAATGCGCGAGCGCTTTCCGAAAATATATAGTTTATGGTACCCGCGTAAGCGGGAACATTTCTTTCTTTCTTTCTTTCTTTCTTTCTTTCTTTCTTTCTTTCTTTCTTTCTTTCTTTCTTTCTTTCTTTCTTTCTTTCTTTCTTTCTTTCTTTCTTTCTTTCTTTCTTTCTTTCTTTCTTTCTTTCTTTCTTTCTTTCTTTCTTTCTTTCTTTCTTTCTTTCTTTCTTTCTTTCTTTCGCACCGTCGCAATTTTCACCCAGTGAACATCGACGAAAAGTCACAGATTTCTGCCCAAAATTCAAACCCGATCCGACGCAACTTTTGACTATTTCCAAATTTTGAATTTCAAATCGCGCCACCTCAGTTTTTTTTTAACATTGCGAGATAGGACTTGGCCAAAAATGAAGTTTGTCGTAGAATCATAAAAATCGGTACAGACGTGCATCATGACAAGTTGGGCAAAAAATATTATTACGGCAACGGCGTCCGCCATATTGGATGTCGGCCATTTTGGATGAAAGCCCGCGAAGCGGGAATCCGCCTTTATTTTTCACTTTGTACAAAATCTATCTCCTCCTAGAGCGTTTATCGGAACGACCTAATTTTGGGTGGAAAATAATCTTGAGAAGTAGAACTTTAAAAGGTATCCAAATTACGTTTCTACGTCTTACGTTGTACGAAGTATTTTGAGATTTTCGCAAACAAAAAATGGCTCCCATTCGCACATATGAAGTCCGATTTCGCTCATTTTGTTATCAGTTGTTAAAGTCACAGTCCTAAACACTTTCATTTGGCAAAATTCAAATTGGGCGCGATAGCGCCCCCTATAGGAATTATATGGAGAGTACAAATTTTAGTTTTACGAAAACTAAAATAATTTGGCACAACATTCTATTTGGTCGTTCCGATCAGAAAGTCAATCACACCCATGCCATATTTTTCACGGTCTTGCCGTAGCAATGACCAGAACGTCCCATTTTATTCTGATGGAAAATGTTAAACTCCATAATTCAGTGAGAAGTGAGAAACCAAAGGTTATCCAACGTACTTGGATAACCTTTGTGGATGTTCTGCGGCGCAGCCGCAGCCCTAAGTAAATGTAAAAATATGCTTCAGTTTGCAGATATAGTGTGATACAAATTCATACTAATTTTTCTCTGTATAATGTCAAAATTGAGTGCGCGTTAGCGCATTCCAAAAATCCTAAAACTAAGACCCTTGGGAAAAAAGTTAAAAACAAACATAAAGGCAGTAGCAATACCATAATTTTAGATTGAGGGAGACAAAAGGGCGCGAAGCGCCCCTTGCTTTAGGCAGGGCGGTTGGCGAGGGCCGATAATTGCCGCTTGCGGCTATATTTATTATTATTATTAAATGCGCCTGTCAATCAACAGTGGTTGCGCATGAATCACTCGAGGGGGTGGGGAGATTGGCGCAGTGGCTTATGGGATGGCACATGGCTCCTAATTGCCAGTGAGTTAGCATCAGAGGTCCCTATGCTAAAGTGGCTATGATAGTTGGCATACAGGCCGCTTTCCCTAACTCCTTCCTAACTGACAGACCAATTCGGACGCTTCTTATCATGGCGGACGCTGACGCACATCCGGTTTGGCGTAAGACCTCTTACCAATTTTGGTTTTGGATGGAGCAGGGGATACGGAGCAGGACGGGCCAGGACGAGGAAGGAGCGGAGGAAGGGGCGCGGCGTGGATTGCCGACCGCGGGGACGCAGCACGCAGTGGAGACCGAGGACCGACGTAACCTGACGGGCTGGCCTATGGCACCGGGGTTGGATGTGTGGATCGTCCTGGCCTGCGTGTGGGGCGTGGAACCTGTGCGCGGCGGCAACCAATGAGACGAGCCGGAGGGAATGTCGAGAGGAGTCCGCAAGCGGAGAAGGAGGTGTGTCCGTCCCTGGAAGGAGAAGAGCTCGGAGTCACCCCGTGGGCTGTCCTGTTGGCCACCCCGGTTGCCCCGGAACGACTGGAGATGGATTTAACGTCGCCTTTTAACCTTCGGAGCTGGATGAGTGGATTTTAGGGTTTACATATTTTTACTTGTGTTTCATCCTGACATTTTAATTGTTTTATTTTTAGGCTTAAACAAATTGTATTTAATTATTTTAACCGTTTTACCCCTTTTATTGGTTACACCTACATATGCTCTCACTTATCGCAATAACTTGTTCGGCCACAACTTCCTCCCATCTACAAACCCACAATAGACTCACTCACCCTGTGACATACACATATTTACATGCCCCTGGTAGGGTCTCCCATGGCAACAATTCACTAGGTAGAGGTTTGAAACAAAGTGTAAAAATAATTAAACGGACACAAGCCAGGAAACTACTACAATAAGGCCATGCTGATACTTCTACACAGTTACTGCGGTCAGTGAAGACCCGACCTATATAAAAGTATTTAACAAGCAAATGCAATGTAAAAAAAATTACACCTAAAAAGGTGTATTTTTAAACACCGAAGAATAAAACGGGTTAAAAAAAAACAACTCTTTACATGCCCCGGTAGGGTCTCCCATGAAAAAAAATACCTCTTCATAGTTAAGAAAAGGTTAAGTACTGAGAAACTCAAACTCAGTTTATCAATTGCATGTTACCCTTTTCTATGAGGTGCAAATTTGAGTGCGAGTCCAATAATTGTCCTCTACTTCTGATGAAGTTGAGGAAGTTTTTCTGACAAGCCACTGTTGGTCATAAGACAAAAAATGAGTGAATAAAGCAAATGGAGCGGCATACAAATAAACACTGTTACAAATCATAATAACACATAGGCTACATATAAGTCTGTAGATGGGCAAGGTTTGGAATGCGCGTTTATTTTTGCGGCCACACAGACTAAAATTCGGATAAAACTGAAGAATTTGCAATCCTTCGTAGCATTCGTCGTACAACGACACCTGGACCACCTCCTCCAAGGGAAGCTAAGAAGTTCACCTGTTCAAGGGAGAGAGATTTTGGGTATCAAACTAAACTAGACTTATCTATACTCAAGAACTACTTCACCATTTTGCGCCTCTTCTCTGGCTGCTCCAATTCATTATTCAGGCTGTCAAGTTCAACTGCCGTCTTACATGGCTGGGGTAAAATGTCGTCCCCCATCTCATGAACTCTATTGTGCATTTTCCTCAGCAGGGTTAAGATTTCCCCAATGGCGAGCTCCATCCGCTCCAGGCGCAACTCAGCTGTACAATTTGTAAAAAACACATTGAGGCCTAAGGTTTCAAATATGCAATTATAAAAAAAATACACATCTTACTCTGTCATTTGAAGATCATGCATTACTCAATTTTTCTTTTTTTCTTTTATTTCATATAAAAGGTATTGAGTGAAATCAATACTCACCATTTCCATTTTGTCCTTCTGTACTGCTGGTCTCACTTGAATGCAATAAAACTGTAGTTGCCAAAGATAAGTAATGTTAATTGATTATGCATAATGTTGAATGCACATTTGAAGGACACATGGGTACTGTACCTTCAGACTTTTGTACAGGAGAACTATGCACTGGAGATGGGGAATTTAACAGTGAACTAAATCGTTGTCTGTGTGGAGTGGATGGTGAACTTTGTACTTGTCCCCGGTGTGACATTGGCCTGTGCGGCGTCTGCTCATCTGAACCGTATTTTCAGAATGTTACAAATGGAATAATACAAAATATAAAAAAGGCTAACTTACAAACAGGTGGCACTGGTAACGGAATGCATGATCCTGAAAAAGTGCAAGGGTTAAAAAGAAGAGTCACATTTTTAACACAGTGCATCACCCACAGCAAAAGAAACTTACCAGTCGGAACATGTGTGGAGTTCAAGTTTTGCCGTTTTCGTGGATTTTCAGTGTCATCTACAAAGAGATACTTGTAAAATGAATGCACTCTTTTTTACATCACTGTTCAATTTCTTTTTCTGGAAATCTTTTTACCTTCACTAGAAGAGTCTCTGTACCTCTGAGTACTTCCGCAATACGCTGACATAGTTTTACTGCTTTTGAGTATGAATCTAGACAACACATATTGTGAAAAACTCAAAACAGCAAAAAAGCGAGCGCAATTACTTGCCGTGAGCCAGATTTTACTGACTGGATATTTTTGCCATGCTTTATCTGGCAAGTGGCATTTTTGGACATTTTCCCATACATTTAATGTCATCCAATAAGCTGCTGTGCCCTATTAAAAGCAAAAAGAACTTGCACTAAAGCATATAGAGTATACTTTGGGGACATTTGTGTCCCATCATGTACCTCAGATGATCTCTCCAACCCATAGACCGTTAAAAAGAATAGACAACTCCTCCTCACTCCTCCCCGTTTACCATAATGACCACGTTCGAGGGGGAAATCATGGCGGATTTACAGACTCCTCCTCCCCAGCTCTGACGAAGCATGTTCCTAATAAGGGCATAAGGGATCTCACTGTAGACTCGGCCCTTGCGTGACGTGTAGCTCGTGCAGCTCCAATGCTAACAGTCCGACCTCCGTTAAGTAGGAGATTTAAAAAAAAATATTTCGAAAACCAGCCTGGTTTCTTTTTTGTGACTAACCCAGCGTTATCTCAGGAGGAATATGTAGCCATAGAAAGTGTTAAAAAATTGAAACCAGGCGTTAAAGTTGTTTTTTAACGTGTCTAAAGTCCAATGCTTTTCAATGGGGGCCTAGCGATGATATGGAGGTACTACAGCAATGGCGGCCTCGAGTGTTGCGGTCATAAAGCAGAGCAGCTAGCGGCCATTGCTCCAACCATGAAGTTGGAACAACCTCCACAGTAGCGTCAGCAAATTCGATAACTGCATATGACTTCATCTGACAGGAAAGGAAAATTAAAAAAATATCAAAGTTATTTTCATTTCATTTATTTCTGTTTTGTCATGTACAAATCATTCAAACATGCAAGTCAAACAACACAATCAATGACCAACTTGTCAGAAACTTGTCAGAGGGCAGCGTCACCAAAACAGACATTGCCAACAAGATCAATATTTCACAACATAGTTTAATAGAAAGTTTTTTTGTTTGAGTTTTTATTTCGAGCTACAACAAGGCACAAAAGCCAAGAAAAGAAAAACAGAAAAATATATACACATAATAAAAGAAAAATAAATAAATAATTACATTCAAGCTCGAAAAGGAGTGGGAAGAAGACAAGCTTATTGGCTCCCACCCCTGTTCATAAACTTAAATAACAATAAATAACAACACTGCATATTTCTTACCATCTTACAAGACAACTATCAACCGAGTTGGTTACATATTAACAAATGCAACACTGCATTATACCAGGTCAACATTCACAGTATCTCACACGCTACCACCGGTGTATTATTTCTGTCTCCCATACCGAATTCATTACCATGTTGGCATTACCGTTGTTCACCATCACCATTACAACCCATATAGCATTACTCTATATGATATGATACATAAATACTCCACATTTATTCATGAAAGGTACAGTAATCGCAGACTGATTGATGCTCATGATAACAAGAATAGTCTTAATGATGTGTGTTAAAAGTGATTTTGAAGGGCATGGTGATGAGAGTAAAAGAATATCCATCGTTACAGCACATATTTGAGTCCAAGGCCAACAAATGGGGAAGGGAATACAAACACAAAAAAGCAATTAAACGGCTTTTACAATTCATGCAAGACTGCCAAAAAATATTTGTTTGTGGTCCCTCTAGCAAGATGGCCTGATTAACACGATCACACAGAGGATTGTTTAAAAACAGCATCTCTCTTCTTGACCCTAAAGCATCTAATGATCCTTGAATCGCATGGCTCAGTGAAGAGCGGCCCTCCCTTTTCATACACCCTGTTTATGTGGTCCCTCTTGTCAATCATCTCACAACATTTGTTGCCCGACAGGATGAAAGCCTGACTCTGTCGTTTGATTCTTAGGCTTTCTGTGCTTCCCTGGGCCTGATCCTTTTCTAAAAGTCGTTTGGCAACTTGCTGCAGTGGTCTACTCCCTGATCTCACAAGACGTTTCAATTTTGCCATGTAGTTTTCAAAGTGAAACGCACTGCATGCATCCAAACATCCAAAATTGTCAGCCTCATCAGATAAATGGATCATTGCATGGACATTGTACACCAAGAAATGACTGCCATAGAGTTGTGCCACATTTGATACAAAATCCATCATTAAACGTCTTGCGTAGCTGCAGTGTTCACGTGCAAGTGTGGGTGAAACCAAAGTGCAACACTGAAAACCATAAAATGATTGTACAACCGGCTATCCAAAACGCCCTGCAGAACAATTTTCCCCGTGTATAGAGCAAACTGACCGTAGTTCCGTAGCCTTCCACCTGTCAATTTCTTCCAAGGTTCTGGGTTTTCTGGCTAAGCAGTCTGGTATGGCTGCCTTTAAGCATCCAAGTCTTCGGCTGACTTCCCTAATCTGGCCTGCTGACATTCTGTTTCATCTCTGTCCCCTCACCCATTCAACTAACAGCTTCCGCATTACACCCAAGCATGCCTGGTGCATGTAGTCTATTGGAAACATTTTAATCATATCTATTGGAAGTTGCAAAAATGGAGAAACTGCTTGACCATCATCCTCTTTGGAAGCCATCTCTGCTCTGAAAGTGTAATCTGTTCTTAAGGTGACATTCTGAACCTCAGGATAGGTCACACGTCTCTCACCCATTCTCCCTTTTGTCTACATTTGTCACAGCCATTATATCCGCTGCACAGCTTCGACGTTTTAACCATTGCTTTAGCAGGGGCATCGCAAACAACACAGCGCAGAACAACTTGTAGTTTGCTGTATGGCCTTGCAAACAGCGTAGACACATCGATGGGCAGTGGTCTTGCTGACACCAAAAGTCTCACCGATGATCCGTATTCTGCGCAGGACTTGTACAACTTGTACAACGCGATGGTAATACATTTCCTCGTTGGGACAGGAGGGCGTTTGTACCGGACCCACATATGGCCCAATGATGTCGCACAGCATGTTGTCGGCTCCATCATTCTAAAGTGTTGCAGCCACAGGTATGGAGTAAAATTTCTCGCCACGACAACTTAAAAAAACTGTCGTTGCCTCTCCCTTTCCCAAGTGTACGGCAACACTCGGCGCCTCAGCAGGTGCGCAATCATTGCCGCATCAAAATATTTCTCTGGCGTCTCCTCCTTGCAGCGTTCACTTTGGCCAAGGCAAGCTGCGCTGAAAGTAGGTTTACTATTTGTCCCAGGACAATTGCTGTGCATTGCTGCCCGGTCTTGATGGAAAAACGTAAAATTCGCATCTGTTATACGCTTTGCTTTTGCGCATTTTGAAAAGATTCGCATTTTGTTTGATGGAAACGTGATTTCTGTCCCGCTGTCGCTGATTTGCTATCAAGGCTCTTCATGAGGAGGCGGCGCCAAATATCCGTTCTTCTTTGTGAGGTTTTATGGCGGCTATGAACTTTTGTCCCTCGTTCTCATGACTGGGCACATATGACTTGTATGACGCGTTGCTGTCTGAGAGTATAATGGCTTACACTTGTATTGCACTTTACCGCACAGAGTATAGAAAATAACTGCAGAGATGCGCTTTGAACGCTGGTCAACTTGTAAAGTAGTGTAGTATAGGTAGACCTGTTACAATAACATTTTGAGTTTGATATCGGGTTGACCAGAACATGTATCACAATATTTGTTGGTATGGGTCACGGTATGACGATATGATATAATTAAATTCACTGATTTACTAAAGTTCTTAAACATGAAGTGGTGTTCTGAGTGGTGGCCAATCCTCTGTAATCAACCTAAACCTGCCGCTCCTGTCGTAGTGATATTCTTCTGTCTGACTCTTTCACAGTAAAACTCTCCCAGCTGTTGGAACATTGACAGATTTTATTTTGTAAAGACAACAGGAAGCGTTTCGCTGTTATTAGCGAACATTGATATCAATGTCACTATAAGTTTCTGTATTTTCACTTTGCCACAGACTTGGATCATTTGTTGTTTTCTTGTGTAAAAGGCGAGTTTAGACGGAGCTTTTGTGTTTCTGATTTGTCATAAAACAGACCCGAGAGAAGACGAGACGTTTACGCCGGTCAGATGACTTATTTTGAGACTTGCCTTCATACGGAGAGCAGCTGGATGTGCTTTGAGAAAATACGATGGTGGAGGATAACACAATATTTGTTGCTTGCCCCGCTTCCAAAAATAGTCACAGGAGTTTGGAAAGGTGGCTAAATCTGTGTCAAAAATGACGCTTGGACCAGGGCTGCAGTTTGTTTACTTTCTGCGGGTGAGTTATCATTTACACCGGTATGAGACAAATTCGTATCACTGGTAATATGTCTACCGGTATACCAGTACAGTTAAATTATTAGAACCCAAGAAAATCCTACCTTTAACACAGACATGGTCATTCCACAGTGCGGCCCGCTGCCTCTGAATCCTGGTCCCCCTCTCCCCATTAGCTCCCATACTCCCTGGGCTGCTTGTTAGCCCTGAGCTCTGATGCTGCTTCAGTCTCCATTACTCTGTCTGCGCTCGGACAATTCTCTTCGCCGCGGGACACGGGGCAGGGGTTCGGGATAAATGAGAATTTGAACACACATAGCACAACAGCCCTGACCTGCGCTGTGACCTGCGGCTAACGGGCCTGCTACCCCACTAATGGCTAGTCCAGCTTTATGAAAACCATGACTTAAGCAGACGTAGACAAATGTGAGAGGAGCCACAGTTTACTGAAAAGGTATTTCAACCTGGATAGACTCAAATAGACAAAAGCAGTGATTAGGAAGATTTATTGACATGTATATTAGTTTTGGCAATCAGACCCCAGCGGCAGACATCGATGTATAACTCAGTGTAGATGAACAGCTTGGAGTTAGGGATGTCTTCCTCCGCAGCCTGGACACTGGTGGTGGTATGGAAGACCCGTGAAGATGCAGCAGGTATAAGCCGTGGACGGAAGAGGCGGAGATGGGGTGGAGGCGGGTCGCAGCGCTGAGGTGGAGGTGTGGTCCTCTTGGAAGCGATCATTGGCTGGAGGTCGGTGATGCTGAAGTTAGTCTACCAGGTTGAATTCACGCCTAGGCTTCATAACATAGGTGTTTGGTAGACAAAAGCAGACGGAGGTGTCAGACATAATCATGCTTTTTCTGGCGTTTTGTGATAATCAATTACACACATAATTATTTAACACCTTTTAACTTTACAAGAGGCAATATTGACCTGAAAAGGCTTAAAAATAGAAACAAGTATTGTACAAAAATAGAAACAAGTATTTCCGGTCCAATGCCATGGAATTGATTAAGACCAGCCCTTAAGCAAACGTCACTATCGTCTTCACCAAAAATATAGCCTGGGAACCAGACCATAGACATATTATTAATAGACCGTCATTACTCACTCCTCCCCATTTACCATAATGACCACGTTCGAGGGGAAATCATGGCGGATTTACAGGAATATAATGAGGGGAATCATTCTGATCTCGCCAGGCTACCAAAACATAGCGTCAATGCGAAAATGTCTCTCCCAAACCAAACCAACAAAAATACCTTTGCACAACCAGTCATTCATTTCAGTGAATTCCAAGCATGAAGAAACAGATCATGGTGACAAAAGCACAGCTCGGTTTCTGATAAAATGCCGACATGAACGGTTTTGTTCAAAGTTTAAGACCAGCTGAAAGATGGCAAATATTCATATTTTGCATGGTCTTAACAAGGTTACAAGTAGAACTTCAATACGTTTGTTAAGTGATGATGTCATCGCTCTACTTCCAGGTCCCTCGGAGCTTTAGCCTTATTCATGTGATTTTAGCTGATTTTAACCTGCTGTAGAGCCGACTGCGAGGCTCTTTCTAAACATCTGATTACAAAGAAATAATACATTTACTTTGGATTTTCATTAGTGCTGCTTTTCTGGCATTAAAGGGATTAGATGGCAGTTGGTCATTTTTATACTCACTACTGCCACCTCAGGTCTTAGGCGTAACTGCAGTCTCTGTATGAAGCTCATGCATGACGGCAATTCGGACCCGAATGAACAACTTTTTGAGTGACAGTGCAGGATTTTAGAGGCGGTTGTGGTGAGTATGTCTGGGCTCATTCTACACATTAGGACATGGCTGGAACATGTAGGGGGAGGATAATACATTTTTAATTAAAAATAATGATTATCATACACAATGAAGGCTTATTTTAAATCTAAAAATATCATCTTTTTACCTGGAGAAATGGTAAGCTATGTTGTTCGAATTAGCTGTAAAACAGTTTTTGGCCTTTTATCTGTTATTTCAGCAGGAGATTCAGATAAAGTTGCATTTTTTGCTGTGTTTATCAGTGGAACTCTCAACAGTTTGGACCCGGAAGTAGTTAATTATTGTGTGTGATATCACACAACGTATAGAGTTCAGGATGGTGATGTCATATTGCAAAGCATCATGGGATTTGCAGCAATAATAAACTAATGGAGATTTTAAAAGTTAAAATACTGGAGTTATTGTTCACATTAAAACACTTGGACACTACAGTGAGTTAGATGTATCTGTTTTAGCAAAATATACTAACAGCCACAAACATGGTGGATCTCCATGGTAACAGTGGATTTTCACTCTATTTTTCACAACTCTATATGCAACAAGTGGAAATGGAAGTGAGACAAACTATTTCAGTTTAATGGATGTTTTCAATATTAAAGCAGATGCATTGATGCAGACTGTCATTGTGTCCTTGGGCAAGACACTTACCAAGGACAAAATGGTGGTTGTGGGAGGGGCTGATAGCGCAGATTGCCTGCCTCACTACAGCTAGTCTACCCCAGGGCAGCTGTGGCTACAATTGTAGCTTACCACCACTAATGGAGTGAATGAATACTGTCGACAGTATAGGGCTTTCATAAACTTTACAACAAATGCTTGTGAAGAGCAATACAAGTGTAAGCCATCGCTGTGCAGGGCGGTTGATTGAAGCTTGCTGGGAGCCATACTGCAGCATGATCGAGGGGTTTTACACAGTCAGGGCCCAAGTTCGGATCCGAGGTTTGGGAGAGTTGGCATTTGAATATGAATTATGTTTATGACCTCTACTTTATATTATGCACAATTCAACAACAAACTCAAGGAGAAGGTCTAGTTGAAAATACTTATTGGGCACTTGTATTTCTTGCACTGTATCAATGACTTTTTACATTTAAAGCCACACCGCGCAACATTTCACCTAATCAGTAGAAAAACAAGCATTCCTCTCCAGGGAGATGTGGACTAAGGGCAGCCAAATAGGAGAGTTAAATATGTTCCAATCCAAATCCCTTCTTTGATTGAACTGCAGAAATAACATTCCGTCTGTGTGGTCATTGGGAGCATGTTTTGTATTGGCGACAGTAGAATAAAAAATGTTAAGCAGTGTGCCTTTAACATTATCCTTAAACGGTCATAAATGGGGTGTAACAGTTCAGCGATGTCACGGTTTGGTTTGTTTCAAGGTGCAGGACCCACATTTCGGTGCAAGTAAATAATAAATTAGTCAGTTAGTTAGAAATAAAATCGCCATGTGTTCATTAAGTTTCAGTTTCGCTGTCCAGACACGGCAGCTAAAACACGCACAGAGGCTCAGGTTTGGGCTGTTCCTGGACGACAATATGCCTGGACTAGTTTTGTAAACAAAGCTTTTGATGCGGATTATGACCGATGAGATGTTTTTACCATGCTTCGGTATTTGGAAGTAATCTACAGCTGTCTCCACTCTGACTGAAGGAAATACACGGCTCACTCCTCACATTTCTCGGATTCGCCTTGAAATCTTGCCTTGAAATCACATCTAAAACAAACCATCACAGACCGGCTTCCTCTGAAGTGCACACCCAGCCTGTCGCATGATGCGCCAGACCAATTTTGCGAGTCAGTGCAGGGAAAAGCTCTAAGTAAACTCATTTACATTTGATTGATTTTTCTTTACTCCGCTGCCTCATATGCAAAACAGACTTTATGCTTTGGTTACAGTTTCCTAATCGTTCCAAATCAACAAAGTTTAAAAAGTGTAACCCCCACTCACTGAAAGCTTCATTAATGGCAGGATATTATATGCTACCGCTGCTCCGATAATGGCCCTGAATATAAATACCAAAGCAATTAAGTGCTTAACTGTATCTGCAGTTAGGCTTAGTGCATACTGTATGTAGGAGGTGTATCAGACCTGACCGGAATTTATGAAAAGTCACCGCTCTGACTAATTGCCTAAAAGCCTCCTTAAATGGAAGCGCTTTCTCATGTACACAGTGAGCGTGTATTAGAGATGTTCATGGTTAACCAGTTAACTCTTACTAATTCCATAACAGGTTAAAGGAACAGGCCACCGTTTTTCCATACTGTAATATGTTCTTACCTGAGCGTAGACAAGTTGATACACACCTGTTTGGCCTTTGTGCGTGCCCGTGGAAGAGCGTGGTCGCTTCCAACTTCACCCCGTTTGGAGCTATAGGAATATGCTGGGAGAGGCCAAATGCTAACAACATCTTTGGTCTTTTTGCGTGAGCGCATGCACAAAGACCAGCCAGGTACATATCAACTCGTCTAAGCTCAGGTAAGCACATATCTCAGTATGTAAAAACAATGGCCTGTTCCTTTAAGAGCCCTTTGCACAGTTAACTGAACTTTTAACTAATAATAGACCTAATAGAGGTTGACTGATGTGGGTTTTTCTCAGGCCGATGCCAATATGCACCGCTGATATCTTTGGCCACATTTTTAGAAATGTTTCATCTATAATCTATAACAGCAGGGAGTATGAGGGGCCGATTCGTTCAGGACATTCGTGTTTAGTAGGTTTGTTTGAAAGACGAAAATCAGCAGATTACAAAAAAAAAGGGAAGTCTCTATCAGTGTTGTTTTCGTCAATGAAGACGATAGTAAAGTGAAGATATCACTGCGTGGATGCCGAATTACTCCTGGTATTATTACGCCTTACAATATAGTTCCCCTTTTTATCCGCTTAGAACATCCACATTGTTTAATTTTGTGTAATTATACTTTATAGTGTAACACTTCACGTAACCATATTTAAAGAGTTTGGTAGCTTCTATCTTCACCTCGTTTGGAGCTATAGAGGAGAAGAGAGAGGCTAAATGCTAACGCCGTCTGTGCTATGTTTACATGGGGGGACCAGACAGGTACAAATGAACTCGTCAAAGCTAAGGTAAGAACATATCTCAGTATGTAAAAACTGTGGCCTATTCCTTTAAACAGAGTTTTTGCCTGTGAGTGACAGATTGTGTTCGATAATCTTAGTTTTTCTCAGTAAATCCTGCCTAAAAGCTGTTGTGCGGTCGGATGTTCCATTTTGTCGGAACTACAGCTTCAATCTTGTAAACTGAGTAAATTTTATGATTAGAATCACGTCTGCAGATCTAAACACATTGTGTGGATTATGTTTTAACGTAACTGTGCCGGACACATCAGGCTCTAAATTCTACCATTTACTTTGCTTTAAACATAAAATAAATTGTTAATCAAATGTTTAATGTCATGACATGTGTTAGCTAAGTCATGCTTTAGCTAAACCTAAAGCTGAATAAACTAGACAGAACGTCACCTAAAAGCTTCTAAACATTTTCTCGTCAGCATTACGTTTAACTTAGATCATGATTATTTCCTGTAAGGCGAAACATAAATGCGTGAAATTCAACACAATGATGGATTAGTGACGCGTGTACTAGGCGAGCTCTTGGCCGTTTGTACAAACATTAATTGAGACCAATTAAGTCCAATTTCTGTTTATATCTGACTTTTGCCTCAATAGGCAGGTTATCATGGTAATCAAATCACATTTCATCACAATCTGACAATTATTCACCTTAATAAATCCTCTCAAACAACCACCAAATATCAGCGATCTCCCATTGTTTTCAATGAAGCGAGAGCGCTGTATTCACCTCCGCTTCATTTATGACGTAAGACCGTAGAGCCCTATTGGCAATTCTACCATGGTTAAAGAAAAAGTCATTGCTAGAAACAGAATAGCAGTTGGATGAAAGCAATTATTTATTTATTTTTTACATATAAGCAGGGACGGCTGGTATCAATGGGCTAGGTGGGCTAAGCCCCTCCTATAAATTTTGAAGAAAAAAAAAGAAAGAAAATATATTTAATAATGATCATAATTATTGTTATTACAGCACACATTTTCTGCAATCTCTTTGCAAGAAAAACATGAGGTTAAAAGACTAGGGGCACATCATCTAAAAGATATTCAAATAGTACAAAAGGACAAACATCAAAATCGTAAGTTTAGCCACTCGTGGTTTGAGAAAAAAGACTGGCTAACAGCAAGTGTGGCTAACAGCCTACTTTATTGTTTCCCATGCATACTTTTCGGTGGAGACAAGGCATGGACTGAACAAGGAGTTAAGGATTTAAAACATTTAAGTGAGAAAATAAGCAAACACGAATGCAGCACGATTCACATTGGAAACTGTGTAAATCTGCCAATGTTTGGTAAAGTGAACATCGCTTGTCAACTTGACGAGGGGCATCGCATTGCAGTGCAAAGGCATAATGAGCTTGTGAGGAAAACAGACATTCGCTATCACGGATTGTGGACTGTATTACATTTTGTGGGGCACATGAGCTGTCATTGCGGGCATCCGACGAATCCACGACTTCGCTCCAGCGCGGAGTTTCTCTCGACTTGGTTGCTCACTTAGCGAACCACCTTTCAAGCATGCAGGTTGCAAGATACACATCTAAAACAAGTCAAAATGAATTGCTTGATTGCATTTTTGCTGTTTATGAAAAGGCAATATACAGGAAGAAATATCACAAGCGCCCATCGTACCAGTACAAGCGGATGAGACGACAGACGTGGCATGCATCAGTCAGTGCGTTATTGTGCTTCGGTACATCACCAACAACTGCGCTGTGGCGGAGAGATTCCTCTCTTTCTCTCCATTAACGGACAGAACGGCGCAGGGTTTGGAGAAACTTCTAAAGGAGAAGCTCCAGCCATTTAAATTGGAAAATAAACTCATCGCACAAACATATGACGGGGCAGCTGTAACGAGCGGCGCATCATTTCCACACGTGCACTTTGTCCACTGCTATGCCCACCAATTGAATTTAATAATGCAAAAAGCCTGTTCTTCGATCACATCTGTCAGGGTATTTTTTGCAAACATCACCGCATTTGCAACCTTCTTTTCCAAGTCTCCAAAGAGTTGATGAAGTGTGCGCGCGGAGGATTCCTGCATCAGGACAAACGAGGTGGAACTTTAAAAGTCGCGCTGTCCACTCTGTCTTTGAGCAGCAAGACAACTTGAAGAAATGTTTTGAAAAAATATAAAATGATGATTCATGGGACTGCGTGTCAATACAGCAAGCCCACAGACTTTCTTTTTTCTTATCATTTTTCAACCGCGCACTTATACATGTTGATATTTTGTACAATGGTTTACAAAAACTGTCCACAGATGCACTTACAACAAGGCAGGCACTGGAGAAGTTTTCCTCCTCTATAACTCAACTAAAGACCGAGCTGCAGGCCACAAATGCTGCGCAGCAAACCCAAGCAGCAGACGGGCATGGGGACGCACGGACGTGGCGGCCACAGCGCGTAAATAACGTCCAAGTGGCCACTCAGTGCTGTGAGATTATAATCGAACAATCAAAGACTCGCTTTGGAAAAGCCAGGCACCTGACTGCTTTTGAACTCATCGATTCTGAGCTCTTCACGCAGTTTAAGGCCAAGTTTCCCGAGACACAGCTCCTTAATGCAAGTGAATATTTTCCAATGATTTGCAAAGAAAAACTGAAAAGCGAGCTCATGGTGCTCTTCAGCGGCGCAGAGTTTGCAGGGTTAAAGACAGCATTGTCTCTTTTGGAGATGTTGACAAAGTACAACCTTCAGAGACATTAAAATTAACGCAAATGCCATCACAACACCAGTAACATCGGCCGAAGCGGAGAGGTGCTTCAGCACACTGAAGAGGATCAAATCATTTCTGCGAAGGACAATGGGACAAGCTCGTTTGAACGCGTTGGCTGTGCTGTCAAATGAGCGAGACTTCATACAGAAAATTCCGGACTTCAACAACAAAGTGATTGACTTCTTTGCCTCACATTAAGGACGTAGATGTGAGCTTCACTTCAAATAGTATGGTACCCCAGATAGCAAAAGCACATTGTTTCAACATTGAAATAGTGTTATGGCCTGTGATTGAATAGATGTTGAAAAATGACATTGAACTGCGATTGAAAGCGCTCGATATGATAGATGTTGAACACAACGTTGATTTTTGATCTTTTCTGACATGGAATCAATGTCATGCAATAACATTGATTAGGAGTTGAATAGATGTCGAAATTTAAATGTTTTTTAAACATGGATTCAACATTGATTAAACTATGGAATATACCTATATTCAACCTTTTTTAAACGGTATTTTGATTATTGGCGCTACTTACCGCGTCACCACATAAATCAGCCTCTAACAGCATTCACCACGGTCATCATGTTGAGTCATTTCCACAGGCATAACCTGTCCAAACTATGAATCTGAGGCAGACAATCCACTTCCTCCTGTTTGTGTACATTATGCATCCATATAGCACTCAGAATCACCACTTTATCGAAGTTTACCACGGTATTTACATTACGAAACTTTACAGCGCATGCCCCATTTAAATCGTTATTTTGGTCCCTTTAGCGTGACAGTGCCTCCTGCAGTCCTAAGACAGATATTACAGCCTAATACTGCTTTTACTTGACAGAGGCCAAAACTTTTTCAGCTTTTTCTTCCATAAATATAATATAACCCATAACCAGTGCCTCCGTGAAGAATGTGCAGTAAATTAAATCAAACAAACTAAAAGCATTTGGAGCAGAAGAGCATGATACATGGAGGAAAGGCAGGAGATTGAGTTTGTGACCAAATAACACCAGAAAAAAATGGTACACTCATTACTTAATATTTATTTATGTATGAGGTGATATATCGGGGTAGATTAAAATATACAACAGTTATCTCCACAACATTGAGTAAAGAATGTTTAATTTTTGTGCAGTGAATTCCCTCAATTTGTAGCTATCAAGATGTTACCACTGTACAATGCTGTTTCATAAAAGTACAATTGACAGGACATACTGAAGGCTAATCCAGGTAATTGTAGCGTGTATAAAATGTTTGTAAATCAGTTGTTACAATCAATATTCAGTCATAAATTTGAATTGAAAATAATAACTTTATTCCTTTCGCAGCAAAGTGTTATCTATAAAACATTTTTTTAATAGTAATAATTATAACATAAACATCTAAAATCCAAGGGTTTAGACACAAAAGTGCAAATTACAGTTGACAAAAAGGCCAAATATGGACAGTGGGAAAAATTATTAGAAAAAAAGTTTGTGTTTAGTTCCACTGGCAAACAGCATCAGGAGATGATGGGAGACGGTCGAGCAGATGCAGATGTTGATTACCTTTTGACAATTTCTTTGGTTCCTGGGAGCTTTCCTCAGCAGCTGCACCTACGATAAATAAATAAAAATGCTAGTGTTTAGTAATCATGGTTGATAATAAAATAATTGGAGCAACTAAACATTTAGGGGATCATTTTATTTGTTTATTTGTGTTACTGTCTCTGTTTGCTCTTTTATTAACCATGTCAGCACCTTAATACTAAAGTAATGATTCACCCATTAAACTGTCGGATAAGTTATAGTCTTGACTAAGGCAAATGTATTATGTGTTGAACAGTTCATTCACAAGGCAAGTCAAAGTGCTTCACAATCCTACAGTTAGCCTACATAAAATTACCAACTGAATCCAAACTAAACTAACGGTGACATTGTGGGGGCAAGATCAAACAAATGTATTGACTTACTATTGATATTATTATCAGGTTAGTTTATTATGGGATCGTGAATTAATCATTAATCATGTCCCGTTATGTTACTGGGATGTGTGGAACGTGTAAGCTTTCTTTGGTGGCAAACGGTTATAGGCTAGTAACGTTAGCTTGGCATACACATCAGCTCATAATAAACAAATGACCAATAAATAGCCTACAATGTGCGGTGGCCATTTAGTTTACTGATCACAACCAAGATGACAATTAAACTTTAAAAATGTATGAGCACTTACCAGTTTTGTCTTTCTCCGTCTCCTCTGTGTCTGCCGAGATACGAAAATGTAAGGAGGAGGGCGCTCGTGAAATTAGTTCAAATTTCCCGGGCTTTTCACCCATACGTCAAAACAACATTGAATCACCGTTACACTTTCAAAGGTTGACTTTATGTCTGTAAAAAACTATTGATTCAACGTTAGCCTTTCAATGGTTGAATTTATATTTGTAAAAACTGTTGATTCAATGTTAGCCTTTCAATGGTTGAATTTATATCTGTAAAAACCAGTTGATTCAACGTTAGCCTTTCAATGGTTGAATTTATATCAGTAAAAAACAGTTGATTCAACGTTAGCCTTTCAATGGTTGAATTTATATCAGTAAAAAACAGTTGATTCAACGTTAGCCTTTCAATGGTTGAATTTATATCAGTAAAAAACAGTTGATTCAACGTTAGCCTTTCAATGGTTGAATTTATATCTGTAATAAACTGTTGATTCAACATTATTTTTTAAATTATTGATCTGGAACCTGTAATAAAGCATTGAATCAACATTCTTTTTTCAACCTCAACCAAAAGTCAACCATCTGACCCTAAATCAATGTTGAAACAATGTCATTTTGCTATCTGGGACGCGTTTCACTGTCTCTTAAAAACCGAAAAAGCAAACCAGTGTAATTGTTTAGGTTTCCGTTGTTGAAAATAAACTACCCAATGTTATGGTTTTTAAAATAAAAAAAATGAGCAAAATGAAATGAAATTCTTAGCACATCATGCAATTATTATTATTAGTTTATTTAACAGGGACAGTACACATTAATGAACATTTATGTAAATGTGTCAGTATTAGCTGCAAAGCTAGTTTTCAACTGTTGTCCTGGGCAAGGTGTATAATGCCAACAACAATTATAAAACATAAAACAATTTAAAAGTTGAGGCTACATACTTACATAACAAATGTTGAAACAATTCATACATTAATAACATCTGAATGTTCGTTCTGTGACTTGCACAATAGAATGGAGATTTTAGTGCAAGGGCAGGTCATACAGTTCAAACAAACATAAGGATAAATATGTACAAATATTATTTACAAAGCAACATCTGTGCAGAGGATCCTGACACTTGGCTCAGTCCTGCACCAGGAGGCCTAATGAGCACATCGTTGATTGGATTTCAACCAATTTTTTAATTGAGTCCTAAATGTGTTAAACGTGGGGCATTCTCTTATAGTGAGAGGGATGCTGTTCCAGATGTTACAGCCCCTGACTGAAAGAACAGTCTGGCCAAAGGTGGTATGTCTGAAGGGCACTTCACAGTCTCCTCGAACCATAGACCGAGTGGCTCTGCCAGAAGAGGATTCAAATTTTACAAATTCCCTTAATGGCGGTGGTGCAAGTCCATTGAGTATTTTGTAGACCATACAAGCAAATTTAAAGTATTTAAAATTTTCGAAGTTTAGAAGGTTGTACGTCTCAAGAATGCGGCAGTGGTGGTACGAAACAGGTTTTCTAGCAAAAACTTTTAAAGCTTTTTTATATAAGGATTCTATTTGTCTAAAGTGGTTTCGTTTGTAAGAGACCAGTTTGTAAAACAATATTCAATGTGCGAGAAAACCATAGCATGCAGAAACATCCTAGCTGCCTGAAGTGTCATTGATGAGCGAATATATCTGAAGTTATGAAGACTAAATTTAATAGTTTTACAAATTTTTGTGACGTGACTTTTGAACGTGAGAGTAGAGTCAAGAACTACTCCAAGGTATTTAAACTCTTGTACCAGTTCAAGCTCCACATCTCTGAGAAATACATGTGAATTAGTAGTTTTTTTGTTTTGTTTGGAAAACATCATACATACAGTCTTTTTAGTGTTTAAAAGGAGACACGATTTTGAGAGCCAATTTTGGACTTGGGCCATTTCAGAAGTAAGAATACGACCAGCTTCCTGTATATTTTTTGCTGGAGTGTATATTACAGCATCGTCTGCATACATTTGTATCTGGGTGTTTCTGCATGCGTCTGGAAGATCATTTATATATAGAGAAAAAAGAACCGGTCCTAGAATGGAGCCCTGTGGTACTCCCACTGTGCACTCTCGATAGGGCGATTTGACACCGTTGACCACAACACATTGTATTCTATTGGTAAGATATGATTTCATCCAGTTTATGGCTTTCTCTGAAAAATTAAAATGAGATCATTTGGTTAGTAGGATTTTGTGATCAACGGTGTCAAATGCCTTCTTTAAGTCCAGGAATACGGCACCTACACAACTGTTCTTATCTAAAACCTTTTTGTTTTTTCTAAAAACACACTTATAGCGCCCTCTGTTGAGTGATGGGTGCGAAATCCAAACTGCATTGGATGTAGAGGATTATGACTCCTATTAAGATGTTCGGTTAATAGTTTCACAACCCATTTCTCTATCATTTTTGAGACTACGGGTAAGATGTTAATTGGTCTATAGTTATGCTTGTCTGTTTTGTCCCCAGTTTTGAAAATTGGACTAACCACACCCACTTTCCATGTGTCTGGGACCACGGAGTGCTTAATTGATAAATTTACCATGTGGGTGATGGGTGGTATCAGTGTGCCTTTATGCTCTTTTATAAAACTGACATCAAGATCAAAGTCATCCTTAGCTTTGGAGCTGTTCAGTAAACTAATAATGTTGGCTACTTCTCTCTCTGTTATCTCATCTATATTAAAGATAGGTTGTGCATCGCTTATTGGAATAGTGTCATAATCAGGAGGATTGAACAACTGAGAGATTTCTTGAACTGAGTTTATGAAGAAATTATTGAACTCTGCAGCAATTATATTTGGATCTTTTGACAATTCTCCATTGATGCTTATTTCGATCTCATTTTTATCTTTTTTGTTCTGTTTTCCAGTAAGTTTGTTTATACTGTTCCAGATTGTTTTTCTATTCCCTTTCGCATTCTCAATAATGTTTACAAAAAATTTGCCTTGACCCTGCGTATTGTCCGGGTGACTTTGTTTCTCACTGATGCAAATTTTGTTTATCAACAGTCAAACCTGATTTTAATGCAACTTTAATAAGATTATCTCTTTTTTCATTAGCTGAATACACTCCAAGGTCAACCATGGAAGATTGTTTTTTATTTTCTTTGGTCTCCCCCTTCTGGAAAATCTTGCCATTAGGCCCATAATTTTTGCTGAAAAATCCCGAGTACAAAAATCTAAGTCTTCCGAAGAAAATATTGCATTCCAATCAAGATCATTTAAGGCCACTTTAAAATTTTGTTGTTGGTTTTTTGGAATTACAGTATTATTTTTTGATCTTTTATATGATGTAGTTGAAAATAAATTATGTAGTCGATGTTTAGAGAGTTTTCTACAAAACAAATTGCATTATGAACAGATATTCCAGTTAAAAAATTGTAAGTATGGGTGATTCTTTCGGGTTTGTTTGTAAACACAAGATCAATTTTAGTTTGTGAGTGACTGGTCATTCTGGTAGGTTTATCTATAAGCTGGGTTAGGCTGCAGTGATCCGTAATCGTTTTAAGATTTTTTCTGTCTTCTTTTTTGTCCCAGTTTATGTTAAAGTCGCCGACTATAATTATTTCTTTTTTGTGATCACATGAATTAAGAAGCTTTTTGAATTGATCATAAAAATCTGCTTTGCTTGTTGGTTTTCGATATATACAAAGAACAGTAAAGGACATGCTTGTAGAAAGTGTAATATTTACACCAATACATTCCAATTGAGTGTCTGTTGGTAGTTCAAGTTGATGACATTTTAGATGACTTTTAACATATAAGAGAACACCTCCGCCTTTCCCATGAGTCTGTCTTTCCTAAAAACATTATAACCAGGCATTGTAATGATGGCTTCAGGAGATGAGGGTGACAACCATGTTTCAGACAAACCCATAAAATCAATATTAGAGTTGATTAGTAAGTGTTCCATTTGTTCCCTTTTGGAGGCCAGACTCCGAACATTTAAGTGACCTCCAAGTAATCCTTTGCTACAGCGAGGATCCCATATTCTCTTAGCCTGATTTAAAGTTTGAAATAATTTTAAGGATTGACATTTCTTAATAGCTGGGTTTCGTTTATAAATTTTGCATTTGTAATTTTTTGTGTGGGTTGTAGTAGGTTGTGTAGGTATTGCCGTAATAGTTGTCAACTGAGATGGTGACCCCATCTGTGGTCCGGTCAGCAGAGGTGGAGGCCGGGTCCTTGGTCCGGTCGACTGAGGTCCGGTCCTTGTTCCGGTAAGCGGAGGTGGAGGTCCGATCCTTGGCCCGGTCAGCTGGGGTGGAGGTCCGGTCCTTGGTCCGGTCAGCTGAGGTCCGGTCCTTGTTCCGGTAAGCTGAGGTGGAGGTCCGGTCAGCTGAGGTGGAGGTCCGGTCCTTGGTCCGGTCAGCTGAGGTGGAGGTCCGGTCCTTGGTCCGGTCAGCTGAGGTGGAGGCCCGGTCCTTGGTCCGGTAAGCTGAGGTGGAGGTCCGGTCCTTGGTCCGGGCAGCTGAGGTGGAGGTCCGGTCAGCTGAGGTGGAGGTCCGGTCCATGGTCCGGTCAGCTGAGGTGGAGGCCCGGTCCTTGTTCCGGTCAGCTGAGGTGGAGGTCCGGTCCTTGGTCCGGTCAGCTGGGCTGGAGGTCCGGTCCATAGCCCAGTCAGCTGGGATGGAGGTCCGGTCCATAGCCCGGTCAGCTGGGCTGGAGGTCCGGTCCTTGGTCCGGTCAGCTGAGGTGGAGTCCGGTCCATGGTCCGGTCAGCTGAAGGGGAGGTCCGGTCCATAGCCCGGTCAGCTGGGCTGGAGGTCGGTCCTTGGTCCGGTCAGCTGGGGTGGAGGTCCGGTCCATGATCCGGTCAGCTGAGGTGGAGGCCCGGTCCTTGGTCCGGTCAGCTGGGCTGGAGGTCCGGTCCTTGGTCCGGTCAGCTGAGGTGGAGGTCCGGTCCATGGTCCGGTCAGCTGAAGGGGAGGTCCGGTCAGCTGAGGTGGAGGTTTGGTCCGTGGTCCGGTCAGCTGAGGTGGAGGCCCGGTCCATAGACCAGTCAGCTGAGGTGGAGGCCCGGTCCATAGACCAGACAGCTGAGGTGGAGGCCCGGTCCATAGACCAGTCAGCTGAGGTGACAATGGTCTGGTTACATATAGTCCAGTTGGCTGAGTTTGTAGTTCAGTTAGCTGTTGCTGTGGCCATGTTAGCCCAGGTGGAGGCCCAGGTGGTTGTGGCTGTGACTCTGTTAGCCCTATTAGCTGTGTTAGCTGATGTGGAGGCCCAGTTAGGTGAGACTGCATTCCTGTCAGGTGTGAATGTAGCCCCGTTAGTTGTGGTGGAGGCCCAATTAACTGTGATTGTATTCCAATCAGCTGTGGATGTAGCAATGTTAGCTGTGGTAGTAGCCAATACAGATAAAATGGGTTAAAAACCTGAGGCCCAGGATTTTCTTCAATATCACCAGCCAGGAGTAGTATTATCACAAGGTTCAAAACTCCCCGGAGGGGTTTATCTGTATCGGATTGTGCATCTTTACCTTGAGGTGGCCTTGCATGACCATAATCCAGTAGTCTTGTGAACAGGAGCTGTTGACTTCTCCTGGCTGGGTATAGAGTCAGTCATTATAGCCTATTTCTAAATCTTGTGTGGAAAGTTGATTGCCTATACCCTACTTAATTGTATTGACAAGACTGTTGCTGTGGTGTGTGCTATTATCAGTTTATTTATAGCCTGCCCCAAGTCACCACCAGCCGCCACTGCATATAAGTACAGATTACTTGTACACCAACTACATTTCAAAATAACTGGCACATTGCGTAGGTTTATTAGAAATCCACTGTGTCTGCATTATTTCATTTAAAGCGTCCTTGATAAGGTCGCTTCCTGTGTTTGTCACGTTTGCGCCGCACTTGTCGGACTATATTAAACCCATCGCAGGTTTGTGGAGCGCACTTGACGGACGAGATGTTGAAGCAGTGAAGGTGATCTCTATGATTTAGCGTTAAGTGCTCCTGAATCATCGGAAAGCCTGGACAGATGATGCCACGGCGGTGCACCCAGCGGCAGCGAAAGCCTCTGACGATACGCACGGAGGTGAGGGCTGAGGAAGGCGGTAATTAAAGCTGAAGTCGGGCGATTCGTCTGCTGAGTGACAGATCGTAATTGGCTCGCACACCTCCCTACCTACCTGCCTACCGCAGAGCCCACGGGTGCATCTGTCTCTCCGCGCTTATCGGCCCCATCTCGGACTAATAAAGGAGACCAAAGGAGTTGTGTTCAGGAGCGTCGGTGCCTTCGGCTGCTTGCTGCATGCTCTGTTGTGAAATTAGAAGTTTGTTTCTCCGCCCTGGTTGTCTGATGATCAAAATGGGGGTAATCTACGGATAGATCTGGCAAAATGTGGATATTAGGCTACAGGGAGATTTAAATTGCACCTTATTAATCTCCCAGCAGTATGAATATTACTCCACTTTATGCTGACCTACTTCAGACTGATTCCATTTACTACTTATAAGGTATTTGCCTGTTTCTAGGGTGCGTGGTGCTATAATTCCATAAATTTGATACATTTACAGATTCCCCCCCCCCCATTGTACGATCGGTTATGCTCACATACAATACTTTTGGGCGGTCAATGCAGTAATCTGATTTTGAGGATCTGGCAACCATGATCTTTTCTCTCTTTAGAGCCCGAGTGATCCCACATGTTCAGTTTGACTCTTTCTCGAGGGTTCAAAGTGTTTGCTCCCTTTCAATGATGTCTTGTTGTTGGTGCTCTTGCATATTTAAAGTGCATATGACACGTTTTAATACTTTTGTAATTATGACTTAGTTAGATGCATAACATCTGTTGTAAGTAATGTTCAAAAGAGTCACTAATTTCTCATTGACATAGGTGTTTCAATGACGTATAAGGGTTCTAAAAACATATTTTCAAAAAGTTTTTTCAAAACTGATGGCATGCACATTTTTGAGTCGATAATTTTGTGTTTAAACAAGTTATGTTTGTTAAATAACATTTAAAGGTATTTAAATGTATTTTTTGGATGTATTTGTAGCTTCTCTGTATAAAAACGTGTCAGGTGGCGCAACCAAGTTTTTTCAAAAATTTAAATAGCTTCCAAAATGTATATAAAGTGAAATCTTTGCCAAGTATATCTTAGACAGTCTTTCTCCTCTGAACATTTCATCTGTAATTTGTAACTGACTGATGCTGTAATCAGCAATAAAACAGGAGGACCAAGGACTGAGTGCTCGGTGTCAGCCCAAAACAGTTATCGGTTCAGTATCGGATATTTTAAACCAATATCTGATTTTTTTTTCTAGTATTGACTCTGATAACTTATACCAGTATTAGATCAGTGCATCCCTATAATTTTTAGATGGTAATTTGACATTTTTTGCAGTTGCACCACTTGACTGTCTGGTTGCACCACCTGACATTAGCAACTAATTTCAAATTAAATTGGCTTTTATGTGGACTCTTACATTAGCTTTAGCATTTGTTAGCATGGGTAAACATTTACTTTTAAAACAAATTAAGACTTTTATAATAAAATAATATTTTCCAATATTTACATCGGTTGTACCACCTGACACCAAAAGTATGACAGTTTACCTATGAGTCCGAAATAAGCTATTTTTTCTCAATTCTTGAAAGAGATTTTCAAACCTTTTCACTCAGCCATAAAGACAACTTGTTCTTCTGGCTGATGTTATATCCTGTTTGCTGTTACTATTATTTATTTCAAAATAAAAGCCCTGTTCTTACAGTTGTGCCACCCTGATATTTTAAGATTACAAATTGTCGGACAAAAGTGTTTTAGTGATCTCAAAAGCTTTAAAACTATTAATATTCACAAATGACGGCTTATTTGAAAGATATTTAACATACAATTATGCCATGATGTTTTATTTTTTAATTGTTACCCTGAAAATACAATTTTCAGAAGCTTTATTAGTCTAATCATTGGCTCGGACGGTTGCACCACCTGACATTTTAGGGGTTTGAGGTGTGAAAACATAAAACAATATTTATTATTGAAATGTGAAGAAAATGTGTTTAAACTAAATAGGTTTTGTAGAATAAAGTGATACATGTAATGAAAAGATCAAATAATTTTTAAATAGAAATATAACACTCGGACACAAAAATATGCACGTCATGTCAATCACCCAGATACAGACTACATCTCTGGAATCGCCCATATATGGTCATGTTTGAAGCAGTTGAGGGGGAAAACTCAGAAGACGTCCGGGACAGTCCCAAAATCCAGGCTTGATTCTGACTCCGGCTCACCAGTAGTTGTTATTGCCTGACAACAGGCCGTCACACTCTTTAACGCCTTTGATTTGTGTATGGGAAAACACTGACACTTCCCCGACACAACCAGCATCCCCATCATCAAATGACCTATTTTTAATATTTGGACGCGGCATGTGGCTGAAAGGTTCTCTGGTCTATGACAGACCGTGCGACTGCTGTAAACTTTATAAACAGAGACGAGATCTGCACAGCGGCAGAGAAACTCCAAATGCCTCAGAGCTGGGACTTCCAGCATGTCATACTCCTGCCACCAGCCTCTGTCACTGAGGATAGATCCTGGAGCTTCTGAAAAATGTCTTTAGATTTATGGCAGTCATATTCACATATACAAGAAGTCCATATTGTTTAAAATCTGCAGAACTTCATAGATTGTATATAAAAAAACTAACAAGGAACTACAATAGATTCATATTCCAGGATATTTCAACTTAAAATCTTTTATAAAATTATTGCAACAAAACAATCTCTGTTCAAATGGCAGATAGAAAAGGATCCCTGTTGTAGGTTCTGTGGGGATGAGGAGGAGGACCTGATGCATTTGTTTTATTTTTGTTCACATGTGGCTAAGTTTTGGGTCAGTGTACAGTTATGGTTAAGGTCTATGGGTATTGCTTTGCAAATTACACCTCAGAATGTTGTGTTATGTGTTTTTGAGGGTAAAGGCACATACCTTTTGAATATGATTATTCTGATGGGTAAAATGTTTATTTTTAAAGCTAAAATGCATCAAATTTATGTATAAAACACTTTAAGAATAGAGTTTATCATCAGTATATGTTAGAAACAATTATAGCAACAAATAACAACAGAATAATTGAGCATGAAAAGAAATGGAATGTCTGCTTACTTGAGTTAGAGATATAAATATTAGGTGTACTTGCTATGCCATTTGTTATGTCGTAAATGTTTTGCTAATTATATTGTATTTTGTTTATGGATTTTGATTGGTATTAGTGACTTTATTTTATTTCTCATTTTCTATGTTATTATTTTCTTTGCTCTGTGCTTCTTTTTTGTCTATAGTCTGTGTTCAAAATACTAAGAATGTGTGGATGATTGAGGTTGTGATTGTGGTATGAATGCAAGGGGAGTGGCTGGGTTTGGGTGGGGGTTTCGAAGTTTGTCTCGTTATTTTATCTTGTAAATAAAAAAATAAAAAAAATAAAAAAATAACAAAGGGAAAAAATACTTGTAATTTATTACATTGTGCCGGTTTGGGGCTACTTTCAAACTTTGACGTAGCAACAAAGTCCCTAATCAAAAAGGAAACGAAATGAAGGCTATCAATAGACAACACGCAAGTCAAACAAAGTCTCATACTTAATCCCATCCGTTCTGGAGGAGTTCCTCTGGCTCGTAAAGTGCCGCTCATTATTGGATGAGGGCCCTAATCCCACATTTTATGCACTTTTCGGGCACATTTCCTGCTTTGTCAGGCGGCAAAGAGAAACAGGACAGACCGCCATAGAACTTCCAACTTCAATTCCAACTTTCGTGTTAGCTATGAATGAAATACTCTACATTTAGATGCACAATGTGCTAAGTTTGCAATACATACCGATACAGTCCGATATTTAATGTATTGGACTGTTGTGGTCAAGTTGAGCCGAAAGGGTAAGCTTTCCATTCATTTTTCAATAAAAGGGGGTCTATTTGAATTTCCAAAGTTGAAGAATACGTTTCTTTGCAGTGATTAATTCAAATGATGTGAGGCTACATTCTGAATGCTTAAAGAGCAACCAAACGCCAAATCAAGTTTTTTTTTACTGATAAACTGTCTCAATGGGTGTCTCTTAGTGTTGTCTACTGGTCCCTGACATTATTCTGACATTATAGCGCAAACATGTGTAAAATCCTAACTTTGGCCTGAAAAAAAATGGGTTGCGCCCCCTTCAGGGTAAACTCTGCTACTAAATTAGAATTTCCTGATTGGCTGGAGACGTGTCCACGGCCTCCACAGAACGTCATAAGCCGCACCATTGTCCTGCCCCTGTACCTGTGGTATATAACCAAGTCCCTCCACGTAATCAGTCTGCTGTGATTGTGCCAATGCAAAGGCCCACACACTCACCCCTGCATGTCACCCTAAACTTCAGAGACCGCCTCTTTCATGGCAATTTTTGACTTTTGTTTGTGGGTGGGGAAAGGCTTTGGCACGCCCGTTTAGGTACTCTTTAAGGATTTCAGTCTTCTGAAATATTCCAAAAACTGTAAGAATTGGATTTATTTACCTTATCAAGCACGTTGGATAGGTAATCAAAAATGTCAGTCCAGGAACCTTGAAGTTTAGGGCAAAGTGTGCAATAGGGTATGTTGCTACCCTGTTCTGTTGTACGTTTCTCATACAGAGGTGAGCTTTCAGGATACATTTTATTGATCCTCGCTCTCGAATAATACAATCCATCTACAATTTTGTATTAGACTACCCTCACCTATGGTCGTGTGATCTGGGTAATGACCGAAAGGACAAGATCACTGATACAGGCGACCAAAATGAGTTTCCTTCGCAGGGTGGCTGGGCGCACCCTTCGAGATCGGGAGAGCAGCTCAGTTACCTGGGAGGAGCTCAGAGTAGAGTCGCTGCTCCTTCATGTCGAGAGGAGCAGCTGAGGCGGCTCGGGCATCTGTTTAGGATGCCTCCTGGTCGCCTCCCTTGGGAGGAGTTCCGGGTGCGTCCCATTGGACGGAGGCCATGGCAAGACCCAGGACACGCTGGAGGGACTCTGTCTCTAAGTTGGCCTGAAAACGGCTCAAAGTTCGACCAGAACAGCTGGAGGAAGTGTGTGTGGAGAGGGAAGTCTGGGCATCTCTGCTCAGACTGCTGCTTCCGCAACAGACGCCAAATAATGCGGGAGAAAATGGATGGATGGACATTATACAATGATGGCATAGAGAAAGTTACCACCACCACTGCATCAATGCGACATCACTGGTTGGATTGACAATCTAGTGTGGAAAAATAAAATTGATTTTCTTTTAAAAGTGAATGAAAAGCTCGTAAAAATATGTCCATGATGTTTAAACATGATCAAAGCCCACTATTTCAGCATGTTCTGGCACAAGTATATTTATTCACAAAGACCGTGTTGCATAATGGTTTCCGCTTGTCCTTTAACCTACTGTCCTTGTAAATGAATTGTGCAAAAGTTCAACACGCCACAGTTTATTCTCTTTGTGCACACCATGGACATTATCACAATCAAATGGCCGTAGTGCTGCCGTACGCCGCCTGCTTTGACTCTGAACCCATTACTTGTTGTGCGTAATTGGTTGCGAATGTCAAAATGATTTCCATAAGCTGCAGTGAAATTAATCCAACAGTCGCACACAGCCCTGACTCCCACGATGCCGGAGTGCTGCGGATGCCTCAGTGTTGCATCTGTTTTAATTGAATTGAGATGAAAGAGGCTTCTATTGGCATGACAGTAAATACGGCCTTTGCCAAAGCAGGTTGTGCCCTGGGCCAAGGGACGTGACACGCTCCAACACTCCGAGCCCAACCACGGTGCTATTTCCATGGTGCTATTTTCGGTGATTCCGTGAGTAATATGCGTTTTTATCCTTGTAGACCTCGTCAATATGTTTTCAAGGCTATTGCCACATAAAACAAATTGGTCTTCACACACTTTACACTATCAAGAAGCATTTCCGTAGGTCTTAGTTTCGAGGTGGAGGCTATAGTTGAGTACAAGACTGGAAAGTTTGTTGTCTGTAGATGCTTCTAAAGTGGGGATGTTGTTGCAAGAGAGTAATAAAAAATAAAAAATCCTTTTGAGGAAATGGGCAATAAAGGGTGGTACGGTAGCACAGCGGTTAGTGCTCGTGCTTCACAGCTAGAAGGTCCGGGTTCGATTCCCACCTGGACGGGGCCTTTCTGTGTGGAGTTTGCATGTTCTCCCTGTGTCTGCGTAGGTTTCCTCCGAGTAGTCCGGTTTCCCCTACCACTAAAACATGTACAATAGGCCAGGATGAATGAGAGTGTGGTTGAGAGTGTGCATGGGGGACGACGGATGGAAATTAGCCCAACTAAAAAAGTTGAGCTTGGTTTATTTCGAACTTTGACATTAAAACTAAGATGCAGCCAAACATCTCCAAATTCACCACTGCATGAAAATCGATAAAGATGGGCAGCTGCACTGTGGTCACTAATGTTTGCCTAGTGACCTTGAAGGATGGGTCTAATGCAAACAACAGATTTCCCTTCAATGACACAAAGTATAACACAGCCCAGACTCTACTGACTTTGTCCTCTCCATCTCTCTTTAGATCTAGAACACGTACCAAGGTTCATGAACATCCAAGCTCACATCGACTGTTCTGCATGCGTGTCTGTTTTGTGAGAAAGCTGTATGACGCATAGGACTTAATACACTGCCGTTATCCAATGTCGGAATGTTCTGTTGCCAAGGTAATCACACTCACCAAAGGTTAAAATGCTTTTAAGGTGTGCTTTATTGTCCCCAACCAGGTTCATGGTCAGGAGTTCTTAGCTGAAGCTGATTAGCCTGTTATTCATCCGTCTGTTTGGGGTTTTCTTTCCTGTGCCGCAGCACGGTGCACTCCCATCATTCAGTCTTTAGCGGTGCTTTCAGAGCTTGTGACCTGAATCACAAATGGACATCTGTCAGGATCCCAGTCTCTTTCTCCAATTTTCTTTCTGTTTCTCTTCACTGATTCTCACAGATAGTTTTCACGTCTCCTCTGAGATCTCTATCCTCTGTCCTCCTCTCGGAAATTCTACCTCATTGCCCTCACATTGTGAAACAGATTTTAGAATAGAAATTTCAAACATAAACACTTTTTAGAGCTTTGTACCACGTAGCAAACAACAAGAACAGACCTGGAGTGTTTTGAGTCCATTTACGTAGTCTTGGAATCTTGCTCCTTCATTTATAAAACACACAGAGCAGCGAATTGGATTTGTGTCTCTCGTGTTTGGACTGTTCCTGGACAACTTTATGTGTTTACCTCTTGGAAAAACCACAAAGCTTTCGGCGTGACTTGGACACGTGGAGAGGATGGATTAGGACCAAGATCTTGTGCATTTGTCTCACCACAGCCCTGTCATCTTCAGGAGGACTGAAAACTAACCCACGGCGACGTCATGTGTATTTTTGTAACTTTTCAGCTCTAGAGAGGTCTGCAGCCTTCAGTTTAACGGTAAGTGAGGATGACGTCTGTTTCAGCCTGCACGCACACAGATGACACACGCAGCAGAATATGAAGACTCAAATTTGTATTGTCACTTTTGTATGAAGCATAGCGTCACATTTCAGCACCGTGATGCGTCACGGCCGGGTGCATTGTTCCCTAGTAGCAAAAGTGTTTTATTGAAATCATCCAAACTTACAGCAGGACTGGTTGTGGCACAAAACTTCACTGGAAGGGTAAAATCAAAGAAAACAAGTAGAAGTCGGCCGTCATATCGTGCCGATAGTTGGGTATTTTACAATATCGGCTATCTGCCAATCCACCGCCAATAAACACCGATATCTCCGGAACTGAAGATAGAGAGAATTCACGTTTTTTTTGCATTGGAAAGAGCCAAGTCAGGGCTTTAAAAATGATTCAACCCACAACTTCCTACAGGCCTCAGTGGAACTGAGACACATCACAATGGTTAGCTACAGCTTTATTAAACACACATTTCTTATGAACATGCTGCATGTCATTTTGAATTAGTTGAGTTAGTTTTAACCTCTTCAACTGTATTTGTTTATGACTGTCACGCAAAAAGCCGCAGTTAGCAACAGTATGCTAATGCTAACGGAAACTCATCAAGGCTGGGAAAGAAACTATGATTGGATCACCTATAGTAATAAAATAAAATCGACCACTGCTGGACTGGCCAAGTAGGCTATTTGCATGTTAGTTTATGAAATAACTGACATACTTCTTATTCTTATTTCAGGCAGACAATGGTAACAAAGGAAAAATATACAGTATATAAATAAAATTATCAATTTCTACCTGAAAGGGAGTGGGAAGAAGATAACTTATTAAATCCCACCCCAGTTCCCCATTCAGAGCTTACTACATTAAGCTTCACTGTTACTTTGTTCAAGGATTATTTTACAATTGATATATCATGGTGGCCAATATACCAATAATGGTAAAAGACAAATTAAACCAACGATGGTAAGGAAACATTGAGCACTTGCTAACACTATGAGACAACAGCAATTTAAATTAAAGACCCTCATCTCTATATTTTGACCAGATGCATAATGATCAGATCACTTTATATGATTTGTTTATATTTGTGCAACCTAAAAGCCATGTAGCCAAGGATATTAAGTGTAGAAAAGTCAGGTTTTACTTGTTTAATGTTTTTACATTCGTGTATTAAAGCTGGGGTACCTGACTTTTCCTGTACAAAATATGCATTTGGTAGTTTTGGCCCAAACTCATTTCAAGCTCCCACTATCCCTCCTGCACATCTGAATTGTTCAAGCACATTAATTATATGCACGTTTCATGCCTGTGAACAGCTTTGAGCAGTGCAAAGGTGAAGGGGGACCGCCCACAAAATAAATTGGGGCTCTATTTCTATCTTCCATCACTCAATAAACATTTAGATGAAGACAATGCAAAGACAAAGACAATGTAATTTATTTTACAACAATAAAAAGTCAGGAACCCAACTTTAATAGGTATAATTGATAAATGATATGTAACATCTCGTTTGCAAGAAAATGAAGACTGTGTTTATTTCCCACTGGAGAAAGAGGACCATTCACTTTTTTTACTAATAGAAAGCTACTTTTATGAAAGTCTCCTGGTATCGGTTAATATCGACAGATACTTAAACCCCCAGTTTCGGTATCGGAAGCAAAAAACCTGGATTGGTGCATCTCCAGTACCTACCAAGATTGTTTTTTAATAAATCAGCCCTAAGCCGCTAATAAAGTGTACCCTGCTGTCACAGATCAACACTGACACAGTTTACCATTTAGAAGCATCACACATAGGATGGCCAAAATATCGGTCAAAAATAATCGGTCATGCATAACTTAATCGGCCTATAAAAATCGGCCTTGGAAAAACCCATATCGGTTGACCTCTACAAACAAGCCACAGCTGCTGCACTAACTGTCAGTGCTTAAAGCCTTCACTTGTGTTTAGTTGTGTTGCCTGCTCTGATGTTACCCGACTTCTTGTGCTCATTCAGTGTTGGAAAAAAAAAGAAAGAAAAAGATTTGGCTCTTTCCAAATAAGATCCGTCTTGACTGCTCAAGTTAAACAGCCTTTCCAAAGATACAGCTCAGTCATAATAGTCACATCACTGGTTTCAATCATTCTATGTTCTCTTCCTCGATTCTCTTTCTCAGATGCGCTACCTCGGGCAAAATATATTCCTCACGAGGGCATGAAAGCGTTATCTGAGACCTTCTGCCATTTCTTTTTCTTTTTTATCAGCCTGTGTTCTAAATCATTATTCATATAGCATCACCAAGGAGACTGACGGCAGATAGAAGATACGCCCTGAGTTATAGTGTGGGAAGTTTGTAAGGTACGTGTGCGTACAAAAGGTCTCACTTTGGATATGCGATGCCTCATTTCCCCGCCATAGCCTTCAGAGCCACGGTTGCCAGCGCTTGGAAGGTTGCTGGCAAAATTCCCAGAGCCCCTGAGGGAAAGGAACCTATTGATGGATGAAAAACTCCCACAGTGCTTTGCTTCCTGCACACACAAAGCCCTGGGAGTCGGCGAATTCGGGGGCCGTGTGTGTGTACTGGATCTTTATCCGGCATGACTTTAAACTGTCTCGCGATCAAAATACTCCATTCCCAAGATGACACCTACAGATCCCCTTAGTGCTATATTGGTTTGCATTAGCTATGCTTTTGCTTTATGGGGATGCATGATATCCAGTTTTGGCTGTATGGTACATCTGGTACTACCGCTACAGCGCTTAAGTTGAGAAATGGCTAATCGAACATATTTTCCCAAATTCTTACTGGAAGTAAGTAAGTGTACAACCATACAACAACAGAGTGTTCAGGTGTTAGTCCTGAGCCGCTGCGATTGAGCCGCACCGCCATTGTGGGTCAACCTGACCAGCATGTATTTGGAGGTCGGGGAAACCGAAGCACCCGGAAGAAACTTGGCTGCCTGCCTTCAGTCTCCTCTGATCCTCTGAAACCGTGCACCGGTTTCTGGGTTTGTCCCTGTTTCAGAGCGTGGTGTCCTGCACTGGTCAGCTGCTCCACCTCCTCCTTCCTCTTCCTCCTGCGCAGCTCCCTCCGTGCCACAACAGTCTTTCACCATCTCCTCATTTGTCCCTTCCTTGTTTCCTGTTTCTTGTGACGCCTCTACTGTGCTGCAGCTGCAGCCTTCGAAAAGGCCCTTTTCTGCCTCTTTCGCAGAAAAAGGCAAGCTGTACCGAGAGAGAGTAAAGTTGCTGCTTGTTTACCTGTTGTAAGAGTAAGGAGATAAATTACAATATATTTTGTTATACAGTGAGGAAAATAAGTATTTGAACACCCTGCTATTTTGCAAGTTCTCCCACTTAGAAATCATGGAGGGGTCTGAAATTGTCATCGTAGGTGCATGTCCACTGTGAGAGACATAATCTAAAAAAAAAATCCAGAAATCACAATGTATGATTTTTAACTATTTATTTGTATGATACAGCTGCAAATAAGTATTTGAACACCTGAGAAAATCAATGTTAATATTTGGTACAGTAGCCTTTGTTTGCAATTACAGAGGTCAAACGTTTCCTGTAGTTTTTCATCAGGTTTGCACACACTGCAGGAGGGATTTTGGCCCACTCCTCCACACAGATCTTCTCTAGATCAGTCAGGTTTCTGGGCTGTCGCTGAGAAACACGGAGTTTGAGCTCCCTCCAAAGATTCTCTATTGGGTTTAGGTCTGGAGACTGGCTAGGCCACGCCAGAACCTTGATATGCTTCTTACAGAGCCACTCCTTGGTTATCCTGGCTGTGTGCTTCGGGTCATTGTCATGTTGGAAGACCCAGCCTCGACCCATCTTCAATGCTCTAACTGAGGGAAGGAGGTTGTTCCCCAAAATCTCGCAATACATGGCCCCGGTCATCCTCTCCTTAATACAGTGCAGTCGCCCTGTCCCATGTGCAGAAACCCCCCCCAAAGCATGATGCTACCACCCCATGCTTCACAGTAGGGATGGTGTTCTTGGGATGGTACTCATCATTCTTCTTCCTCCAAACACGTTTAGTGGAATTATGACCAAAACGTTCCATTTTGGTCTCATCTGACCACATGCCTTTCTCCCATGACTCCTCTGGATCATCCAAATGGTCATTGGCAAACTTAAGACGGGCCTTGACATGTGCTGGTTTAAGCAGGGGAACCTTCCGTGCCATGCATGATTTCAAACCATGACGTCTTAGTGTATTACCAACAGTAACCTTGGAAACGGTGGTCCCCAGCTCTATTCAGGCCATTGACCAGCTCCCCCCGTGTAGTTCTGGGCTGATTTCTCACCTTTCTTAGGATCATTGAGACCCCACGAGGTGAGATCTTGCATGGAGCCCCAGTCCGAGGGAGATTGACAGTCATGTTTAGCTTCTTCCATTTTCTAATGATTGCTCCAACAGTGGACTTTTTTTTCACCAAGCTGCTTGGCAATTTCCCCGTAGCCCTTTCCAACCTTGTGGAGGTGTACAATTTTGTCTCTAGTGTCTTTGGACAGCTCTTTGGTCTTGGCCATGTTAGTAGTTGGATTCTTACTGATTGTATGGGGTGGACAGGTGTCTTTATGCAGCTAAAGACCTCAAACAGGTGCATCTAAATGTAGGATAATAAATGGAGTGGAGGTGGACATTTTAAAGGCAGACTAACAGGTCTTTGAGGGTCAGAATTCTAGCTGATAGACAGGTGTTCAAATACTTATTTGCAGCTGTATCATACAAATAAATAGTTAAAAATCATACATTGTGATTTCTGGATTTTTTTTTTTAGATTATGTCTCTCACAGTGGACATGCACCTACGATGACAATTTCAGACCCCTCCATGATTTCTAAGTGGGAGAACTTGCAAAATAGCAGGGTGTTCAAATACTTATTTTCCTCACTGTATATATAATGATATGCATCTGTAACACTGTTTGACAAAACCTTTTCGTCATCATTTTTGTCAAAGTGATTGAAAGCTTCTTCAATCATGACGGAGGCTCGGATGTCTGAACTTAACTGTTCAGGTTCTATCATTGAAGAGCCGACTGAACTTTCCCTTTGCAATGTTAACAGATGGCGACACAAAGTTGTACAGTTCCTGTTAAAGCACCTTTCACAATAAGACAGTTCTGGTTTACCAAAATAAAATCATTTACCTTTGTAATTATTGGAAATATTTTTATAATCAATGTACAATCATATCATAATGAATTAATGATCATGTCAACTGTATTAAGAACAAGTAAATACATAAACTGTAATACTTTATATGTTATATATATATATTATAACTATATAACTATAAACTAATATATATATATATATATACACATATATATAGTTAATGATGACTAAAAATAAGACTGATTTCTCCAGATATTTTGGTCAACTAATAAAAAGGGAAAACATCTATATAACATAAATAAAGGCAGCACGGTGGCGCAGCCGTTAGCACTCGAGTTCGACTCCCAAGTGGACGAGGCCTTTCTGTGTGGAGTTTGCATGTTCTCCCCGTGTCTGCGCAGGTTTCCTCCAGTTTCCCCTACCACCAAAAACAAAATGTACTGCCTTTTGTATTGTTATTACTAGGATTTACTCCATGATGTTGTCTTTGCTGTAATGTGAATTATGTCCATGGCATCTTATTTTCCTCATAAGGGAATCAATGAAACAATGTCCAGCGACGAGCCTCTCACACCACCTCTGCTGGCGTCTTCTGGTCAGCCAACTTGTTTTCACCTTCAGATGCCGTGCACAAGTTGGACAGGAGCCAATGGTGTGAGTTCACATTTGGTCTGTGGGAGGATTATTCATACTACAATAATTTGCTGCATATTTTTTCCGTCCGAGAGCGTGAAAATAGCCACGCACTGGTGCCCCGGTCCAGAACGTGAGCCTCCTGCTTCATAAATAGCAGCCGTGGGAGTGAGCGTGCCGCCGGGCCGAGGAGTATTTGTAGAGCCGAGATTTCCGCCAGTGCTGAGGACGTGGCTCTGATCGCCGCTAACCTCGCTCGCCGTTTACAACACCTCTGACCATCACTGGAGTCTTAAAGGGACTGATGTTTTTGTAGAATTAATAGTTAGTTTTTACAGTCATGATAAACAAATCTCATGTCGTGTGTTATAAAGTCCACTTCACACAGATTAGGATGTATGTCAATCAACTGTAAATACTTATCCCAGGATTTGCCAGACATTGCTCTATTGAAAAATCATATCTAATAGGAATTTTGTATTTCTGAATGCTGGGCAGTAAAGATTAGGGCCTGACCGATATGGATTTTTGGCGTCTGATACTGATATGAAGGGGGTTGGCATAGCCAATAAACAGGCAGATATTTTAAGTAATTTAATTAATGAATTAATTTTTATTCATTTTTTTATCTCTGAAATAGCCTATAGTTAAACATTTATTATTATAGTAAAGGTTTCAATCAGAAATATATAGAAATATATCTAATGCAATCTTATGAACCGCTGATATTTTTTGCCAAAATGTTAAAACGTCTCGTCTATAATCCTGTGTATGATGCTTCTAAACGTATCTGTGTTGAACTGTGACAGTAGGGGAGCTGTATAAGGGGCAGAGTGCTGATATATTCAGGACATTCATATTTAGTAGGTAAGGGTAAACGGGTAAGTCTCCATCTCTTATGGTTGCAGATTATACCCAGAAATATATAACATATATAACAAATAATAGGTGTGAAAACTTGTGACCGTTCCTCCGCTTCCCTGAGGCCGAGAAAGTTGTGGGGAGGCTCATTTTAAAGCAGCTCTGACTAAGTTCTTTCCAATGCAAAAAACGGAAGTCAGAGATATTGGCCTTTTTATTAGCCGATAACAAAAACATCCAAATATCAGCTGGATATATCGGTCGGGGCCCTAGTAAAAATTACACGACTTGCTGTCTGACTCGCTCAGACATTAAGTCGAGACACTGCAGGTGAAAACCAGACATTATAGGGGGTCGTCGGCCCATCAGTCCGACAACCTATTAGTCCGACGTCTCATTATTCAAAAAAATGTCCCATTAAGTAGGGGTTAAAAAATAAAATGAGGTTCAAGAGTCCACTGACCTTAAGGTTAGGGCCAGTGGTTGTATATGGCTCTCTAATCCATAACACAACTGGGTTAGAGATGTCAGACTAATGGCACCTCTGTTCAGTGGTACATTTTCGGAATAATGAGACTAATGACTAATGGGTTGTGGCATGGCACCGACATTTTAAAGGGCATGTGCTCAACGAAGAACACTGACTGATGTGACGAATTTGTGGAACAGGCCAAAACTGTAGCTGGAACACTCTCATTACATCTCAAATCTTGGCCGGATCCTATACCCTGAAAAACTCCAAGATGGAGGAATTCGTTCCTTTAAACGGTGATCCCTCGTTTAGAGCGAAGGAAGCGCGAATTTGAGCACCACCTTGGCTCTATCTGTGCACGTCCCTGGTGAAAACATCGATTTTTCACGCAGTGGTCCATGTTGAGATTTGTAAATAGTTTTCTCCCTTAACATCTTTAATGTCAGATTATTAAAAAAAGAAAACACTTACCCTTTACGATGCTTATTTGATGAGGTTTTGTCGCTAGTGAGACGGAGATATGCAGGAAGTAACTACAACATCGGCCGCTTTCCCACATATATTCATTCACAAATATTGGTATATTTTGTATACACATGTGTGACGCCGAGGTGACGCCGTAATCATGTATTTTCCGGAAGACGGGAAAAATATACACGAGCATGAGCAAGATTTGGATAATAGTACTTAAATTTAGTTTAGGACAAGGCTATGATTTCCATAAAGTTTGCTAAGGGAAAGTATATGGAGTTATAGGTTCTTTAATACTCCAAATATAAGGATAGTTATAATCTTGATGCTGCATTTATCAAAGAACACTCAGATGTTTTGGTTTCACCCATTAGTCTTCAAATCAATCTGTCAATAGCTCCCAGTTACTCCAATTCACAAAGCTGGAAACCATCATGACGACTGATCAAAACATCTACATTAATGAAGTACTTGCTTGCACCATTTATGTTGAGCTTTAGGAAAGCCTACTCCAAGTAGCAATGCCAGGTGAAAATTTTAAATACTGTGGATAAAAATAATTTCAGCATAAAGTGGTAGAGGACAGCAAGAGGATGAAAGGGCATTTTGAATTTTTAAAATCCATCAAGTACTTTCAAATTTATGAGTATTTCAGTTTTCATTTTCGGCCACTTTTGGTGAAATCAGTTACAATGAAAAATATAGCCGCAAGCGGCGATTATCGGCCCTCGCCGACCGCCCTGCCTAAAGCAAGGGGCGCTTCGCGCCCTTTTGTCTCCCTCAATCTAAAATTATGGTATTGCTACTGCCTTTATGTTTGTTTTTAACTTTTTTCCCAAGGATCTTAGTTTTAGGATTTTTGGAATGCGCTAACGCGCACTCCGTGCTCAATTTTGACATTATACAGAGAAAATTAGTATGAATTTGTATCACACTATATCTGCAAACTGATGCATATTTTATCCAAGTGTTATCCATGTTATCCAAGTACGTTGGATAACCTTTGGTTCCTCACTTCTCGCTGAATTATGGAGTTTAACATTTTTCCATCAGAATAAAATGGGACGTTCTGGTCATCGCTACGGCAACACCGTGAAAAATATGGCATGGGTGTAATTGACTTTTCTGATCGGAACGACCAAATAGAATTTTGTGCCAAATTATTTTCATTTTCGTAAAACTAAAATTTGTACTCCATATAATTCCTATAGGGGCGCTATCGCGCCCAATTTGAATTTTGCCAAATGAAAGTGTTTAGGACTGTGACTTTAACAACTGATAACAAAATGAGCGAAATCGGACTTCATATGTGCGAATGGGAGCCATTTTTTGTTTGCGAAAAATCTCAAAATACTTCGTACAGTTTGCGGCTTCGCCGCATAAAAACTTAGAAAAGTAATTTGGATAACTTTTAAAGTTCTACTTCTCAAGATTATTTTCCACCCAAAATTAGGTCGTTCCGATAAACGCTCTAAGAGGAGATAGATTTTGTACGAAGTGAAAAATAAAGGCGGATTCCCGCTGTCATCCAAAATGGCCGACACCCAATATGGCGGACGGCGTTGCCGTAATAATATTTTTTGCTCAACTTGTCATGATGCACGTCTGTACCGATTTTTATGATTCTACGACAAACTTCATTTTTGGCCAAGTCCTATCTCGCAATGTAAAAAAAAACTGAGGTGGCGCTATCGCGCCACTATTTTGAAATTCAAAATTTGGAAATAGTCAAAAGTTGCGTCGGATCGGGTTTAAATTTTGGGCCAAAATCTGTGACTTTTCGTCGATGTTCACTGGGTGAAAATTGCGACGGTGCAAAAGAAAGAAAGAAAGAAAGAAAGAAAGAATAATATTCCCATACGAAAACAATGTTCCCGCTTACGCGGGTACCATAAACTATATATTTTCGGAAAGCGCTCGCGCATTCCTACCTCATGGTAGAGGTCCTGGGTCACTGACGGGCACTTCCCAGGGCTCTCAGTCGCCCATTGACTTTTATGGGCTCTGTACAATTACAATGTTGATTTTTGCATTATATATGTATGTGCACGGGACGTGCACGACAAGAGGAGTGTGTTAGTGAGTGTTTGAGAGGAGGGGAGCGCTTCGCGCTCGTTTTGTGCGTTTTGTTCGCACTTTGGGGGAGTGCGCTCCGCTTCGCTCCGCGCACCTCCAATTACAATGTTCATTTTCTGATACATGTGCACGTGCGCGGAACGTGCACGAGGAGAGGAGTGCGTTAGTGGATGTTTGAGAGGAGGCGAGCGCTTCGCGCTCGTTTTGTGCGCGCACTTTGGAGCCCCTTCGCCAGCCCTGATGGCGCTCGGGCCTAACAATAGGATATAGTCTGGACCGATTTGTCACAAAAATTGGTATGATTTCCAGCTTCCGTGTTCTCTAACTTTCCCATTTCACCAAATATTGTTCTCAAAATTCACTCCCTAAAAGAAAAATAGTCAGTGATTTCAAATATGATGTTGGATTTTATTCATGAGTTAAGACAAAGCAACTAATTTGCATATTTTAACATATCATCAAGGCAAGACACTGCAGGCGAATAACAAACAAAAACCTGGAAAAAAAATGCATTGCAAGTTTTCTGTAATATAATGATTATATATAACAATCAGGCATTTTATGCGTAAAAATTGCCAAAAATTGCCAATGTTGTAATTTCATAGTGGAAAATTAAGCTACAATTATCCTATTGCAATTAATTACGTGAATAAGTTTGTTAAAAGTGCCAAAACTCTGCATTGTGGCTTTATGCAAATGAGTGCGCGCTGCACTGGAGCAGCAAACAGAGAAGAGTTTCGCCCGGGTTGGAGAAACACGGCTCTAATGTGTTTCACCCACCCTCCCCCCCTTTCCCGAGACAAAAACAGAAACAAAACAACATATGTAAAAGGACTATCGTACACTTCCTTAAACGTGAAATTGTTCAAATCCATGCTCTACAGCCGGCCTGTTCGCGCATCAGCGAGGGGAGTTGATGCTAGCTGCTATCAGCCAGCATTAGAGTGACAGGAAAACTCACGGCGCGGCCTGGTTTTTTTTTTCTTTCACAAAGCCGCGGATTAATATCACAATTTCATCCCAAACCAAAGCACGGATAGTAAAGTATACTTCTTAAATGTTATGTTTATGATGGTGACTTTTGAAAAAAATTATTAACTTTCGGTCAAAATTGCGGAGACTTTCCTCCACAATATCTCAGGATCTACAGCAGCTATGCAGTTGTCACCAGCACCATTGGACTCTGCTATATGTATTCTGATTGACTGGGAAATATGACGGAGCGGGAACGTGATTTATTGCCGCGGAAACCGAGAAGAAAAAAGTTTTTTTTCGAGCGCGGTCCAGACCTCTAATCGGAGATTCTGACGCTGCATGTGGACTTTATTCGTTTATATCTCAATAAATAATTGGCCTACCGAAGAAATAAAACGTATGGATGGATTCCTTGATTCAAGCCGCGTTTACCGATACTAGGTTTATAAATATCCACCAAATATTGTAACCGCTAGAAGGCGCTAAAGAAGAGGAAGGCTCATTCGGGTCCTTTTTCACCACTCAGTGGCGGCTGCATTTTGCGTTGCTACTCCAAGCCTACTCTACCAAAACTTTGATTACGTTCATTCATTCATTTATTCACAAAGATTCCTGTCAACTCAAAATTTAAGATTTTTCGGGTAAAACACTGGCATGGGTGAAACTTTTATCTGCCTGGTAGGATGGAGTGTGTTAAAGTGAAGGACGCCTGCTCGAGCTACTTGGAATCCAGAATAGGTGTGCCTCAGGGTTGTGTGTTAGGCCCCATCCTCTTCAGCCTCGACTTTAACAATCTCCCACAACACTGTCAGGGTGTACAATAAGAACTCTCTCTGCCATGTCACCTGGCTGCTGAAAAACTCACTGAAAAGTTGTGGCTGAATGCCTTGTTTGAAGGTGGGCAAAACAAAAGCCCCATGTGTTCTTCAGTGTCAAAACTCCAACATCTGACATTTTCATTAAGGGTGAGAAGATTTGACGCAGTGTCTGAATTAAAATATCTTGGGGCCATCCAATTTCAAAATACATTATTCACATGATAAAGCAGACTTATTGAAGCGGCCAGGATATTTATGCATGCTCTTAATTTCTCCACTTTGTCCCATTGTATCATCTGGATGAGCTGGAGAAATTCCTATTCATTCATCATCATTCATTTTTCTGTAAATCAAGTTACAACTGCTCCAAATGTCAACAATTTCTGTGTTTTTTCTGCCGCTACGTCCTTTCTGCAGCATGATGATTTCTCATTTTGTGAAAGAGCCCATTTGGTGGCGAGAGCATTGTACACAGCGGAGTGTTAGCGCAGGGGCCGAACGCGTTTCCGTTTGACTGACAGGCTGTCCTCCGTGCGTCTCTCCTGTCAGTTTATCTGTGAAAGGCTCCTGAAATCCCATCAGCGCTATGAAAGGCTGGCTCCTGCGGCCCTCCCCGGCCTCCCGCGCCAAATCGGAAAATATTGTCGTCATTAAAACTGTAATTTCCCATCCATTATGGCTGTCATTCTCATGTAAACATATTTGCGGAGGAATGCCATTGTGAGGACCTTATGGCTGTGCACGTTGTCCCGGAGGGCAGTGCTGAGCGGGTAAATGCTTGACCCCTCTCCCTGTGGAACTGTGTTAATGCTTGTCGAACCAAAAGCGTTCAGTCTCGAGCTGAAGGGAACACATTATGATCATAATAATTATTATATTATTATAAATAATGGTTATTAACAAATCCTCGACCTGACTGACTGAGATGTGAATCTGCGCAGACCACATTCAAACTTGGACACGTCAGTAAAGTGTCTGTATCAAGAATTGCCGGACAGCAGTCGGATCCAGATATGACCTTCATTTGGGTCGAGGATCGTCCAGTGTCTTGACGGACAACCAATCAGATCCTCCAGCTCAGTGCTGACAACATTTTTTTTTACTCTTCCACTTGACTTTTTTGTTCCATTACCCTCTGGATCGTTTTAGAAATTAATAACTGTTACTGAGTCCCACCTTAGAGGCCCTGCTTATGCAGCTCAAAATGTTGAAAGTGAAATGTTTTGTTGTTGGTAATCACGATATTATGGATGCAATATCCATATCGCAAGAAGCCACAATATATCGCAATGTCACTAAAATCTTCACCTGACTGAGATCAACACATTTTTTTGCAAAGTCAACCAAAAAACAAACAATGCATTGAACTTATAAATGTGTAAAAATGTTAAATGGTCACATTTATATAGCACCTTTCTATCTACTTTACATCAAGGAACCAGTACCCCATTCACACTCTCATTCACACACCAATGGAAGCAAGGTGGGTGAAGTGTCTTGCCCAAAAATATAACAGTGTGCACCTACGGGATTCAAACCGCCAACCCTCTGGTCAAAAGACAACCCGCTCTACTATCTGTGCCACTGTCACCCAAAAAAGAAAAGTTCAGTTTTAGTTAAACATTTACTAACTTAGTTCATTTTAGTCTTGTTTTGGTCCTTATGTAGTCTTTCTTTAAGTCTTCTTTTGACACAATTGCCTGAAAAACTAGTTACGTACATCTTTTGTTTAATTAGAATGGAAAATATCATGTTGAAATGGATAAAGTGAAATATCACATTATTATCGTTATCGCAATATTACACAGCCGTATCACGTATTGCAAGTTACTTCAATATCGTTCGGCCTTAACTCAGAACTTCGATAAGACCATGCAAATGTGAACGTTTACCATTTTCCAGCTAGTCTTAAACCTTTGATCGGGACCGTATTATAAGTATTATAAGTAAATGTAGTCACTTTAAAAGTAGTGGTTTGTAGTCTTGGAAAGAAGCAGTCAGATGTCAGAAACTGGCTTTTCCGAACAGAAGGCCTTTGAAAGCAACAAAAACCACCGCTATTTTCGCTTCAATGTAATCTAGGGAGACAGATACAGACAGCAAAGCACTTCCCCAACACACCTTGACGAACGCTTGAAAGGGATGCTTACTTGTACCTGTGCAGAGCGTAGGAACAAACCTGGCAAAGCTACACATTTGATTTCTAACGGGACAAAGGGGCAATTGTGCAAGTGCTACTGCAAGACTGTCTTTTTTTTTTTTTCATATTGTGATGATTAAAGCAAACGCTGGACGAGTGAGCACACTTCAGGTCACTTGCCAAGAGTTGCTGAGAGCAGGGGAGCGGAGGTAATAACGTAACAATGGGCATTGAAAGTGCTTCTTTTTTTTTTTTTTTTGCGTGGTTCTGCAGTCACCTCTGTCACAGTGAGGTAAGCAGAATGAGACGGAACGGGCCCGGGCCGGGGACACAATGCGTTAGCTCAAATCATATGGTGTCGAAATAAGGAGTTTTATTATTACACATTTGAAAGATAGGTTTAAGCACTCGAAACGAAAACTGCAACCAGACTATTTTTATTTTAAAACTTAACCCCCGCCCTAACCAAGTGCAGTTTCTCCAGTTCAGCTTTACCCAAATCTAACAGGTCTTTTGAAAGCTAAGACCAACAAAACTCATCTAAAGCTGATCGTTTTCCTCGTGTTGTTGCCACGTTGTCACACTTTTGACTTTATTTTGTTGGTTTTCGTCACTTTTTTGTTACATTTTTTGCGGCGTTTTTGTAGCATTTTCGTCACACAATTTAGTTACTTTTTCATCACTTATTTGTCACTTTTCTGTTGCTTTTTTGTGGCTTTTTTGTTGTGTTTTCGTCACAGATCTTTGTCACTTTTTCATCTTTTTTGTCACTCTTTTGTTGCATTTTTATCCCCGTTTTCATCTCCTTTTTGTTACCGCTGTGTTCAAGAAGCTTTTAGATTTGGGTAAAACTGAACTGGAGAAAATGTGCTCGGTTCAGGTGGGGGTTAAGAGGTTTAAGAAACGTAAGAAATGAAGTGAACAGAAGTATGAATGAACTCAATTCCTCCATTGTAACTTGAAAAGCTGTTTCTCACGATGCATATTATATGCATATCTACCCTTAAAGGTGAATTATGGAACTTTTTACGTGGAAAAAAATAATAACATGGTTAGAATGGTGCCTTTACTTTCCATCACAGAGGCCTCACGGATGCTTTAGAATCAATTGATTTTTTCTGGTAAGTTTCTGCTGCTGGTTACGCATACAATACATTCAGAAAACCTACCAAACCCTACAAAACTATTGCTCCTGGAGCGTTGCCACTGCAGGTGAGAGTCCGTGAGAGTAAATACTACGCTGACAGAAAAGACAAAGGGAGAGAGAGACATTGCACATCCAGAGATAATTGTTTTCACTCAAACTTGGCTGTAAATACTGTTTAAGTGGGGGTAGCCCGCAGTTAGCTTTGCCCGTTAGCCTGTTAGCTTCTTCTTCGTGATTCCATTAGTGTGTATTGTGCCGCTGGGTCGGAGCAGGGAAAGTTGCAATTCTGGTTTTCTGGCCAGAGACACCAGGGGAGGATGAAAGACCCCCCCAATCATCCCATTAACGCTTGTATTACCCTCAGAGGGACTACGAAAAGGATTTATTAACGTAAACAAGTTACTTAGTTCTTTAAAATTGCATCCACTTAAAGCCACATTGCATAACATTTCAACTGATAAATAGAATAAAATACTTTGAGCTTTGCTGTGAGTGGCTCAGCTCCTCAGACTTGACTAACGTTACCGGGAGTGGGACGTCTCCAGCTCGTCTCCATGGAGATGTTGACTAAAGGCAGACAAATAGGATTGAAATGGGTCCGGTCTTCATCCAATTCCATTCTTTGTTTACCCACTGCAAAAATAGCCTTTTCTGTGTTGAGCTGCTCATTAAGAGCATGTTTTGTAATGGCAACAGTATGGTCCAAAATGTTACGCAGTGTGCCTTTAAATGAATGTTGGTTATTTTTACAAAACAAAATATGTTCTTTTGTAAAGAATATTGATTAAAATAAAACTATTGCTTCCCCTCTAGCGTACAGAACTACATGAATCCAATCTGTTATGAGATAAAGAACAATGAGTGCGTTTCTGGGTCATTCACATATTTTGCGAGTTACTAATATAAGTTAAATTCAGAAAGATAAAGCAAAAGCAAAAACAACTGGACTCATATTTATAAAGTGCAGACCGTTCCGCTGTCTATCTGGTGGCAGTGGAACTGTCCGTGGCAGACACGGCCACCAGATGGGTGTGCAGGACAATGTCTGGGGAATCCTCTGGTCGGCTCTGTCCCAGGTACTTGACATCTGGAACCGGAGTCCTTCTTGTCTTTTCATGGCCGGGCGCATCGAACACTCACATGGCTCTCTCCAACCACCGCTACTCTTTATTCAACAGGCGTGTGTCTCTCCTCAAAAGAGTGGCCTGTGTTCTCTATGTGCAAATACACAGTCGTGGTCGGGCCTGAAGACGCTTTTTCCCAATGTTGGAAGAGGCGCTTCTCCAAAGGTTGGGGAACCACACATACTGTAGCCGATGCGTTTTGACCATGATGTGGTCTTCATCAGGGCATGCATTCAAGTTCAAAAGTCCCATCAATAGTGGCCTTAATAGTGAATCATGTGAGTGCGGAACAATGCAGTTTTCGTCCCAGTCGTGGCACACTGGACTAGCTCTATACCCTTCATCGGGTGCTCGAGGGTTTGTGGGAGTTCGCCCAACCAGCCCACATGTGTTTTGTGGATCTGGAGAAAGCGTTGACCGTGTCCCTCGTGGGGGTGCTCCAGGAGTATGGGGTCCAGGGCCTCTGCTAAGGGCTGTCCGTTCCCTGTATGACCGCAGCAGGAGCTTGGTTCGCATTGCCGGCAGTAAGTCAGACTTGTTCCCGGTGCGTGTTGGTCTCCGCCAGGGCTGCCCTTTGTCACCGGTTCTGTTCATTACCTTTATGGACAGAATTTCTAGGCGCAGCCAGGGACCGGAGGGTATCCTGTTTGGCAACCTCAGGATCTCATCTCTGCTGTTTGCAGACAATGTTGTTCTGTTGACTTTATCAAATCAGGACCTTCAGCGCGCACTGGGGCGGTTTGCAGCCGAGAGTGGAGCAGCCGGGATGAGGATCAGCACCTCCAAATCTGAGGCCATGGTTCTCCACCGGAAAAAGGTGGCTTCCCTTCTTCAGGTCGGTGGAGAGTCCTTGCCTCAAGTGGAGGAGTTCAAGTGTCTCGGGGTCTTGTTCACAGGGTGAGGGACGGATGGAGCGTGAGATCGATAGACGGATCGGTGCGGCGTCAGCAGTGATGCGGTCGCTGTATCGGACTGTTGTGGTGAAGAGGGAGCTGAGTCAGGGGGCAAAGCTCTCGATTTACCGATCGATCTACGTTCCCACCCTCACCTATGGTCATGAGATCTGGGTAATGACCGAAAGGACAAGATCGCGGATACAAGCGGCCGAAATGAGTTTCCTTTGCAGGGTGGCTGGGCGCACCCTTCGAGATCGGGTGAGGAGCTCAGTTACCCGGGAGGAGCTCGGAGTAGAGTCGCTGCTCCTAGACGTCGAAAGGAGCCAGCTGAGGTGGCTAGGGCATCTGTTCCGGATGCCTCCTGGTTGCCTTCCTCGGGAGGTGCTCCAGGCATGTCCTATTGGGAGGAGGCCTCGTGGAAGGCCCAGGACACGCTGGTGGGACTATGTCTCTGAGCTGCCCTGGTGTCGCCTCGGGGTCCCCCAGAACAGCTGGAGGAGGTGTGCGTGGATCGGGAAGTCTGGGCATCTCTGTTGCGACTGCTGCCCCCGCGACCCGGCCCTGGATAAAGCGGAAGGAAATGGGTGGATGGATCGGTGAGTGTGGTCGCATGAGCATGAGTGACCACCCACACAAATAAATGCTGACATATGTGCAAAGGCCAGAACCTCTAGAGACGACCAGAGAAACTATACAGAAGAATATACAAAGAAGAATAGATCATCACGGTATGGTTGAAACACATTGGCTATCTAATGTTCCAACTGTAAAATATGTTTGTTTTGTTCATTTACTTAAGATTCAAGGTAATTTGAAGTTAGGTGTTTCTTCTTGCAAAAATCCACCAGAGAAGATGTGATCAAATGCAAGGAAAAGTTAGTGAGCTGCGCGTCCAAATCCCTCAGTGACTCTTGCTATGTAGAGCGGGACCATATAGTTACTCCGGCGATGGGGCTGTTAGCCACATACCAGTCAGCCACTATCCAAAACCAAAAATAGCTGAAATTCCCCATGCGTCCCGGACCGTCCACACTGCATCATATTGTCTGACATTGTAATGCTGAGGCGTGTGCGTCCTGAATGCGGCTCACTGAAGCGTGGTCGTCATGCGTAGATGCCTCCTCGGCTCGGTAATGAGGGACAAATACCGCGGCATCGGGAACAATGTAAGAACGGAGCATTTTTGTTTCATATCCACGCATGGTTGCTTCAATACTCTACAATTTCCTGTATTGTTCGTTATTAATGTGATTCGTTTGGACAGATATACCACATCTGCGCCATTGTGCCGGTATGAGACTGAATGAGTCGTATTCAGAGTGACAGAGGGGCAGCCGGCCGTGGAAAACTAAATAGTTCAAAGTCAGTGGCTTTTGTTACAGATTGTTTTGATATTTCTACAATATACGTTTGTACCATAGGAAGCCATGAAACGTGACTACTTATCAGACAGATTTGATCATTCTGCCAAGGGCCTTTCATGACAGATGTTTTGTGTCACATGACAAGGCTCATTTATTTCATGTTTCTATGTGCTCTCATTGCAGAGATGTATCATTGTAAAGTTGCGTGTCTTGGATTATAGGCTATTTATCAGAGAGAAATGCACCTTGTGGTTTTAGCGCTTTATTTGCCAAATCCCTATAATGCTTTTGAAGAATTATTTTGTAAATAATTCTAAAATGGTAAGTCTACTGTGCTTTTGCTCAGAAATGTTCAAATTGGTACAGCTGTATGATGTTTTCCTGTGTGACATTTCATCCGTGCTGAGATATATTTCCCTGTCCCATGTGAGACTTCTATTCCCAGACAGTGAATAATGTTTTCTTCACGATGTTGTACTTGGTGCTGTTTTAGGGCCTTCTGTGGTGTTTTATCTGCATTTGAAAACTAAACTTGCATTAATCACCTGTAGTTTCATCTTTGTCCAGGTGTCTCTCTTGGCAGTTGTCCATCTCCACATTCATGTGTCCATATCATAGATATAACATAATACAGATGAGTGGGTCCCGTTCAGCCCCATTCACGGCAATGGTCGCGAGTCCTCTGTGAAACTTACATTGCTGCCTGTTTCTTATAAGGGCAAAAAGGCAGGAAGCCTCACTCTCACAGGGCGGGCGGAGCCTCCACAGAGCTCCAGAACTTGATTGACAGACTCTAAAGCCAGTCAATCCACTGAAAATGCTTCCACAATTGCAGGCTAATAAACAAAAACCAGTGTGGTTAAAATATTTCACCTACCCCAGCGTTGTCACATGGGTCACAGTGACTTTTGAAAAAAATAGAACTTTTTGGAGCCAGGCTTTTAAGCCATTCTAGGGAGGTCTAATGGGACTTCCATTAGAATGCTGTCTACCAAGTGTCTTTTGGAGTCGCCCGGCAACAAGGCGGTGGTATTACAGCAATGTCAGCTCCCTGCCATGAGGACCATAGTGAAGCACGTTCCTCGCCTGTTGGTCCATATTACAGGGTTCATATACACTTTGCAATGCAAATTTTAACGGGGGGTATTATGTAAAATTGACTTTTTCAAGCTTTATATCATGTTATTATGTCATTCCCTCATTAAACACATGCCTGGAGTGTTGCCTTGGCTCATTCACATATTTTTGAGTAATCAGTAAAAACTTAGACGGCAGCCATTTTAGGTGTAGCTATGCCTCAGTCCTCCTAGGAACGCCCCCACCTCCTGGAGACGCCTCTGGACCTTTCGTCACCAGCCAAGCCACCAACCACTGCTCCTCAGCTCAGCAGAGCCCCTCCCCGCACAGTAGTGTTGTTTAGATGCCACAGCAGTGTGCTGAAGGGGGCGTGTCGGAAAGCTTCTTAAAGAGACAGAGGCCTATTTCAAGACGTTCAGTACAGCCATTTTGAGAGAGCAATTTTATTCAAGGCAGTTATTTTAATTTACTGCATATACAGACCAACAGAAGGTTACGTCATCATTGTAGTATGCTATAGACTGGTGCTATGTGATTGAAAAAGCATAATACCCCCTCTTTAAGACTTTTTAAGACCTTTTCAAGATCTGGAATTTCAAATTTAAGACCTAAAGATGACTCACATTTTATATGAATCTAAGTCAAATTTATGTTTTAAACTGAACTACAAAACAAAAGGATATTTGATTTGTATAAATTATATCATTTACAACAGAAACAAGCAACCGACATAATATCAATGACAAAATTATGGAAATAAATATTAGCGAGAGATGGAGGAACTGTCTGCTGTGGAATTAATCAGCAGAAAGAATCCAATGTGTCAGACTCTCTTGAATTAGCCGACTTTAACACTAGTTTGTCTCATCACACGCTCACTGAGTTCACTATCTTTCCAGTTCACTCCAGTTAAAGCGATCTTTATCAGAACGCAAAGGATCCCAAAACGATGCGCACCCTCGTTCCCCTCACGCCCCTGTCCCTCGCAGATAGACAGGGGCGTTTTGCACAGACACAAGAAACCATGAAACTTGATATTGTCGTATTAACCTATTAAAGCTATCTGTGCCACGAGAGTCTAAGGACGTAGCCGACCCGATACGCTCTTGTGCCGTTGCTCACTGACCGGTCGTGCTTTCGAACGTGGATCCTTTTGATTTTCTGACTGAGACACAGCTGCCCCAGAGTAAAAAGTGATAGCCGCTCTGTACCAAACGGAAAACTCTCGCATTATAATTATTATAAATAACTGGTCTTCAAATTTAAGACCTAATCCCACATTTTCAACAAATGTAACACTTTTTAAGACATTTAGACACCAGTGAAATTAATTAGCGCCTCGATGAACAGACAGCGTGAAAAGGAAAACAAGGACAAAAATATGTGTGACCTGTTTATTTTGAAAGGAAATGAGGAAAATCATACATGACAAAGTGGACAATAATTGCACAATGTTATTGCTGTTGTTGCAAATACAAAATAGGAAATAGATTTACCCAGAGTGAATGTCCAAAATGTTTAAAAGAAAGAGTCACTTTTACTCAAACCCTTTATGAAAGATGCAATGATCTCAAATAGCTGTCTCTGACTACGACTTCTCATCTGTTGATAAAAGAAGACGGGATGCATGGATGGCTGAAAATGAGCCAAAACTCTGGCAGGGAAGGGGATGTTTTGAAGAAACATTAAAGAAAGATGTGTCGCCTCATATCTGTTGATAACACATACAGCAATCTCACTTCTCTTCTAAATGCAGCAATCTGTATCCATTTGAAGGCAACAGTGGTCATAGTCTTTCAAATCCAGCCTTTCCTGCTTTCTGTTCTAAAGCGGGGCCGTCTGTGCATCGTTCCAACTGCAGATGCAAATTTGAAACGCGGCACTAAAATGCAGAAGACTCTCAAACTGTCCATCATTCTTTATTACTTCTCTCACCTGTAATGAAAAGAGTTTAGTAGTTTGCGTGTCGATTTGGCCGAAAATGGGAATATTCAGTGCCATATTTCAAAGTCAATTCTGGTTAATCTACAAGCGGACAAAAATGGTTTAATTTAGTGCGAATACTGCGACGCTGGCCGACAAATAATTCTGTTGAATCATTCTAACATGAAAAGCATAAGGCCAGGTCTTGAGAAAAAGTGTTGCGTGTTTCCAGAAGGCTGTCTGTGCCTTCATGGACGTGCGGAAGTCCATGAAATCAAATGTAAACTTTGCTTAGAGCAGATTTTTTAGGAAAAATAGAGGATTTTTCAAATAAACTGGATGGTGAACAAGAATGACAATTATGGCAAATGGTCTCAACTTATATAGCGCTTTTCCACCTACATTAGGCACTCAAAGCGCTTGTATGAATGGATCCACTCACCCATTCATACACCAATGTACGCAGACACTGGAGGCAAGGTGGGTGAAGTGTCTTGCCCAAGGACACAACGACAGCATGCACCTTCAGGAGTACTAAAACAATGAAAAATGGTGTGAATTAAAAATCTGTAAATGTGAGGAGGTCCTGTGGAGTGTAATAAAAGTTATGGATTTGGAGTTTAAATGAAGTTGTTATGAAAGGCTAAAGACAAATGCATAGCTGGATTCACTGACATGGAGGACACTGCCATTGAAATGAATGGAGAGCTGCTGCTGCCTTGGGCCCTATAACTGTTGGGAGAAATATGTCAATTAAAAATCTGGTGAACATGCAGGTAAAGCACGTCCTAAAGTATGGGATGGATACATAATAATGGTTTTATATCTCAAGCGCAAATGAAGTCAGTACGAAAGGTCAAACACAGGAAAACATGCAGATCTCCATTGAAATTAATGGGATTCTGCTGGGCTCCGAAATGACCCCAAAGGACAACCAACAGAACTTTGTGCTCTTAGTAAAAAATAAAACATTTTTCAAAAGCAGCACCCAGTGTGTGTGTGTGCATTGCATTTGTGTTACTGCCACCCCCCCCCCCCCTTTTGTCTGTGGAAACCCATTCTAAAAAAAACACACACACAATGGAAAAGAAGAAAAGCAAAATAAAATGTTGAGTCATAAAAAAAAAACAGCACCCAGTGTAACTTTTAGCCTCTACCATTGCCCAATTCACCAAATACTCCCAATAATATCCACTTAAGGAATTTCAGTGTTATAGGGCTATTTTTTGGCTCAAGAATGGACTTTTTAATTATTTACTTTTTTATACATAAACAGGGCCACCGACCAAAAGTATACGGACAACTAGTAAATTTTCAGGGCATTTTCATGAATTCAGACTAAAGATAGAATCCAAATGTATTTCCAAATTGTATTCTTTGAGTGATCTATTACAGAAATAAATTGGACTACACAAGGGTTAAAGGAATAGGCCACCGTTTTTCCATACTGAGATATGTTCTTACCTTAGCTTAGACGAGTTGATGCGCAACTGTCAGGTCTTTGTGCGTGTGCTCAGTCACGCAACTGTTGTTAGCATTTAGCCTCTCCCAGCAAAGATATAGCTCCAAACTGGGGTGAAGTTAGAAGCTACCAAGCTGTTCCGCGTTTAGCACATAAGAGCACTTCGACGTCCATGCAGTAATATCTCACTTTACTGCGCGGACGTCGAAGTGCTCCTATGTTATTACGCCTCACAATATAGTACCCCTTTTTATCCACTTAGAAAATCGACAGGTTAGATTTTGTGTAACCAGACTTGGATCGAGTAAAGGCTCACGTAACTATATTTAAATAAGGACTACGTGGAACAGCTTGGTAGCTTCTAACTTCACCCCAGTTTGGAGCTATACCTATGCTGGGAGAGGCTAAATGCTAACAACATTTGCGTGACTGAGCGCACGCACAAAGACCAGACAGTTAGGCATCAACCCATCTAAGCTAAGGTAAGAACATATCTCTATGTATGGAAAAACTGTGGCCTATTCCTTTAAGGAACCACCAACACAGGATTTTGGTGAAACATAAATAAAACTAGTCTGCTAATATCTTTAAAGTGTTGGCTAGTTATTCTTTGTATCTATGGGAGAGTAAAATATACTTACGCTAATATTCATTTTTCTATTATGTGTTAAGGCCTGTTCATACTCCACAAGACGCGAGAACTTTGTTCTTGTTCTTGAGGCAAAAAGAACAAGAACAAAGTTCGTCATACTCCACCAGACGTGTTGCTGCCGAACTGCCACGTCCCCTTTTTCAGCAACCAAAACAATCAAGGAACTCTAGAAATAAAACCGTGCCATTTGAGTTCAAACTATTAAAATGTATCAGTCACGGTATTGCAGCCATTTTGAAGCTTGACTTCATGTTTAGCACACATCTCCCGCTGGTATATTACGTTAGAAAACGTTAACGTTAACGTTACCTCCTTGTCACTTGGTAAAATCATGTTGTTTGACGTCTGTGTAGCCTCTCAGCGCCAGGCTCTTCTGCTTTCCTCTTCGTCCTTGCCCAAAACGGCCGCGTGTTTCTCACCAGGAATTGTTTGCCATTTGCGTGTCCTTGTAATCCTTGAACGAAGTGTTTTACTGCCGCGAGCGGTGCCTCAAAACTATCCATGTTGTCCCTGTTTTCCGCACCGGTGTTGGGAAGTAAACATTGGATTCTCGCTTCCCGGTTCCGCCAAATTAACCCCGCCCACTAAACATCCAGCCAATCACAGTGAGAGTTCTCGCGTCTTCTTGAGTATGAATAGGCCTTTAGACTGGTAAAAATGCATCCAAATGCCACCAAATTACAGGAAATTGCATCTGATTTATTAAATCTTTTCTGAGGAGTCAATTCTGGGCTTCTCAGTTATTTATGGCCTACAAGATCGTCACAATTGTATATAACTTATTTCCACTGCTTGCTATACTTTCCTCCCCGTCACAGAAATGGGGCCGGCCCATTAGTCCGACGTCTCATTATTCTGAAAATGTCCCATTGAGTAGAGATTGAACAATAAAATTAGGTCCAGGCAAGAGTCCACTGACCTTAAGGTTAGGGCCAGTGGTTGTATATGGCTCTCTAATCCACAACACAACTGGGTTAGAGATTTTGGACTAGTGCCATTAGTCTGCTCAATGGTACATGTTTGGAATAATGAGACGTCGGACTAATGGCTTGTCGGACCAATGGCATGGCACCCACAGAAATTGGCTAGAGCAGCTTTAAACCCGGCAGTTTACCTTGCCTTACGTTCTGTCATATTTTTTAAGACATTCCCACATTGAGCGGGGCTTTCGTCATGTGCCCCTCCACTCCGCTGGACGAATCCCCCCCCCCCCCCGCTCTGGGCCCCTGCGTTTAGAAATTGACCTGCACTCATTGATTCGTCTCTCGGTGCCTGCAGTTGTCTGGCCCGTCTGGGAGGAGGGAGGGAGGGAGGCAGAGAGGGGGCCGCTGACGGGCGACAGCGTGACAAGGGCCTTGTGTGGAGCCGCCTTGGTAATTGGTCCGTTGCTATTTAAGCACCGGCGCAGAGAGAGACGTGTGGCAAGTCCAAGCACCGCGGCAAGATGCAGAGGAACAAGCCCTGATTTGGCTGGCAATATGTGACAGAGCTGTTTCAGTGGAACAGGCTCCTGGCAGAAGGGTGGCAAACTGACATCGTGCGAGGTAAGAAATGTGAAGTGAGAGGCTCAAAATAAAGGCGGACATTCCCATTAGTAGGGCTGGGTACTGTTACTTTTTTTTTTATTACGATACCAGTACTTTAACGATACTTGGTTTTCGATACAATACTTTTTCGATACCTATATTAAAATATTTGTCACCTAAAACCGGATTGTATCTGACTGAGTATTTTGACAGATGGCACAAGTGTTCCATTAGTTCAGTAGAATTGATTTTTTTCTTTCATTTGCCATTCATCATGAAAATATTTAAAACCGTGGCGCATGGGAACAACATACAAAATAATTCTATCATCACAATAGGTTACTCTTTATTGTACTCTTACTTTGAGACATTAACTAAATTTAATACAATGCAATCTGCTTTGTAATAATCTGTAATTACTTGTACCTATTCCATACAACACAATGGAATAATGTGTATTTGTACTTTGGGGGTACATAATGTATAAGGCATAAGACCCTTAGAGTTAGAGCTTACGGTTAGGGTCTCATGTATTTTTAGTCTGGCGGTACATAATGTAATATTATTCCATTGTGTATGTACTATACATGAATACACGTTATTCCACATTGTTACATAGAACATTACATTGTACTAAATCTGGCAGGTACAATGTATCAAGGGTAGTGTAAAATCAGTGTAAAAAATATTTCTTTTAGACTTGTATAATTTATTTGAGTAACTTCCTTTAATGATGTCCCTGGACAAAGAGGCATCACAACTTTTTCTGCACCTGCTTTTTTTTTTTTATAACACTGGTGGTCACGTTTTAACAGTACCCAGTCCCACACATTAGGTTACCAATTTTTGTGAAACCCCATATCACAACAACAACAACAGCAGAGAAACAGTTGAGACAGTTATCCAACAATGAAACAGACTAGTGAATATGATCCTTGGAAATCTCCTGTCAAGTCTCCTTTCACAAAAACATGACAGGCTTGGTATCCTCCCGCCGCCACATCTGAGTGCATTTGTAACAGCCTCTGGAGTCTGCATCATGTCACGTGATCAAATCGTATGATAAAATATCAATCTGTACTTACAAAAGCAACTGATTTATAAGTAGAAGAGGCCTTACAGTAAGCGTTTGATAAACTGGCTTTAGTTGAGAGTCTTACTGTTTGAACATTTTGGCTTTGATAAAAATGCAGACATACATTTCGAACCATATGTAGGCCTAAATTCTCACTTAAATTAAGATTAACTTTGAATAAATCTTGTTTCTTTACTTGCTTGCAACGCTTCAACTGTTGGTTTTATTTTTATGCACAAACATGAGCATAGCAGAACTATCTTTAATACTATATTTAGTACAAATATGTCATATTTAGATGTGGTTTCATTGCTAAATAAAATGTGTGCTAAAAAAAAAGAAGACAAAACAAAGTTGCAGTGCACTATGATGATTGAGCTTTCCAAGGGAGGATCCACAGGTGCACTCTGGGTAATAGCCAAACAGAGGAGTCGAGGGTGCGAGGGGTCTGGGTGAATTGAAACGCCACTTGGCGGTGCTTTGATGACTTGGATCCCTCTAAAGAGATTCAGTCTAAAGAGATTCAGTCTAAACTCTTCTTCAGGAGAGGATCAACGAAGCTCAAAGCAAACTCGCATTATTTCATGCTGCCGGGATGATTGTGTCTGTTTGCTTTCACATTTCACATGATACTAATGCAAATGCTTTGGTCCGGCTTAAATAAACAGCGTTGTGTGATGATGTCATCAGGCTGCGCGGCTCTGTTTGGGCAGGTGTGAGGGCTGGCCAGCAGGGGGCAGGTGAGACAGGGATTATTAGTTTAGAAACGGGAGCATATTTAATATACTGTAATTTGGACTTTTTTGATTGTCCAAAGAAAATATTTATGAATAAATAGATAAAATAAAGATTTTGTTTAATGGCAACAAATAATCGTTTGAATAATCGTGATTTCAATTATTACTAAAATAATCGTGATTATTATTTTGTCTATAATCGAGCAGCCCTAGGCTTAAGTCTTGACCTTTCCCGCCTTGAGTCATGTGCAGGGCTTAAAGTGGTTTCGATCGTACCTCACTGAAAGCCTCATTTGATAGCGGCGTGCCCCAAGGCTCTGTTTTAGAGCCAGTTTTGTTTTCACTGGTGCACCTCGGATCAATCTTTATAAAACATATCATTTAACTTTTTTGCTCATGATTCCTCTGCCTTTTAATGTGAAATCAAACTCTTTCAACTTTTTAATTTTATATGACAAGAAAACAGAAATTGTAGTATTTGGTCAACATGAGCTTTCTGTTGTCACTGATGTGTGTGTGTGTGTGTGTGTGTGTGTGTGTGTGGTGTGTGTGTGTGTGTGTGTGTGTGTGTGTGTGTGTGTGTGTGGTGTGTGTGTGTGTGTGTGTGTAGCTTATTTATTGGTTTGAGTGTGTGCTTTCAATGTGAAGTATTTTTTTATTACTGTACATTGCTGTGCTTTTTATTTCCTGTTTTTAATCACCTGGACCCTTGACTGTTTTAAACTAGTTTTTCGTATGTTTATATGTTATTTCATTTGGCATTGAATGTGGAAAGCGCTTTGGGACAGTACTCTCTTTTTAAATGTGCTATATAAAGAAACTTGACCTTAACCTAGATCCTGGTTCCGGATCTGGCGATACGTCCCCAGGCATTGCACTGTGGTTGATCCCTGACAAATACAACTGTTTCAGCTAGAATCTTTTAATTATATGAGACTGCCCAAGGTAAACTTTTGTCAGCAAGTTGCCTCGTTTATGCTTTTATTGTTTGTTGTGTTGGCTCCCCAATTAAAGGAAGGGAAAGTCACCCTGCTATTTCCCTCCATTGTCAGCGTGTAACTGGCACCAAAGCTCGCCGCTCAAATTAAAACGTTTGCCGCCGCTGACAGAGACGAGGCCGTGCGCTTCTGTTGTGTCTGAGCGCCGTGTCGGGACTTGGCAGCTACATTGTTCCTTTGCGTCTGCTTTCAAAGGCTGCGGTGATTGCCACCTGCGAGGGAAGAGTTCACGCTGACATACCCGTGTCCCGATGCCGTGTGATGGCAGCGGCCCGGGGAGGAGCTCTGATGTGGCGAGGCCGCGGAGTCTCATTAGGAGCGGCACTGGGACTGCTGCTCGACGCACTCCACCGCAGCTGTGCATATCTATAAGGCTCGGAGGATAAGTGTTCACCTCCTGGAACATGCTGTGTGCAGGAGATGAACAGGAGATGAATCGTGAGCATGTGTAGGGATGGATTTGAGAAGGTGTATGGCAGTGGTCTCCAACATGTAGCTCAGGAACAAACAGCAATTTGCCCCCTTTCATTTTTTTCTCTCAGCATTTTTTTTGTGATACAAGCGGCCAATTTGGCAGAAATGTTGCCAAGGAAAACCTGCTTACAGAGACGGGTACTCAGTTACATTTAAATTCCTCCACATCTCTATCAAAATCGGTTGTCGAGCTCAGATAACACTATTATGCAACCAGACATGCCCCTTGCAAATAAATGTACCTAAAGTAGTGACAAATCACATAAAAGGAACAATTGCCTCAAGTGAACAACATGTGAATGCAACACTTTTGTTTGTGCTCCCATTTTTCATGAGCTGAACTCAATATTCAACTCAACATATTCTCTAAACATAAACTAAAATATTGTTCACAACTCTACATCAAGATACTGATTAGACCACATGAATATTGCACAGGTGTGCATTAGGCTGTCCACAATAAAAGTCCACTCTGAAACTACAGATGTTCAGTTCTCCACCATAAGCAGTCTCCAAAGGCATTTCAGAGACCAGTACAGCTGGTGTTAGCACTTTTTATGAGTAAAACAAACCCCAAAAACATTCAAATGTGGGGTTATGAGGATAGTGGCTTTTGTGTAATAGAATTTGTACCATAAATGACATCATGAAAATTACTTCCAAAACAATCTAGACGATTGGGCAAATACATTTTTGACTATTGTTCTTTTTTTTTTTTTTTGTCAACAGAAGATGCATAGGAATGGTTGCCACTTTTGCATTGTGCCTTTCTTTTTCATGTTACTGTTAGCAAACTGCTAAGGAAAGGTAGTAGGTTCTGCTTCAATCCATAGAAATCATAGAAATCCTTTTAGCTATCTGAGCCTGTTCATACAAAGGCGTACATCTGTTACAAACGGCTTCCTGGACCCGTTTGAACAAACAAAATGAGTAATGAAGACAGGCCCTGTGTTAAAGTGCGGCGAGGTATTCCATGATATTTTTTATAACTTCTGCTGTTTTTCTGACATTGACATATTATAAGATGATGTTTAGTGGCCATTGGATGAGTATCTGACCCATAAAAAACAAAAACACAACTAAATATGATTTAGCATTTAGCTCAGCAATTTTTTTTATATCTTACGTGTAGGGTTGCCAACTGTCCCGTATTAGCCAGGACATCCCGTATATTTATCTAAATAGGATTGTCCCGTACGGGATGTCTTTTGTCCCTTATATTGAGTGTTGAAAGTTTCACACGCGGTCTCTGTAAACACTATGAAGAACTAGCTAATACCGGTGGAATACTTGGATATTCTTCGGTTTTTGGACGACTCCTCGCCGTGCGTTTATGTACGTAAGGAGGACGCGATGTTCCTCAACGCAGGTGAGTCCATGTTTACACACGGTTCACATCTGTCCGGGTTCAGCGCTGTTGTTAACTTTAGCAGGACATAAACGACTCCTTTATGCTCTCATATCATTTGGGTGAATGCACTTGTAGGTAATCTGCTGTTTCATAGTCTGCTGTTTAAATGATGTTTTGGAGCTGTTTGACAGCCGTCCATAGAGTAAACTTTTGCCTTAATGATGGTCTGATGCTCTGGGAATAAGCGTTGTTTGTAATGCTTGTTCCGTGGGTATTTGCTGATATGTGGTTACATGCTTCTTTTTAGTCTGACAAGTGGTGGCAAATGCGTCTAGTAGATCTGATAGTAAAAATAAAGAAAAGCACGAACACCTTGTGTAACAGCCCCACCTAGAGTTTACATCACCAGCCGCCACTGGTATAAGGCTAATTTAAACAGCAGATGTTTGCCTAAAATACACCAGATTGCACAAAATTGTATCTGATTAATCAAAAATGGTTTAAAACTTATTTCTAAAATAAATAAATAAAAAGTAATATAAAACACCGTCTGTTACATGTAATCTACACACATCCTTTCAAATATCGTTTTTAGTCGTCTAGATTAGTCCCACCACCTCCCAAAGTCCATTTTAACCACTGCTAATAAGCGTGCAATACCTAACCGTATAGAAAGAAAGTGCTTAACCCGTAAAATATATAATATATAACATAAATAAATAAATAAATAAATAAATAACAGATCCAACATTGTTTGGATGCATATATGTTAAAAACCTTGGTTACAGCAAATGAAAAAATTATCTGTAATTACAAATCACAAGCTCTAAAGTCGTCTATTGATGTCATTGTCGCCCCCTCACCCTGGTCGCCCAAAAGTGTCCCTTATTTTTCTGTTCTCAAGTTTTGTACGTTATATTAATTAATGGCTTCTAACGAGGCTCTGCTCAAACCTATCCTAAATGTGGTGGGTTGACAACAGCTCAGGACATCTGGATTGTTCATCATTTGTAATGTTTGATGGCTAATGCTAAAGGCATAGGGAAAAACTCAGCAGGCTTGCTAACTGTTCGGCTACTTTGCGATCAAATGTTCTCATTTGATCTGGAGGCTATAGCCTGTCAGAGTTCACCCAGAGCCCTTTCCTCACACAGATGATCTACTCAAGAAGCAAAGGCACAAGAGAAGTGTCATTCCTTTGATTTCATTTTTCCTAGCACCAGTAAAGCCTCCACTGTCAGTGCTAACGCTGCTCTGACTGCAGCTAAGTGTACCATTAGCTGCTAGCTCTGTCTGTCCCTGGCCCCGGACTCCAGTTAAAATCATCTGGAGTGCCCATGCAGATTAAACTGTGTCTACTGCGGTTACACCAGTGTCCAAATGTATAATATTTCCCGTGACACATTGTACACCTATTGGGCTCTCCGAACATCCGGGGAATTTCTGATATTCCCCACATGCAATGGGCCACCATATTGGATAGCGATTTTGCCTGTGAATGACATGTTGTGTAAGATAAATTGAATAAAGTTTTCAGTAAATCATGCCTAAAAGCTGTTGTGTAGTTGGATGCTCCATTTTGTCGGAACTACAGCTACCAATCTTGTAAACTGAGTAAGCGACGACTGCAGATCTAAATAAATTGTGTGGATTATGTTAAACTTAACGGTGCCGGACCCACCAAATTCTACGATTTATTTAGCTTTAAACATAAATAAATGTTAATCAACGCATCATGACACGCATTAGTCCGATAACCCATTAGTCCGATGTCTCATTATTCCGAAAATGTTCCACTGAGTAGGGGTTGAAAAATAAAATTAGGTCCACTTAAGGTTCGGGCCAATGGTTGTATATGGCTCTCTAATAACTGGGTTAGAGATGCCGGACTAATGGGACCTCTGCTCAATGGTACATTTTCGGAATAATGAGACATCGGACCAATGGCATGGCACCAGCGAAATCATGGTTTAGCTAAATCTAAAGCCGAATTAACTAGAAACATTTCTAGTCAGCATTACGTTTAACTTTGATCATGATATGAAATGCAAACATAAATGTGTGAAATTCAGCACAAAGTAAAGATGGATTAACTAACTAGACTAACTTCATAAATATCGGGAAAATGCTAAAAAGTTATCTTATCCAAACTTAGGATTCATTGCCGTTAAACATTAAAACAGATCTTTAACTTTATAAAACGAGTACCTCCTGGCAGTTTGTACAAACATTCATCGAGACCAATTAAGTCAAATTCCTGTTTTTATCGGACATTTGCCTCAATAGGCAGGTTATCATGGTATTAAAATTACATTTCATCCCAATCCAACAATTATTCAGTTTAAAGGAACAGGCAATTGTGTTTCCATACTGAGATATGTTGTAACTTGAGCTTAGTCAAGTTTATACGCATCTGTCTGGTCTTTGTGCCCGAGGAAGAGCGTGGTCGCTTCTAACTTCACCCCGTTTGGAGCCATAGGAATATGCTGGGAAAGGCCAAATGCTAACAACATCTTTGGTCTTTTTGTGTGACTGAGGGCACACGTTTTTCCGTACTGAGATACAGTCTTACCTGAGCTTAGACAAGTTGATACATAACTGTCTGGTCTTTGTGTGTGCCCGTGGAAGAGCGTGGTAGCTTCCAACTTCACCCCCGTTTGGAGCTATAGGAATATGCTGGGAGAGGCCAAATGCTGACAACATCTTTGGTTGTTTTGCGTGACTGAGCGCACTCACAAAGACCAGACAGGTACGCATCAACTTGTCTAAGCTCAGGTAAGAACATATCTCAGTACGGAAAAACGGTGGCCTGTTCCTTTAATAAATTCTCTCAAGTCCAATGTCAACCAACCAATGCCAGTGATATGCCAGTGTTATCAATGAAGCTGAGGATCGCTCATTTCACCTTTGCTAACCGCCATTTTCATTTGTGACGTAACACCGAGGCTCATAGCACTCCCCTTTATACTGGAGTTACATCGAGTGGCTCTTGTGAGTCTCATTTAATACAGTGCTATCTGTTGTGTTTAATTACTATTCTAATCTCCGCTGGAACTTCATACTCATACTTGATCCCTCCATTGCTGCACAAGGTCATGAAATTACATGCCTGCAGATTGCGGTCTTCAAAATATGAGTATGTCATTGTTATTATACACCTTATAGATCCCGGAGACAGCTAGCTAACACCTGTCGTCCACAACGTGAAGGTTAATGATAATTGGGCCTGGCGTTGTCTTCAATCGTGAATGGAAAACACCGAAGCTACGAGTCATCCATGTGAAGTTATTTAATACTTTGATCATTTAGTAAATAATAATAATAATAATGAAAAAAACTGTAAATACATCTTAAAATATGTGTTTAATGTGAAAGATGACTAAAATCTCTATTGATTTATTATTGAATGTTTGTCTTTTCCCCACATAGCGACTCAGTACCAAGCTCCATCGGTCACCCATGTTGTAATTCACTGCAGGTCTATGGAAACACTTTCTAGCTTGAGCAGCACCGTCCTCGTTTGTCTCTCCGCCACCGGACGACCTTGACTTCCCTTCTGCGGCGCCCATGTGGTGAGGCCGGTCGCGCTTATCGACTCCCGCCGCCTTCGCGTGTCACTGTCCTGGAGCTAACTTCACTCAGTCTCCTCCGTGCCATCTCTCGCTTAGTATTCTGAGCTTTGTGAGTGTGACGCCTTCTGACGGACTGTGACAGCTATGCTAATGTGCCGCCGCTCTCTCCATCAGTCTACTCTTCTTTTTTTCGCTTTTTTTTCCCCCACCGTGCTGCAGGGGATAAGTGTCCCTTTGTCAATGTATTCATGTCAGTCTCTTTCAAGTCGCCGTGTGACTGTATGAAAAGACTTTGAGAGACGCTATTATGTTTTGGAATATTGTGTCTCAAATAAAGTGATGTCTCTTCATTTCAATACCAGGACATTTGAGACAGTTATGATTTTGGTGAAAGGAAGGCCCAACATGTGTAATTGTTAGGTCCTGTGATTACAGTTCATTGGGACATTTTCTTCTCCTGTTCTTTACAAAGATGTGTAGTCTGGAATCGCCCACTTAGTCACTGTTGCTAGGGCCGTCAAATTTTCTGATGCAGATGCTGGAGTTACTCGTGTTAGTGACTTATTGGAGCAATACCTGCACGATATCCTCCAGATCGAGGCAAAGGGGTTACAATCTGCAGAGGGATATATTCAAGATCCAACGAAGGGTAAAGTACAACTATTGAGACCTAAGCGTACAGGTCTCGAGTGAAATCAGAGAAATCTCATGAACTCTTCCTTAAACGCAACAGCACAGCTTTGTGGACCAGTCGTGCACTTTCTTATTTTTGTAGTATTGTTCAAAATATGAGCATCACTTCGGTTCGCGAAGGTTAGCTAACGCTAGCTAAACCTACAGGTGCCCCAATGATAATAAGCTGCAGCCAGTTATCGTTAGAACGGTGACAAAAAGCACAGTATTTTGATTATAAAGGGAGACAACTAAATGTTTGAAAAAAATTAAAAAATAAACGTATTGTGGGACAGTTTCGTAACACCTTTGTGTGACTGTAGACTGAGGCTTGTAAAAGTTCACAGGCGCAGTGAAAGTTAAACAACTCCAGTTTGTGTAACGTTATGTGACTGTCAGTAGCTAGACGTTAGTTAGCACTAAGGTGTTGGCCTAGTCTTACCTTAGAGCAAACGTATGCTTGTTTATTTTGGAGACATTTAGGTGGGCGTAGGTTGTCCACATTGTTGATCCATCGTAGGCAGTGCTCAGGTTGTGTTTTCGCTTTGGGAAGGGGAAGAACTCGACTCCCCAGACACACTCTTGTGGTACCTAGATGGCAACTGTTGTGTGTGGGCACTACCCTTACCAAAAAGAAGTATACTTTAAGTACATAATGTTAAGTATACTTACGTATACTTAAGTATATTTTCCCAAGTGTACTTATAGTTTACTTACAAGTATACTCCTTGGGACTAAATTGGCCCACTTGTAGTATACTTCAATGTACTTATAAGTATACTTTTAAGTAGTCTTCTAAGTTTACTTTTAGTCTACTTCTAGTACACTTTGAGTATACTTTATAGTATACTTTAAAGTAACCTTCTGTTATACTATTAGTTTACTAGCAGTATACTTCAAAGTGTGCTTTAAGTAGTCTTCCAAGTTTACTTCTAGTACACTTTGAGTATACTTTATCTTGAAAGTATACTTTACAGTATACTTTAAAGTAACTTCTTTTATACTCTTAGTTTACTAGCAGTATACTTTTAGTCTCATTTTTAGTTTATAAAATACACTATCTTGCATTAGCTATTACTTTACCAGAACTAGGTCTACACAGGCTATGATAGAGAAAAAAATATTAAATCTTACTTTATTTGCAAATGATGCATTTATTTAATACATGCAAGACAACAAATATTGCAGAAATAAATAAAACTTTTTCACTGAAGCCACATTGAAGTGTGAACAAGAGGGCTACAGACAGTCGTCAATGCAGTAAAACATTCAATGGTGCATTTCGTATTGAACTGTGCAACAAGACCTTAATTTGGGCTTGAACTTTCACATCAGCTCTGTCTGACACTTAAGTGTTAAGTTAATGAGGTTACAACAGAGTAGAATAATTAGACTTAAAATAAAAAAGTACCATCTCTGACAAAGTGTGTGTGCGTGTAGACACTTTCTGCTAACAATTAACTAAATACAGTGAAGCATAAGCATTGAGTAAACTCAAGTTATTTTTCTTTAATTGTTTTTTAAATATCCTCAATACCCCACCAAAGTCACATAGGGCATCGATATGTAGATTAGCTCTATCATTTTTGTTAAATAAAAGTAGCTCACCAAGGAATTCAGGTTGGAGACCCTGCTGTCGATCCTACCCACAGGCAGGGTAGCAGTCTAACAGGTGATGTTAGCCTTGCAGAGAAGTACTCACTCTTCTCTTCCAAAGTTTTTTCCTTCAGGACTTTTCCAGCATTGCCCAAAAGTAACTGTCCATTCGTCCAGGAAAGTTGATTTGTTCACCTTCTGTTCTGGATGTTTTGTGTTCATCTTGGTAAATCTTCATATTGTAAACTGTAAAGATGATCTGCGGTCACGTCTGCTTGATGTCCATTTTTCATTTCTTCTGCTGCAAAACAATAACAAAAAACATTTAATGTGCATGACTGTCTATGTTAATCCCATAGGGAGCTGCTGCTCCAGTGAATTTATTAAATCAGTCAATCTCAAAGTTGCGTTGTGGCCCCTCCTGTGAATGCACAGACTAATTAGAAATATTGACACCCTAAAAGAGTATGAAATAACAAAGATTGTAGGCTAAATACTAATTTAAAATAGTACGTTTTCAATAGATATGTGAATTTCCTTGCAAAGTGATCTGTATTCAATACACTTGTGTTAGAAGTGCTTTGGGAGGCCCTTGTAAGACATGAGGTCTTACACAAAACACAATTATCACCAAAGGTCCCAATTACAGATACACCATCAGCGGCGGTGCCTGTGCAGATGTCTGTAGTATTTTTACACAACACAAAACATAATATAGTCCATCCAAATAACGCACTTAATACAGTAAAACCAGACAATAATCAAGTATAAAATACTAAAATCCAATGATAGGATAAAGTTAACCCAATAAACTAAACTAGGAGTTGAAAGCCATAGAATTAAAGTGAGTATTTTGACTGTAGTAATTCATGAAGTGTTTTAATATGTAAGGAGAACTCTAATATTTTATCTGTGAAAAGCTGCAACCAATGTTAATCACTTACGTCTAAATGAGACTGATTTCAGATTACACCAAAACTCAGCCAGAACTTTACCAGTCCACCTTTCACTAGACATAGCCAAAGAGCCACAAGAGGCTACTCTAATAAAAACTCACTTTTAAAATGCGTGTGCTTCAGCTCGTCGTCATGTGGTATCAGGTGAAATCTTTGTCCTGTCTCCAGTTGTGCACCACCTGCAACACAACAGAAAAAAGGCATAAAAAGCTCAGGTCATATATTTTTGTTTGCACACACATATTTTAGCAAAATACTTTCTACCAAAAAACAACAAATAATGCATATAACGCATCTGTAAACTAAATACTATTTACGTTTGTAGGGACTCCACTTGGCTGAGGGAGAGAGCAGGCCTGGGGTAGAGTTGTGGACCAAATGGGGCTGGATGCAGAAGCCAGGATCTTTTTGAGTTCAGAGGGGCATGCATAAGGCTGGTGCAGAACAGAGAAATCAGACCTGAAAATGAAGATGGAAAAAGAAAATTATCTATAGTAAATCCAAACATAGTCACAAAAAATACTACACAAAAGTGGTAACGTTTACTCAGTATAAGGAATGATAGAATTAACTTACATTCCTGGGTGCTGGGTGTGTACAGATGATGCATGTGGTCTCTTTTTCCCTCATCTTCTTGTTTCTATGCAAACAATCAAGCAAAGTACAGGTATGTTTAATGAGGGGAAGTACAAAGCTGAAACACCACTATTATCAAAATAACTAAAAGTTTTGTTGGAATTATTGTTAGTGCTTAAAATGTTAAGGCTCTTTCTAATCCAAAAACTAACTCTTAACATTATTTCACCCATATCCCCACAAACAAATTGAATGTGCGATTCTGGTGCTCACAAAGCTAACAACGTTGCTAACAGCTGACGTTTGCCTCGACGCGATCGCGCAGCGAAAATAATTGTTCCGGAGTGTGAAATAAATATCACCATGAAAGTCAGGAGGTTCTACGCTTTCCAACGCCATATAGCATGTCCATATTTGAGCACGTTTAGTCGGAAAACGATACTTTTCTAGCAAGCGTAGTTGTTGGTAACAGTGTGAGCTACTTTGGCTAATTACAAAATCACACATAATCAAGGCAAGAAAGCGCTAACTAAGAAACTCATACAGAGAAAATTGATCTTACCTTCGATATAGCTGCGGATACTATTTTCCAGAAACATTACGAGTATGTTGAGCTGCTGCTGCCCGTCGGTCGGAATCAGAGCAACTGTTGATGACCCGCCTTCTGATCGAATCAACCAATCAGAACTCACCATTTCTCAGCGACAAGGCTATTAGCCAATTACAGTGCTGAGAGTGAATTGAAAAATCGGCGCTCACCTGACTTTGTCCAATGACTTTGCAGCTCTTCCTAGTTCAAGCCGTGAACCATTGTATGAAAAGAAATACAGATAAAGAAGATAACTGTATCCATTAGTTATTATTTATAAGTTAATCCTTTCTGCACACGAGTTCATACTTAATTTCTTCAGAGCCTTTTGAGATGTTTAATTTATTCAAAATGTATTTATTTTCATAAATAAAAACAAAGTATATATGTATACTATTAATATAATTATTAGTATACTTAAACTTTACTTGGTGAAGTATACTTCTGATAAGTACAGCCAAGTACAAGTATAGTCTAAAATCTAAGTAAACTTTAGTATAAGTATATATATAAGTATACTATTAATATATACTTAATCTTTACTTGGTGAAGTATACTTCTGATAAGTACATTACAAGTAAACTGGAAGTATACTATCTTCAATTTTAGTATACATCAAGTATACTTGAATGTACTTCTTTTTGGTAAGGGTATCCATACACGCACTTCTCTATGGGCTGTAAACCGCCCCCTTGTGGCCAGGGACGACTCCAAGAGACACTTGGGAGCATTGATTCTAATGGGACTTCAAATGTCCAAGAACAGCTTTAAAGCCAGGCTCCAAAGAGTTTTTATTTTTCCAAAAATCGCTATGACCCATGTGACAACGCTGGGGTAGGTGAAATATTTTTAACCACGCTGATTTTTGTTTATCAGCCCAAAAATTGGAAGCATTCTTAGTGCATTGACTGGCTACATCGCCTGTCAATCAAGCTCTGGAGCTCTGTGGAGGCTCCGCCCGCCCTGCGAGCGCAGGGCTTCCCGCCTTTTTGCCCTTTTAAGGAACAGGCTGCGTAGGAGGAGACAGAGCCATTAAGGTTCACACACAACTCAGGAACCTTTACAATGAATATATTATATCTATGATGTGTACCCTAAACATACATGTGTTGCATGTAATTTAAAGCAAAGCCTAAAGAAAACCGTTCAACTTTCATACTCGTCAGTCCCTCCAGGATTTTGCGATGTTTGTGATCGCATCTGCTTACGCAAAATCAAGCAAACTCCGCGAAATCAGTGCAGCGTCGCAACTTGATCAATCAATCAACGCTTTACTGTCATTTTAAAACAACACATTACATTTGAGCATCACAACAGTACATAGTATGTTGTGAAAGTGCATAAATAAGTGCAGATGCCATTAATAAATACCCACTGCTTCCTGCTTATCAGAGTGCAGACGTATCTCTGCTTGCTGCTGCCGCTTGCCTCTTTATTTGCTTTTTTTGCTTTTTAAATCATTCTATTTTTGGGCACATGTCTTGGATATGATTTTATTCTCTTCTTTTAAGTGAACCAAGGCTTTTTACTCATTTTGATGCCATTTTACAACTCATTTGACGAACCAGCGACGACAATCTTGTCAACATGGCTGAGGGAGGAAGGCAAACATCGCCTTGTGAAAGCTGTCGGATGTATCAACAAGAAATTTCCCTACTACGGACAAGATTTATGCTCTAGAGACGGAAAGAGGACTTAATGACACGCTCCCTGTGGAACCCGGTAAGAAGACGGAAAAAACTGATACTTGCAACCTGAGCTAAACGATACCATAACATTTCCGAAACTAAACAGACAACTTGGTGCTAGGCCAAAGCAAAGACAACATGCTCGTAAAGAAGCACCTGGAATAAAGTTAACAAACAGATTTTCACCTCTCTCAGAGGGTGTGTATAATAAGCAAGAAAAGTCAGAGAGAAACACAGAGAGAAACACAGAACAAGAAGTCAAAACAAAGATGGAGAGAAACACTGTGCAAGTGTCAAGGCCAGAGATACCCTGTTGCTTGGGGACGGAGCCATATCTAATATAACAATGAGATAATGACTACAATTACTTATCCGTCTGCTACAGTTTCTGACATCACAGACGTTCTAAACAAGGAAATCACGAATAACCCTGGAATAAATAAACTTGTTTTACATGTTGGTGCTGTTGACACAAGAAACGGAGAGTCTGAAGTCCTGAAAGAAAGTTTAATAAACTTTTTGACAGACTTGATTGTCTGGACAAAGACGCGATACAAATTTTCATCAGTGGACCTATCCCAAACATCGACGGGAGAATAAACAAATTCTCCCGGCTGTTTCAGTTGAATACATGGCTGTCAAAAGTGTGTGAGTCGAGAGGACTGTATTTCATAGAGAACTTTTATCTTTTCTGGAAACGCGACGATCTGTTTAAAGGAAATGGACCACATTTGAGCAGAGGTGGAGTGAGACGACTGACGGAAAATCTCCTCCATGCTCTGCAAAATCAGTGGAGGCCTGAGCAACAAGAGAGAGCAGAGAGGAGCATGAGAAGAGCTCCTGGCTCACCAGCAAAGGTTTCGCCTGCATCTCCAATAAAAGATTCAGTCGCAGCTGCATCATCTGCACCTACAGTAATGGACTCAGCCACAGTTAAGGATCCAGCCACAGTTAAGGAATTAGCTGCACCGGAAACATCTCAACCATAGCAGCGGCGCCACCTGCATCTGCATCTCCGGGGAAAGCTCAGCTTCAGCACCACCTGCATCTATAGTAAATGATTCAGCCGAAGGACCACTTTCATCAACTCCACCACAGGCCTTGAGCCCGACTGGTACATCTACACCCTCCAGAGATTTTTCTGAATCATTCCCATCACCAAAGTCACCTATGGGATTTCCCAGCCATTTTGAAGCCTTGATAAACAAGGGATTCAAATGACTCCCCGCACTCCAGTCATGTCAAGACCAAGGCTTTCATCCCCGAAGACGTATCATGCCCCTCCCCACCTCCGATTTCCAGCAGCTTCACTGCTGCTGTCTAGGACATTAAGGGCCTCTGCGTTGCTACCATGCATAGCAAACTCAAAACCAACCAGAGGTCCACAGAGGGAGTGTGTTCTTCTGAACAATTAGTACAGTCAAACAACATAGATTAGATAAGAGAGGGACAGTCAGACCGTCCAATCAAAGAACTCTAATCCATATCCCTTGCAAAAGATTCCATCCACTCAACACAGACAAATCTCAAACATGCTGTACTCAATGCCAGATCGTTAAAAACAAGTCCTTTTTAATAAATAGTTTTATTTCTTCTTATAATCTAGATTTTATGTTTTTAACTGAAACATGGCTTGACAAAAACACTGGTAACGCAGTTTTGATTGAGTGTAGTCCATCAAATTTCAATTTTGTGTCTGAAACACGCCAAAATCAGAGGGGCGGGGGTGTCTGTGCAATATTCAGGGACAATATGTCATCCACAAATTGTCATTTGGGGTTTTTGTATCATTTGAGTATGTGTCTTTCAAAATGGAGATAAAACAATCTTCCATTCTTTATATGACTATTTACAAACCACCACAGAATTGTTTTATCGAAGACTTCATTGAATTACTTTCATTTATATGCACTGATTTTGATTGTTTAGTCATTTCAGGTGATTTTAATGTGCATGTGGATGTGACCAATGACAGGCATGCAAAAGAACTTAATGCTGTTCTTGAAATGTTTGGTTTAACTCAGCACGTGAGTGAGGCGACTCACAACAAAGGTCACACTCTAGATCTAGTTATTACAAAGGTGTTAATATATCAAATGTGAATGTTGTTGATGCTGCTTTATCTGATCATTTTTGTGTCTTTTTGACTTGTCTGTTACACCCAAACCAGTGGTTGGGCCTGGAGTTATTCAGAGAAGACACATAAATGATAAAACAGGGACACAGTTTATGGAAATGATCAGATTTGAACATCCTCCATGTTCAAATGTTGATAATCTGTTGGACTCTTATACATCAAGCGTCTTAAATGTTTTGGATACTATTGCTCCTGTCAAGGTTAAAATGGTTAACAATAGACAAAAGGCACCTTGGAGAAGTGAAGATTCGGTCAGGGCACAGAAAAGGGAGTGCCGAAAAGCCGAAAGGAAATGGCGCAAGTCAAAGCTCCAGGTTCATTTTGAGATATACAAAGAAGTGCTTTGTGAGTTCAACCAAATTTTGCGTGGAGAAAGGGAGAAATACTTCTCTAAAATCATCGCAAACTGCAGAAACATCCTCGTGTTCTGTTTTCCACAGTAAACAGATTAACTAACCCTCCAGTTTCACTGCCCTTAGAACTAATCTCTACATCTAAGTGCAATGAGTTTGCAATATTTTTTCATGACAAGTCCAAGGCATTAAAAATGCCATAATTTCCACAACACAAATAGCAACCCTGCCACCAGCTAGACACCTTGAGCTGACACATTTCACTCCTGTTACTGACAAAACAATCGAAGAGGTTATCTCCGGTCTGAGTTCATGTACATGCTGCCTTGATGAATTACCCACTAGATTCTGAAGTCTGTGCTGACCAGCTTGTTACCACAACTTGTTCAGTTAGTTAACATCTCATTTGAGACTGGAGTATTTCCAAAGGCCTTGAAAACCGCAGTCATTAAGCCTCTTCTAAAGAAGAGCAGCCTTGATCCCAAGGTACTGAACAACTACCGGCCCATATCAAACCTACCGTTCTTAGGAAAAGTCCTAGAGAAAGTAATATATCAACAGCTCACTTACTTTCTCCTATCTAACAATGTGTTTGATACTTTCCAGTCAGGATTTAGGCCCCACCACAGCACTGAGACAGCTCTGATCAAGGTGACAAATGATATTCGTATGAACACAACGCAGGTAAGGTCTCAGTTTTAGTTCTGCTGGACCTGAGCGCTGCCTTTGACACAGTGGACCACAGGATCTTACTTCACAGGTTAGAAACTGGGTGGGAATCTCTGGTACTGCTCTAAACTGGTTCAAGTCCTATCTCGAGGATAGGACGTACTTTGTCGAAATTGGCAACTGTGTCTCAGACAAAATTTCCATGACCTGTGGAGTCCCCCAGGGGTCAATCTTGGGACCCCTCTTATTCAACTTGTACATGCTTCCATTGGGTCAGCTAATAAACAGCAACAATGTGTCGTACCACAACTACGCAGATGACACTCAGATCTACGTGTCACTGACAGCAGGTGAACATGGGCCTGTAGATACTCTCTGTCACTGCATCGAACAGATCAGTTTGTGGATGCAAAACAACTTTCTCCAACTAAACTCAGACAAAACTGAGATCATTGTCTTTGGCCCACAGACACAAAGACAAAGTGTTATCAGTCACCTTGAGTCTCTCGCTCTGAAACCAAAAAATCAGGTTAGAAATCTAGGAGTAATCATGGACTCAGACCTGAACTTAAACAGCCACATCAAAGCAATAACGTCATCAGCTTTTTACCATCTGAAAAACATTGTTAAGATCAGAGGAATAGTGTCAAAACCAGACTTAGAGAGACTCATCCATGCATTTGTCTCCAGCAGGTTAGACTACTGTAACGGCCTGCTCACTGGCCTTTCTAAACGAGCTGTTAGACAGCTGCAGAACATCCAGAACGCTGCTGCTCGAGTCCTGACAAGAACAAGGAAATACGACCACATTAGTCCAGTGCTCCGGTCTCTGCACTGGCTTCCTGTCACTCAGAGAATAGAATTTAAAACAGCTCTGCTTGTGTACAAGTCTTTTCATGGTTTAGCACCAAAGTACATCTCTGACATGTTAGAGCCGTATGAACCATCTCGGGCCCTGAGAACTTCAGGGAGGGGTCTCCTGGTGGTTCCAGAGTCAATAATAAACACGGTGAGGCTGCGTTTCAGTTTCATGCAGCTAAAATCTGGAACAGTCTTCATGAGGATGTGAGACAGGCCTCAACTCTGACAATGTTCAAATCCAGGCTGAAAACAGCTCTTTTTACCCGTGCATATGAAAACTGAAAGTATTTTATCTGCACTCTTGCCTTTTACTGTCATTGATTAACTTTATGTTGATGTTTTATTGATTGATTTTATCTGTTTTCTTGTAATTTTCTGCAACTGTGAAGCACTTTGAATTGCCTTGTGTATGAATTGTGCTCTACAAATAAACTTGCCTTGCCTTGCCTTGCCTACTGTGTAAACATGGCACATCAAGAGTAAATTGTTGTGCCGTGCAACGATTCCGATAATCCGCAATTTTCGCAAATATTCCTTAACTCTGCATCTTCCTTGAAACTAAGGGGACAATTTATGATCAGTTTAATCCGTTCTACTTATAGATATAATATAATGAAGATGAGCGGGTCTCTTCATGCCCATTCATTGTAAAGGTTCCTGAGTTGTGTGTGAACCTTAATGGCCGCTCTGTCTCCTCCTACGCAGCCTGTTCCGTAAAAGGGCAAAAAGGCGGGAAGCCAAATTTAGCATTCTAAGACCCCACGGGAACCCTGAGCAACCTCTTTTCTTTTTTGCAATGCAATTCAGATTTCCGCGAGCAGTCGTGCCTCCTGATTTCAGCTGCGTTTGCTGCGTCTGTACAAAGTGCATAATGGAGGAGGTTTGTTTCAACCCGAGCAGTGGGTGTCACATCCCATTACGCTCAGACTCCTGTATTTATGAGACGCCAGGCCGGGCCCGTGCGCCATATTGTCCAGTCAAACTTTGATGAGACCGAGAGGGTTACGCAACGGGAGGTAATGCACGCCGAGTACTCTCTACACATGTTCACAAAATCCCTCTAACTCCTGCGACAGCGCGGCCTTTCCTTCTGCCGTCATGATTTAGCAACAGCTACAGCTCGACTCCGTGACGTGAGATCTGGGAATGTAGCTTTGATCGCAACATGAAAAACATGATGAATGAAAATTGAAATGAGGCACGGCAGGTGAAAACAGAGACAGACAAAGATTTTTCACGCAGTGGTCAATGTTGAGATTTTGAGCTATTTTTCTCCCTTAGCGTCAAGGTTTAATGTTAGAGTAAAAAATAGACCAAACTCACCCCTTCTTTGCTCCTTTTATGATGTTTTGTTGTTGAGTGAGCAAGTTTAGTATCGGGCTCCCGATTCAAAACAAAATAGAAAACAGTGCCCTAAAGTTAAAATAAAATTAAGAACAAGATTTAAAATAAAAGCAGTGCAGTCCATGTGATAGGTTTCTGTTTTGTTTTCCATACATGGCAGCCAAAACACTCACAGCAGCGCATTAGGTTTGAGGCTTGTGTTTGGGCAGTTCCTGGACAACATTCTGCTTGGACTTTTTTGGAAACAAAGCTGTTGAAGCGGCTTATGACCAGGATTAGATTTTAGGCATTTGTCTGGCCACTGGATCTATCATGTACTGCAGCCTGGTCATCGGCAGGACTCGGAGAAAGCAAAGTGCAGCAATAACCCTGTCTGTTTTCTATAGGAATGAGACTCACGTTTTCAAAAAAAACGAGTCCCCTGAATTTGATGTTTCGTCTTCAAACTGGCCAATTTATTCTTGTCCATGTGCTCCCTCCGGTCTTTAAAACCAAGTGCTGTTTTGATTTAACAAAATGCCGCCACCTCCGACAGCCCGGGGCGCACCTTCCAAACCGAGACCCTAATGATCGTCATTGTAATGGTGTTTGCAGATAGGGATCAGACTGGTTAGCCGCGGCTTGTTTCTAATCAATAGCAGCAGGATTATCAGAGCAGGGGCGGCCCGGGAACAGCGCCTGCTTTCACTGATAACACTTTAAGGGACACGGATTGGGGCGGAGGAGTCTGGCTCTTCTGCGGCTCGACAATTCTTCTTCCGTTATATATCGCCCTGGTTCTCATTGTTCTTTATTCACCTTGGCTCACTGACCCAAACTCAGCAAACTTGTATTGTTTTGACCCAAGAGTAGTTGACGTAATCCCGTGGGGCGGGGGGGGGGGGGCCTCAACCAACTAAATAATCCAGCGTCTCAATCACCATTCTATTAATTGAACATTGACTTAGTTATTATTAAGTATTACATAATCAATATGACCATTATTATTGACATTCCCATTTCCACCGTAAAAATATTAGTTGTGATTGTTTTATTATTTTGTTTTGTTTATGTTGTTTGCCTTGTTTAGTGAGGTGCCTTATAAAGCCAGGGTGTAATGTGGCCAGTTGGTAGAAGGCAGTAGCCCCCCATCAGCAAGCCCTCACCCTGCTGCCCTAACTAGTTATTGTTGTGAGACAGTTCTGAGACCTATGCTGGGTGTTGCATTTAAAAAGACAAGATTTATGAACCTGTTGACAGGGGGGGGCCCGTCCACCAGGTCCATCTCTTGCCGGCCCTCGTTCAATATTGTTTAATAGCGACCAGTGACCAGTTAATCGAGCACATTTTCTCCAGCTCGGCATTACCCAAATCTAAAAGCTTCTTGGAAAAGTCAAAATAGCAGCAAAAACGAGACAAACGCAAGGTTAAAAAAAGCAGCAACAAAAGCGACAAAAACGTGATGAAAAAGCAGCAAAAAAGCGTCAAGAACGATAACCAAAAACTGACAACAACGTGGAAACAACGCAAGGAAAAACTTTGCTCAGTTTTGTAGGTCTTTCAAATGGGTGCTCAGTAAATTGGTGGCCACAGCAGAGTCTCTGATTACTTTCCTGATACCTGTTAGTTTGGCCTTGGGTCTATGGAGCAGGTGAAGGTCCCTGGAGATAAAGCTGGACAGCACCGTCACGTGGGAGGAGCTCGGAGTAGAGCTGCTGCTGCTGCTGCTGCGTCCTGACACTGAGAACCAGCTCATGCAGAGGAAAGCTTCACTGCAGCAGGAAGGGAACGAGGGGCAGAAGAGAGACATACCTGGATGATACAGTATAAAGTTGGTCCCTTTGCCTCAGAGCAGTAATCCAAACATGCAGGGCGTATATTCAGTCTTTCTTCACGGAAAGAAGAGGCATGAAAGCGAGAGTACTTCAGCCCGACCCCACACCCGCTCCGTCCCACAGTTCAAGTGGAGCCGCTCCGAGACCACCTGTTTCAGCCGGACTCGGAGCAGCTGTTTAGACCGGCCTAAAGTGCTGCGGTTAGATTCACACTCACCCAAAAGTGCAGCTCTCGGTCCAGAATCCCTTTAGGTCGACCTTTCTAAAGCCTGTGTGAAAACGCCCTTAATCACCAAAGAGCCGTGTTTTAGTTTGTTACCATCGCGCTATCATCCTGAAAACAACACGGGTCACTTGGGAGCACTTTGATTCGTTGGTCGATCTCAGCTGTGGTGGATCTCAATTATCACATGCACTGTGGTTCAAAGATGAAAAAAGAATGATCTGACGAAGGCTAATGCTGAAACGTTATCATCCTTGATTAAAAATTGCACTTGCGTCTCTTTTCTCAAATCTCAGTTATCATCATGGGCTTTTATATTGACAGGTCCACAGTCCTGGCTCATTGTTACGGTTAGCAGGAGTCAAATTGCTGTGGGGTGGGTGTCCTCTACAGCAGGCGTTGAATAAAAAAAAAAAGATGTTTTCTGACTGTCACCGCTCTCTGCCTTTGCCCAACACCGACTGATGTAATAATACTCATTTATTGGTTCAGGAGGCAAAGTATGACAGAACACAAGTTGGAAAGTACTTTCTACTACTGGCAACTGTTTTGTAATAATTTCACCCCTCTGCACCACTGTCATACATTATAACTACATGTACATGGGTTTACCTCATGTTTTCAAAATAAATGAATGAAATCCCTTTCGACTCATGTCCGAGTCTTCGTCAGGGCAGCAGTTTTTCACACAGGTGTAACAGGTGACTCTAGAACATGTGACAGGACATATTTGATAGACTACAAACATAGCTTGTTTAGCTGTTGACAGTGTGACACATGTACACAAGCATAAAAATATCAAATTCAAATTCAATGGTAAAACAGGCAATATTTCAACAACACGATACTGTTCTTTCAAATAATACTGTTTCAAATGTTGTTGAAATATTGTCTGCCATTGACTGTCATATGCACATGTAAAGACCCAATGGAGTCAAAGGGTTTGAGCTCCCCAATCAGATAATCAGGGAGGTCACATGACATCATCTTGAATGAGCTGCTGATATTACAGAAACCTATATATAACAGAATATATAAAAAGCACACATATTAAATTGGTAACCAAGTCCATTCATTCCCAGTGTCAAATCCCAATACGTTTACACTGAATATCACTCGCAGCTTATGTGTAATTATCCATAACGCTATACTCACTGACACTGATTAAATTTGCATCTTAAATAACTGCAAAAGACAGTGTACGTGGGCTCTGCTGCGAATGCCAAAGTGCTCAAACGTGTAAATAAATGTCACTCAGTCTCCCAGACGAGGTTGCGCCCTGTGAGCTGTATGGAAACATTTAGCAGTAATTAGCATCAGTGCGGCGCGGCGCATTCAATGTGTCAACACACTCTGCTAATGTGCGGGCTCAGTATGCTCGGCGACGCCGTCTGACTTTACATGGCTTCTACACTCTTCGCTGTTCACTGGGCATCATGCTAAATTCTAGCACGTGTTCGTGTTCAGGTCTGGAGTCAATTTGCTCTCTTAACGTATAAGCTTTCACCTGGAAACTAATTAATTAAATCATCTGCGAGAAAGTTCCCCGCACCAGAGAGCCGTGCCTTCAGTATGACAGCAGGGTTTGTGATCTCCGCTGAGTGGCGGCTGCTCAGGTGACACGGCAGAGCAAACTAACTGAAAAGTGAGAAAGTTCTGCTAATGTTGCTCTGGTCCATACATGTGTCCTCCACACGCACACATCTGACCACATGTGTGTCCGCCTGTGTTTATGTTCATCCACAACCTGTGTGTTGCAGAGGCCAACATAGCTCTGAGGGAAAGGAACATTAGTCACTGAAACACCACAATAACAACCAAATCATCTTTATGGATAAAGCGTGACATCCACAGCAGCACTCTGCTGAGAAAGCTATTAGCTCACAGAGACAGGGAGTGAAAAGGAGGCGCAGAGACGTCCTTAAAGTGAGGCGCAGAGACTGTCCTTAAAGTGAGGCGCAGAGACTGTCCTTAAAGTGAGGCGCAGAGACTGTCCTTAAAGTGTGGCACAGAGACTGTCCTTAAGTGAGGCGCAGAGAATGTCCTCAGTGAGGCCAGAACTGTCTTTAAAGTGAGGGCAGAGACTGTCTTAAGTGAGCGCAAGATGTCTAAAGTGAGGCGCAGAGACTGTCCTTAAAGTGTGGCGCAGAGATGTCCTTAAGTGTGGCACAGAGACTGTCCTAAAGTGAGGCGCAGAGAATGTCCTTAGTGAGGGCGGAGATGTCCTTAAGTGAGGGCGAGAATGCTTAGGAGGCGAGAGACTGTCCTTAAGTGAGGCGGACTCCTTAAAGTTAGACTGTCCTTAAGTGAGCGCAGAGGTCTTAGTGAGGAGAGCTGGTCCTTAAGTGGGCGCAGAGAGCTTGTAGACGTCCTTAAAGTGAGGCGCTAAGAGACTGTCCTTAAAGTGAGGCCAGAGACTGTCCTTAAAGTGAGGCGCAGAGACTGTCCTTAAGTGAGGCGCAGAGACTGTCCTTAAAGTGAGGCGCAGAGACTGTCCTTAAAGTGTGGCACAGAGACTGTCCTTAAAGTGAGGCGCAGAGAATGTCTTAGTGAGGCGCAGAGACTGTCTTTAAAGTGAGGCGCAGAGACTGTCCTTAAAGTGAGGCGCAGAGACTGTCCTTAAAGTGTGGCGCAGAGACTGTCCTTAAAGTGTGGCACAGAGACTGTCCTTAAGTGAGGCGCAGAGAATGTCCTTAGTGAGGCGCAGAGACCTGTCCTTAAAGTGAGGCGCAGAGAGCGTCCTTAAAGTGAGGCACAGAGACTGTCTTAAAGTGAGGCGCAAAGACTGTCCTTAAAGTGAGGCGCAGAGACTGTCCTTAAAGTGAGGCGCAGAGACTGTCCTTGAAGTGAGGCGCAGAGAATGTCCTTAGTGAGGCGCAGAGACTGTCTTTAAAGTGAGGCGCAGAGAATGTCCTTAGTGAGGCGCAGAGACTGTCTTTAAAGTGAGGCGCAGAGACTGTCTTAAAGTGAGGCGCAGAGACTGTCGTTTAAAGTGTGGCGCAGAGACTGTCCTTAAAGTGTGGCACAGAGACTGTCCTTAAAGTGAGGCGCAGAGAATGTCCTTAGTGAGGCGCGGAGACTGTCCTTAAAGTGAGGCGCAGAGAGTGTCCTTAAAGTGTGGCACAGAGACTGTCCTTAAGTGAGGCCAGAGAATGTCCTTAGTGAGGCGCAGAGACTGTCCTTAAAGTGAGGCGCAGAGACTGTCCTTAAAGTGTGGCGCAGAGACTGTCCTTAAAGGGAGGCGCAGAGAATGTCCTTAGTGAGGCGGCAGAGACTGTCCTTAAAGTGAGGCGCAGAGACTGTCCTTAAAGTGAGGCGCAGAGAGTGTCCTTAAAGTGAGGCACAGAGACTGTCCTTAAAGTGAGGCGCAAAGACTGTCTTAAAGGGAGGTACAGAGACTGTCCTTAAAGGGAGGTACAGAGACTGTCCTTAAGTGAGGCACAGAGAGTGTCCTTAAAGTGAGGCGCAGAGAATGTCCTTAAAGTGAGGCGCAGAGACTGTCCTTAAAGGGAGGTACAGAGACTGTCCTTAAAGTGAGGCACAGAGAGTGTCCTTAAAGTGAGGCGCAGAGAATGTCCTTAGTGAGGCGCAGAGACTGTCCTTAAAGTGAGGTGCAGAGAGCGTCCTTAAAGTGAGGCACAGAGATGTCCTTAAAGTGAGGCGCAGAGACTGTCCTTAAAGTGAGGCGCAGAGAGCGTCCTTAAAGTGAGGCACAGAGAATGTCCTTAAAGTGAGGCACAGAGACTGTCCTTAAAGTGAGGCGCAGAGACTGTCCTAAAGGGAAGGTACAGAGACTGTCCTTAAACGTGAGGCACAGAGAGTGTCCTTAAAGTGAGGCACAGAGACTGTCCTTAAAGTGAGGCCGCAGAGAATGGTCCTTAAAGTGAGGCGGCAGAGACTGTCCTTAAAGGGAAGGCACAGAGACTGTCCTTAAAGTGAGGCGCAGAGAAATGTCCTTAGTGAGGCGCAGAGGAACTGTCCTTAAAGTGAGGTGCAGAGAGCGTCCTTAAAGTGAGGCACAGAGACTGTCCTTAAAGTGAGGCGGCAGAGACTGTCCTTAAAGTGAGCGGCAAGAGAGCGTCTAAAGTGAGGCAACAGAGAATGTCCTTAAAGTGAGCACAGAGACTGTCCTTAAAGTGAGGCGGGCAGAGAATGTCCCTAAAGTGAGCGCAGAATGTCCTTAAAGTGAGGCACAGAGAAGTCCTTAAAGTGAGGAGCAGAGAATGTCCTTAAGTGAGGCCGCAATGAGACTGTCCTAAAGTGAGGCACAGAGAATGTCCTAAGTGAGGCGCAGAGACTGTCCTTAAGTGAGGCGCAGAGACTGTCTTAAAGTGAGGCGGCAGAGAGCGTCTTAAGTGAGGGCGCAGAGAATGTCCTTTTAAGTGAGGCGCAGAGAGTGTCCTTAAAGTGAGGCAGAGAGACTGTCCTTAAAGTGAGGGGCGCAGCAGACTGTCCTTAAAGTGAGGCACACAAGACAGGACCTGTCCTAAATGAGGCTCACAGAGACTGTCCTTAAAGTGAGGGCAGAGAAATGTCCTTAAAGTGAGGCGCAGAAACTGTCCTTAAAGTGGGCGCAGAGAATGTCCTTGAAAGTGAGGCGGCAAGAGACTGTCCTTAAAGTGAGGCGCAGAAGACTGTCCTTAAAGTGAGGCGCAAGAGAGTGTCCTTAAAAGTGAGCGCAGAGAAGTCTTAAAGTGAGGCGCAGAGACTGTCTCTTAAAGTGAGGCGCAGAGAATGTCCTTAAAGTGAAGGCGCAGAGACTGTCCTTAAAGGGAGGCGCAGAGACTGTCCCTTAAAGTGAGGCCGGCAGAGACTGTCTAAAGTGAGGCGCAGAGACTGTCCTTAAAGGGTAGGAGCAGAGACGTCTTAAAGGGAGGCGCAGAGACTGTCTTAAAGTGAGGCGCAGAGATCGTCCTTAAAGTGCACGGCACAGAGAATGTCTCTTAAAGTGAGGCGCAAGAGACTGTCCTTAAAAGTGAGGCGCAGAGATGTCCTTAAAGTGAGGCGGCAGAGAATGTCCTTAAAGTGAGGCGCAGAACTGTCCTTAAAGTGAGGCGGCAGAGACTGTCCTTAAAGTGAGGCGCCAGAGAATGTCCTTAAAGTGCAGGCGCAGAGACTGTCCTAAAAGTGAGGCGCAGAGACTGTCCTTAAAGTGAGGCGCAGAGAGTGCCTTAAAAGTGAGGCTGGCAGAAGAATGTCCTTAAAGTGAGGCGCAGAGACTGTCCTAGTGGAGGCGCAGAGATTCTCCTTAAGGGAGGTCGCAGAGAATGTCCTTAAAGTGAGGCCGCAGAAGACTGTCCTTAAGTGAGGCCGCAGAGACTGTCCTTAAGTGAGGCGCAAGAGAATGTCCTTAAAAGTGAGGCGCAGAGACTTGTCCTTAAAGTGAGGCGCAGAGACTGTCCCTTAAAAGGGAGGCGGGCAGAGACTGTCCTTAAGTGAGGCGCGAGACTGTCCCTTAAAGGGAGGCGCAGAGACGTTCCTTAAGTGAGGCGCAGAGAACTGCCTTAAAGTGAGGCGGCAGAGACGTCCTTAAAGTGAGGCAGCAGAGACTGTCCTTAAGTGAGGCGCAGAGGTATTAGTGAGGCCGCGAGAGAACTGGTCCTTAAGGGGATGGCAACAGAGACTGTCTTTAAAGGGAGGTACAGAGACTGTCCTTAAAGGGAGGTACAGAGACTTGTCCTTAAAGTGAGGCACAGAGAATGTCCTTAAAGTGAGCTGCAGAGAATGTCCTTAAAGTGAGGCGAGAGACCTGTCCTTAAAGTGAGGCGCAGAGACGTCCTTAAAGTGAGGCCAGCAGAGAGTGTCCTTAAAGTGAGGCGCAGAGAATGTCCTTAGTGAGGCGGCAAGTGACTGTCTTAAAGTGGAGCGGCAGAGACTGTCCTTAAAGTGAGGCACAGAGACTGTCCTTAAAGTGAGGCACAGAGACTGTGCTTAAAGTGAGGCGCAGAGACTGTCCTTAAAGTGAGGCGCAGAGACTGTCCTTAAAGTGAGGCAGCAGAGACTGTCTTGAAAGTGAGGGCCGCAGAGAAGGTCCTTAAAAGTGCGGCGCAAGAGACTGTCCTTAAAGGGAGGTACAGAGACTGTCTTTAAAGGGAGGACAGAGACTGTCCTTAAAGGGAAGGTATAGGAGACTGTCCTTAAAGTGAGGCGCAGAGAATGTCCTTAAAATGGAGGCCACAGAGACTGTCCTTAGTGAGGCGCAGAGACTGTCTAAGGCGAGGGCGCAGAGACTGTCCTTAAAGTGAGGCCGCCAGAGAATGTCCCTTAAAGTGGAGGCACAGAGACTGTCCTTAAAGGAGGCAAGAGACTTGTCCTTAAAGTGAAGGCACAGAGACTGTCATAAAGGAGGCACAGAGACTGTCCTTAAAGTGAGGCGCAGAGACTGTCCTTAAAAGGCTGGACGAGACTGTCCTTAAAGGAGGCGCAGAGAATGTCCCTAAAAGGAGGCATCGAGAATGTCCTTAAAGGAAGGTCAGAGGTGTTCTTAAAGAGGGAGGCACACAGACAGGACCTGTCCTTAAGTGAGGCACAGAGAGTGTCTTAAAGTGAAGGTTGCAGAGAATGTCCTAAAGTGAGGCGCAGAGAATGTCCTTAAAGGGGAGGCCGAGAGACTGTCCTTAAAGGGAGGTAACAGAGATGTCCTTAAAGGGAGGTACAGAGACTGTCCTTAAAGGAGGTACAGAGAATGTCCTTTAATAGGAAGGTACAGAGAATGTCCTTAAAGGAAGGTACAGAGAGTGTTTTAAAAAGGAGGCACACAGACAGGACCTGTCCTTAAAGTGAGGCACAGAGAGTGTCCCTTAAAGTGACGGTGCAGAGAATGTCCTAAAGTGAGGCGCAGAGAATGTCCTTAAAGGGAGGCGCAGAGACTGTCCTTAAGGGAGGTACAGAGAACTGTCCTAAAGGGAGGTACAAGACTGTTCCTTAAAGGGAGGTACAGAGAATGTTCTTAAAGGGAGGTACAGAGAGTGTTCTTAAAAGGGAGGTCAGAGACTGTCCTTAAAGGGAGGTAAGAAGTGTTCTTAAAAGGAGCACACAGAAGGACCTGTCCTTAAAGTGAGGCACAGAGAGTGTCCTTAAAGTGAGGTGCAGAGAATGTCCTTAAAGTGAGGCGCAGAGAATGTCCTTAAGGGAGGCCACAGAGACTGCCTTAAAGTAGGCGGCAGAGATGTCTTAAAGTGAGGCACAGAGACTGTCCTTAGGGAGGCAAGAGACCTGTCCTTAAAGTGAGGCCACAGAGACTGTCCTTAAAAGTGAGGCACAGAGACTGTCCTTAAAGGGAGGTACAAGAGAGTGTTCTTAAGGGAGGTACAGAGAATGTTCTTAAAGGGAGGTACAGAAGACTGTCCTTAAGGAGGTACCAGAGACTGTCCTTAAAGGGAGGTACAGAGACTGTCTTAAAGTGAGGCGCAGAGATGTCTTAAAGTGAGGCGCAGAGACTGTCCTTAAAGGGAGGTACAGAGACCTGTCCTTAAAGTGAGGCACAGAGAGTGTCCTTAAAGTGAGGCGCAGAAGAATGTCCTTAGTGGAGGCGCAAGACTGTCACCTTAAGTGAGGTGCAGAGAGCGTCCTTTTAAAAGTGGAGGCACTAGAGACTGTCCTTAAAGTGAGGCGCAGAGACTGTCTTAAAGTGAGGTGCAGAGAGCGTCCTAAAGTGAGGCACAGAGACTGTCCCTTTAAAGTGAGGGCGCAGAGACTGTCCTTAAAGTGAGGCGCAGAGAGCGTCCTTAAAGTGAGGCACAGGAGAATGTCCTTACAAAGTGAGGCACAGAGACTGTCCTTAAAGTGAGGCGCAGAGAATGTCCTTAAAGTGAGGCCGGGTCAGAACTGTCCTTAAAGTGAAGGCACAGAGAATGTCCTTAAAGTGAGGCGCAGAGAATGTCCTTAAAGTGAGGCGCAGAGACTGTCCTTAAAGTGAGGCACAGAGAATGTCCTTAAGTGAGGCGCAGAGACTGTCCTTAAAGTGAGGCGCAGAGACTGTCCTTAAAGTGAGGCGCAGAGAGCGTCTTAGTGAGGCGCAGAGAATGTCCTTAAGTGAAGGCGCAGAGAGTGTCCTTAAAAGTGAAGGCAGAGAGACTGTCCTTAAAGTGAGGCGGCAGAGACTGTCCTTAAAAGTGAGGCACACAGACAGGACCTGTCCTTAAAGTGAGGCACAGAGACTGTCCTTAAAGTGAGGCGCAGAGAATGTCCTAAAGTGAGGCGGGCAGAGACTGTCCTTAAAGTGAGGCGCAGAGAATGTCCCTTAAAGTGAGGCGCAGAGACTGTCTTAAAGTGAGGCGCAGAGACTGTGCTTAAAAGTGAGGCGGCAGGAGAGTGTCCTTAAAGTGAGGCGCAGAGAATGTCCTTAAATGAGGCGCAGAGACTGTCCTTAAAGTGAGGCGCAGAGAATGTCCTTAAAAGTGAGGCGGCAGAACTGTCCTTAAAGGGAGGCGGCAGATGACTGTCCTTAAAGTGAGGCGCAAGACTGTCTTAAGTGAGGCGCAGAGACCTGCCTAAAGGGAGGCGCAGAGACTGTCCCTTAAGGAGGCGCAGAGACTGTCCTTAAAGTGAGGCGCGAGAGCGTCCTTAAAGTGAGGCACAGAGAAATGTCCTTAAAGTGAGGCGCAGAGAAATGTCCTTAAAGTGAGGCGCAGAGACTGTCCTTAAAGTGAGGCGCAGAGAATGTCCTTATAAGTGAGGCACAGAGAATTGTCCTTAAGTGGAGGCGAAGAGACTGTCCTTAAAGTGGAGGCGCAGAGACTGTCTTAAAGTGAGGCGTCAGAGATGTCTTAAGTGAGGCGCAAAGACTGTCCTTAAGTGAGGCGCAGAGACTGTCCTTAAAGTGAGGCGCAGAGAGTGTCTTAAAGTGAGGCGCAGAGAATGTCTTAAAAGTGAGGCGCAGAGACTGTCCTTCAAGTGAGGCGCAGAGACTCTCCCTTATAAGGGAGGCGCAGAGAATGTTCCTTAAAAGTGAAGGCGCAGAACGTCTTAAAGTGAGGCAGCAGAGACTGTCCCTTAAAGTGAGGCGCAGAGAATGTCCTTAAGTGAAGCGCAGAGACTGTCCTTAAAGTGAGGCGGCAGAGACTGTCCTAAAGGGAGGCGCAGAGACTGTCCTTAAATGAGGCGCAGAGACTGTCCTTAAACGGGAGGCGCAGAGACTGTCCTTAAAGTGAGGCGCAGAGACTGTCCTTTAAAGTGAGGCGCAGAGACTGTCCTTAAAGTGAGGCACAGAGACTGTCCTTAAAGTGAGGCCGCAGAGAATGGTCCTTAAAGTGAGGCGGCAGAGACTGTCCTTAAAGGGAAGGCACAGAGACTGTTTAAAGGGAGGTAAAGAGACTGTCCTTAAAGGGAGGTAAGCAGAGACTGTCTTAAAGTGTGCAACAGAGACTGTCTTAAAGTGAGGCGCAGGAGAATGTCCTTAAAGTGAGGCGCAGAGACTGTCCTTAAAGTGAGGCGCAGAGAGTGTCCTTAAAGTGTGGCAAACAGAGACTGTCCTTAAAGTGAGGCGCAGAGAATGTCCTTAGTGGAGGCGCAGAGAACTGTCCCCTTAACAGTGAGGCGCAGAGACTGTCCTTAAAGTGTGGCGCAGAGACTGTCCTTAAAGGGGCGCAGAGAATGTCCTTTAGTGAGGCGCAGAGACTGTCCTTAAAGTGAGGCGCAAGAGAACTGTCCTTAAAGTGAGGCGCAGAGAGTGTCTTAAGTGAGGCACAGAGACTGTCCTTAAAGTGAGGCCGGCAAAGACTGTCCTTAAAGGGAGGTACAGAGACCTGTTCCTTAAAGGGAGGTACAGAGACTAGTCCCTTAAAGTGAGGCAAGAGAGTGTCCTTAAAGTGAGCGCAGAAGAATGTCCTTAAAAGTGCGGCGCAGAGACTGTCCTTAAAGGAGGTACAGAGACTGTTCCTTAAAGTGAGACAGAGAGTGGTCCTTAAAGTGAGCGGCAGAAATGTCCTTAGTGAGGCGCAGAGACTGTCCTTAAAGTGAGGTGCAGAGAGCGTCTTAAAGTGAGGCCACAGAGATGTCCTTAAACAGTGAGCGCGCAGAGACTGTCCTTAAAGTGAGCGCAGAGAGCGTCCTTAAGTGAAGGCACGAGAAGTCCTTAAGTGAGGCACAGAACTGTCCCTTTAAAGTGAGGCGCAGAGAATGTCCTTAAAGGGAGGTACAGAGACTCGCCTTAAAGTGAAGGCACAAGAGGTGTCTTAGAGTGCAGGCCAGAAGAATGTCCTTAAAGTGGGCGCAGGAGACTAGTCCTTTAAAGGGAGTGTACAGAGACTGTCCTTAAAGTGAGGCACAGAGAGTGTCCTAAAGTGAGGCGCAGAGAATTCCTTAGTGAGGCCGCAAGAGACTGTCCTTAAGTGAGGTGCAGCGAGCGTCCTTAAGTGAGGCACAAGAGACTGTCCTTAAAGTGAGGCGGCAGAGACTGTCCTTAAGTGAGGCGCAGAGAGCGCCTTAAAGTGAGGCACAGAGAATGTCCTTAAAGTGGGCCACAGAGACTGTCCTTAAAGTGGAGGCGCAGAGAAGTCCTTAAATGAGGCGCAGACTGTCCTTAAAGTGAGGCACGAGAATGTCTTAAAGTGAGGCGCGAAGAAATGGTTCTTAAAGTGAGGACGCAGAGACTGTCCTTGAAAGTGAGCACAGAGAATGTCCTTAAAGTGAGGCGCATTTGCAAAGAGACTGTCCTTAAGTGAGGCGCAAGAGGACGTCCTTAAGTGAGGCGCAGAGAGCGCCTTAAGTGAGGCGCAGAGTGTCTTAACAGTGAGGCGCGAGAGTGTCCTTAAAGTGAGGCAAAGAGACTGCCTTAAAGTGAGAGAGAGACTGTCTTAAAGTGAGGCACACAGACAGGACCTGTCCTTAAAGTGAGGCAAAGAGAACTGTCCTTAAAAGTGGAGGCGCAGAGAAAGTCCTTAAAGTGAGGCGAGAGACTGTCCCTTAAGTGAGGCGCAGAGAATGTCCAAAGTGAGGCGCAGAGACTGTCCTTAAAGTGAGGCCGCAGAGACTGTCCTTAAAGTGAGGCGCAGAGAGTTGTCCTTAAAGTGAGGCGCAGAGAATGTCCTTAAAGTGAGCGCAGAGACTGTCCCTTAAAGTGAGGCGCAGAAGAATGTCCTTAAAGTGAGTGCGCAGAGACTGTCCTTAAAGGGAGGCGCAGAGACTGTTCTTAAAGTGAGCGCAGAGGACTGTCCTTAAAGTGAGGCGCAGAGACTGTCCCTTAAGGGAGGCGCAGAGATGTCCTTAAAGGGAGGCGCAGAGCACTTGTCCCTTAAAGTGAGGCGGCAGAGGCGTCTTAAAGTGAAAGGCACAGAGAAATGTCTTAAAGTGAGGCGCAGAGACTGTCCTTAAGTGAGGCGCAGAGACTGTCTAAAGTGAGGCGCAGAGAAGGGTCCTTAAAGTGAGGCGCAGAGAATGTCGCTTAAAGTGAGGCGGCAGAGACTGTCTTAAGTGAGGCGCAGAGACTGTCCTTAAAGTGAGGCGCAGAGAATGTCCTTAAAGTGAGGCGCAGAGACTGTCCTTAAAGTGAGGCGCAGAGACTGTCCTTAAGTGAGGCGCAGAGAGTGTCCTTAAAGTGGAGGCGCAGAGAATGTCCTTAAAGTGAGGCGGGCGAGACCTGTCCTTAAAGTGAGGCGGCAGAGACTCTCCTTAAAGGAGGCGCAGAGAATGTCCTTAAAGTGAGGCCAGAGAACTGTCCTTGTGAGGCGCAGAGACCTGTCCTTAAAGTGAGGCGCAGAGATGTCCTTAAAGTGAGGCGCAGAGACTGGTCCTTAAAGTGAGGCGAGAGACTGTCCTTAAAGGGAGGCGCAGAGACTGTCCTTAAAGTGAGGCGCAGAGACTGTCTTAAAGGGAGGCGCAGAGACTGTCCTTAAAGTGAGGCGCAGAGACTGTCCTTAAAAGTGAGGCGCAGAGACTGTCCTTAAGTGAGGCACAAAGACTGTCCTTAAAGTTGAGGCGCAGAAGAATGTCCTTAAAGTGAGGCCGCAGAAGACTGTCCTTAAAGGGCGGCCACAGAGACTGTCTTTAAAAGGGAGGTCAGAGACTAGTCCTTAAAGGAGGTACAGAGACTGTTCCTTAAGTGAGGAGAGAATCCTTAAAAGTGAGGCGCAGAGAATGTCCTTAAAGTGAGGCGCAGAGACTGTCCCTTAAAAGTGAGGCGCAGAGACTGTCCTTAAAGTGGAGGCACAAGAGAAGTGTCCTTAAAGTGAGGCGCAGAGAAATGTCCTTATGAGGCGCAGTGACTGTCCTTAAAGTGAGGCGCAGAGACTGTCCTTAAAGTGAAGGCAGCGAGACTGTCCTTAAAGTGAAGGCACAGAGACTGTCCTTAAATGAGGCGAGGAGAGACTGTCCTAAAGTGAGGCGCGAGACTGTCCTTAAAGTGAGGCACAGAAGACTGTCCTTAAAGTGAGGCGCAGAGAATGTCCTTAAAAAGTGCGCGCAGAAGACTGTCCTTAAAGGAGGTAAACAAGAGACTGTCTTTAAAGGAGGTACAGAGACTGTCCTTAAGGGAGGTATAGAGCTGCCTTAAAAGTGAAGGGGAGCAGAGATTGTCCTTTAAAATGAGGACAGAGACTGTCCTTAAAGTGAGGCGCAGAGATGTCTTAAAGGGAGGCGCAGAGACTGTCCTTCAAATTTTGAGGCGCAGAGAGTCCTTAAAGTGAGGCACAGAGACTGTCCTTAAAGGGAGGCACAGAGACTTGTCCTTAAAGTGAGGCACAGAGACTGTCCTTAAAGTGAGCACAGAGACTGTCCTTAAAAGTGAGGCGGAACTTGTCCTTAAAAGGTGCACAGAGCTGTCCTTTAAAGGGACGCGCAGAGAATGTCCTTAAAGGGAGGCCACATAGAGAATGTCCTTAAAGGAAGGTAGCAGAGAGTGTTCGTTAAAGGAGGCACACAGACAGGACCTTCCTTAAAGTGAGGCATGCAGAGAGTGTCCTTAAAGTGAGGTGCCAGAGAATTCTTAAAAGTGAGGCGGCAGAGAATGTCCTTAAAGGAGGCGCAAGAGACTGTCCCTTAAAGGGAGGTATCAGAGGACTGTCTTAAAGGGAGGTAGAGACTGTCCTTAAGGGAGGTACAGAGAATGCTCCTTAAAGGAAGTACAGAGAATGTCCTTAAAGGAAGTTACAGAAGAGTGTTCTTAAAACAGGAGGCACACACAGACAGGACTGTCCTAAAGTGAGGCCAGAGAGTGTCCTTAGTGAGGTGCAGGAATGTCCTTAAAAGTGAGGCCGCAGAGATGTCCTTAGGGAGGCGCAGAGACTGTCCTTAAAGGGAGGTAAACAAGAGACTGTCCCTTAAAGGGAGGTACAGAGACTGTCCTTGAAAGGGAGGTTACAGAGAAATGTTTCTTAAAGGGAGGTTCAGAGAGTGTTCTTAAGGGAGGTACGAGAATGTCCTTAAAGGGAGGTACAGAGAGTGTTCTTAAAGGAGGCACACAGACAGGACCTGTCCTTAAAGTGAGGCACAGAGAGTGTCCTTAAAGTGAGTGCAAGAAGAGAATGTCCTTAAAGTGAGGCGCAGAGAATGGTCCTTAAAGGGAGGCAAGAGACTGTCCTTAAAGTGAGGCGCAGAGAATGTCCTTAAAGTGAGGCAACAGAGACTGTCCTTAAAGGGAGGCACAAGACTGTGTTCCTTAAAGTGAGGCACAAGAGACTGGTCCTTAAAGTGAGGCACAGAAGACTGTCCCTTAAAGGGAGGTACAGAGAGTGTTCTTAAAGGAAGGGAGGTACAGAGAATGTTCTTAAGGGAGTACAGAGACCCCCCCTGTTTCCCTTAAAGGGAGGTACAGAGACTGTCCTTAAAAGGGGAGGTACAGAGAAACTGTCCTTAAAGTGAGGCGCAGAGAAATGTCCTTAAAGTGAGGCGCAAGAGACCTGTCCTTAAAGGAGGATACAGAGACTGTCCCTTAAAGTGAGGCACAGAGAGTGGTCCTTAAAGTGAGGCGCAGAGAATGTCCTTAGTGAGGCGGAGAGACTGTCCTTAAAGTGAGGTGCGAGAGCGTCCGCTTAAAGTGAGGCACAGAGAATGTCTTAAAGTGAGGGCGCAGAGACTGTCCTTAAAGTGAGGTGCAGAGAGCGTCCTTAAAGTGAGGCACAGAGACTGTCCTTAAAGTGGAGGCGCAGAGACTGTCCTAAAGTGAGGCGCAGAGAGCGTCCTTAAAGTGAGGCAGCAGAGAATGTCCTTAAAGTGAGGCACAGAGACTGTCCTTAAAGAGAGAGCGCAGAGAAGTCCTTAAAAGTGAGGCGCAGACTGTCCTTAAAGTGAGGCACAGAGAATGTCCTTAAAGTGAGGCGCAGAGAATGTCTTAAAAGTGAGGCGCAGAGACTGTCCTATAAAGTGAGGCACAGAGAAATGTCCTTAAAAGTGAGGCGCAGAGACTGTCCCTTAAAGTGAGGCGCGAGACTGTCCTTAAAGTGAGTCGCAGAGAGCGTCCTTAAGTGAGGCGGCAGAGAAATGTTTCCTAAAGTGAGGCGGCAGAGAGTGTCCTTAAAGTGAGCAAGAGACTGTCCTTAAAGTGTAAGGCGCAGAGACTGTCCTTAAAGTGAGGCACACATAGACAGACCTTCCTTAAAAGTGAGCACAGAGACTGTCCTTAAAGTGAGGCGCAGACGAATGTCCTTAAAGTGAGGCGCAGAGACTGTCTTAAAGTGAGGCACAGAGAAATGTCGCTTAAAGTGAGGCGCAAGAGAACTGTCCTTAAGTGAGGCGCAGAGACTGGTCCTTAAAGTGAGGCGCAAGAATGTCCTTAAAAGTTGAGGCACAGAGAATGTCCTTAAAGTGAGGCCAGAGACTGTCCTTAAAGTGAGCGGCAGAGACTGTCTTAAGTGAGCGCAGGAGAATGTCCTTAAAGTGAGGCGCAGAGACTGTCCTTAAAGTGAGGCGCAGAGAGTGTCCTTAAAGTGAGGCGCAGAGGAATGTCCTTAGAAGTGAGGCGCAGAGACTGTCCTTAAAGTGAGGCGCAGAGACTCGTCCTTAAAGGAGCAGAGGCGCAAAGTGAGGCCAGAATGTCCTTAAAGTGAGGCGGCAGAGACCTGTCCTTAAAGTAGAGGCGCCAGGAGGACTGTCCTTTAAAGTGAGGCGGTCTAGAGGCGCAGAGAGTGTCCTTAAAGGAGGCGCAGAAGAACAGGACTGTCCTTAAAGTGAGGCGACAGAGAGTGTCTTAAAAGGGAGGTCCAGAGAGTGTCCTTAAAGTGAGGCGCAGAGACTGTCCTTAAAGGGAGGCGCAGAGACTGTCCTTAAAGTGAGGCACAGAGACTGTCCTTAAAGGGAGGCACAGAGACTGTCCTTAAAGTGAGCACAGAGACTGTCCTTAAAGTGAGGCGCAGAGACTGTCCTTAAAAGGTGGCACAGAGACTGTCCTTAAAGGGAGGCGCAGAGAATGTCCTTAAAGGAGGCACAGAGAATGTCCTTAAAGGAGGTACAGAGAGTGTTCTTAAAGGAGGACAAGACAGGACCTGTCCTTAAAGTGAGGCACAGAGAGTGTCCTTAAAGTGAGGTGCAGAGATGTCCTTAAAGTGAGGCGCAGAGATGTCCTTAAAGGGAGGCGCAGAGACTGTCCTTAAAGGGAGGTACAGAGACTGTCCTTAAAGGAGGTACAGAGACTGTCCTTAAAGTGAGGCCAGAGAATGTCCTTAAAGTGGGCGCAGAGACTGTCCTTAAAGGGAGGTACAGAGACTGTCCTTTAAAGGAGGTACAGAGAGTGTCCTTAAAAGGAGGAATTCCAGACAGGACTGTCCTTAAAGTGAGGCCGGCGCAAGAGAATGTCCTTAAGTGAGGCGCAGAGAATGTCCTTAAAGGAGCACAGAGACTGTCCTTAAAGTGAGGCGCAGAGATGTCCTTAAAGTGAGGCACAGAGACTGTCCTTAAAGGGAAGGCACACAGAGACTGTCCTTAAAGTGGAGCACAGAGACTGTCCTTAAAGTGAGGCGCAGAGACATGTCCTTAAAGGGAGGCGCAGAGGACTGTCCTTAAAGTGAGGCCAGACCAGAGACTGTCCTTAAAAGGGAGGCGCAGAAGACTGTCCTTAAAGGGAGGCGCAGAGAATGTCCTTAAAGGGAGGCACAGAGAATGTCCTTAAAGGAAGGTACAGAGAGTGTCTTAAAGGAGGCAACAGACAGGACCTGTCCTTAAAGTGAGGCAACAGACAGTGTCCTTAAAGTGAGGTCAGAGAATGTCCTTAAAGTGAGCGCAGAGAATGTCCTTAAAGGGAGGCGCAGAGACTGTCCTTAAAGGGAGGTACAGAGACTGTCCTTAAAGGGAGGTACAGAGAATGTCCTTAAAGGGAGGTACAGAGACTGTCCTTAAAGGAGGTACAGAGACTGTCCTTAAAGGGAGGTACAGAGAGTGTTCTTAAAGTGAGGCACAGAGACTGTCCTTAAAGGGAGGTACAGAGAGTGTTCTTAAAGGGAGGTACAGAGACTGTCCTTAAAGGGAGGTACAGAGAATGTTCTTAAAGGGAGGTACAGAGAGTGTCTTAAAGGGAGGTACAGAGACTGTCCTTAAAGGGAGTACAGAGAGTGTCCTTAAAGGGAGGTACAGAGACTGTCCTTAAAGGGAGGTACAGAGAGTGTTCTTAAAAGGAGGCACACAGACAGACCTGTCCTTAAAGTGAGGCACAGAGAGTGTCCTTAAAGTGAGGTGCAGAGAATGTCCTTAAAGTGAGGCGCAGAGAATGTCCTTAAAGGGAGGCGCAGAGACTGTCCTTAAAGGGAGGTACAGAGACTGTCCTTAAAGGGAGGTACAGAGAATGTCTTAAAGGGAGGTACAGAGACTGTCCTTAAAGGGAGGTACAGAGAGTGTTCTTAAAGTGAGGCACAGAGACTGTCCTTAAAGGGAGGTACAGAGAGTGTTCTTAAAGGGAGGTACAGAGACTGTCCTTAAAGGGAGGTACAGAGAGTGTTCTTAAAGGGAGGTACAGAGACTGTCCTTAAAGGGAGGTACAGAGAGTGTTCTTTAAAGTAAAGTGAGGCGCAGAGACTGTCCTTGAAGTGAGGCGCAGAGAGTGTTCTTAAAAGGAGGCACACAGACAGGACTGTCCTTAAAGTGAGGCACAGAGGTGTCTTTAAAGGGAGGTACAGAGAGTGTTCTTAAAGGAGGCACACAGACTGTCCTTAAAGAGGCGCAGAGACAGACTGCCTATCAATTAGCTCTTAAATGGTTTCTAAACATATTACTTGCCCACAGACAATAACCTTTCCATTAAAAAAAAATTTGATACATGAGCTTCATTAATAAGACATAATCAAAGTCACTCAGATTAAATGAAAACTGATCTTAGATAAGGATTCATACTGTACAGTAGTAATTAATTACTGGCTGAAATTATCCACGATCATTTGCGATTAATTAGTTCCTGGCCCTAAAGATGGTATATTTACACCTGGTTCTACCCATTGTTTAGATGTTACTTTATTTATTTGATTGGTTTCTTTAGAACAATAGGATCAGGATCGTTTCAGTGCTCAGGTTGCCTTTACTGCAAAGCTGCCTCCAAATTCACTGTATTGATGAGACTGTGTACTTTGTTGTGTATATTATTACTTTCAAATAATATTCTGTTTTCCTTTATACAATTATTCTTTCACTGGTGCAATACAAACAATTCCACACTTGAAATAATTATACCAAAGTATCAAAGTCATGATCATAAAAACATTATCAGTTGTCATAAGCGCTTTGCATGAATAAAGCAACAACAAAAAACAACAAAAACGTGATAAGGCTTTTAAAAAGTCATTTTGGCAGAACATGTCTCCTCTAAAACGACACTGATTGAATGTTTGAGAATCCATTTTCTCCCAGGAGCGACGGAATCGCGCTGCTTATTTACATACGTATATATTTCTGTCGCGCCGTGAAACTGAATATTGTTCTCTGAGACAGTCCCCCGCCGCGGCGCGTCTCCAAAGACTACACGGCTGCGATATCTCGGCAAAAGGAGACCTCGCAATTTGTCAAACTGAGACATTTCTGAGGCGGCAGTGACTCATTGGCAAAGCTCTGTCTGTCTTTGTGCCTTTGGGCAAAACGGCTTCACCCAAATATGTCAATGGAACAATATGAGCTTTTTTTTTAAATGTTATATTATTGATCACACCACTTTATTTTACTTTACTGATAATTATGTTAAATTTACTCATGGGGGAAAAAAGTGTTGTGTCATTTTATGTTTTCAAAATAAAAAGACATTTTATGCATAAAAAAGGCCAAAATTCCCAATATTTTGAACAACAAAATTGTTAAAATAGTAGTAGATAACTAGTTAGGGCAGCAGGGTGAGGGCTTTCTGGTGGGGGGCTACTGCCCTCTACCAACTGACCACATTACACCCTGGCTTTTTAAGGCACCTCACTAAACAAGGCAAACAACAAAAACAAAACAAAAACAATAAAACAATCACAACTAATATATTTTTATGGTGGAAATGGGAATGTCAATAATAATGGGTCATGTTGATTACGTAATACTTAATAATAACTAAGTCAATGTTCAATGAATAGAATGGTGACTGGTGTTTATAAGGAATGATTGGTTATGGTTATTAAGCGAATGGGAAAGAGGAAAAAGAAAAGTACAAATTGTAAATAAAAATAAAATAAAAATAAATGCCTATATATATTGGTAAACTGCATACATTTCTATCTTTGTGTTGTCTTCATACTTTGGAAGTCTTGTAATCATTACGTGATTTTCTTTTTGTTAAACATGAATGTTTTTGTTTAGCAAAGCTGCTGTACGTAAAGTTAATGCGGACAATTGTAATTGTGTAATCCAGGAATTTGTCATTTGTAATGTAAAGTGTTATATTATGTACAGAGCTGTTGTATCACTGTATCCGGAATGTAAATTCATTTTGAATATGGGGGTAGGCACTTATAAGCTTTCTTGCTTCGGCCTACTCCTTTTGAGTTTTTGTTACTTTATTTATTTTCTGCACTGCAACAATGTTAATGTAAATAATGTAAATAATCACTCAAATAAAAAGATTTCTTCTTGTTTAGTTATTTATATACGGAAAACATATATAATTTTGTGTTGTTTTTTAGGTTTAAAGCTCAATAAATCAGGCTGGGAATTAGATATTAAAAATATGTTAATATCTGTGCATGAACACTCCTGCCTTTTAAAATAAGCACTGTACAGTAGCCTATTCAGCCAAATACATGTTTTCCTTATTTCTTCACAAAGACCTGTAGACTGGGATCGGGGCGATTTCTTTGAATTCCCGATGGGTGTGACTGATAGGCTTGTTAACCAATCAGAGAGAGGCCGGATATGGTGCATGTAGCATGCCACTAACTTCCTTGTTTAAGGAAGGTTTTATGATTGTGAGTTCCTCCGTCTCCGGGACATAAAAACTCATCAGAATGTATCCATTCACAGAAGTCTTTATTTGGTCAATGTCAGAGCAAAAATTACACATAACATCAAGCAAGTATAAGATGTGGAGTCTACATTGGATGTCTGCTAATTCAGTTCTGTCCAGTCCTTTTATACTAAGTTCTGCCTCTAGCTCTTACTTATGGATGGGCCATCATCAGATGTTTTCAAGAGTTTGCACGAGAAACAAGATAGTACAACATCGTAGATGAATAACAAGATTGTGAATGACTATATTAAACTGCGTTGCAAGGCTACTATCACGGAACATTTATATCAGCATGACACTGCAAAATCATTAACCAGTGGTCATGTAATTCTCAGCCTCACGATCAGCCTCCGTAACATTTGGAAAGACGTCCTCGCGCAGCTCTAGAACACGTTACGCTGTTTGTGGTTTCATTAAAAAAAACAGAGAAAGTGACACTTGTGTCTCTGGAACATGCAGTGTTTGGAACATGCTTAAACTGGGCTTAAACTGTGACATGTTTGGGGCGCTTTGGAACATGCTAAATGCTACTGACTCACATACATTTACGAAGAAAGCCTTAGCCCACAGAGGTAAACAAACACTGTTAACACACGACTGACTGACCTGCTCACACTGTATGAGTGATATGAACCGAGCCCCGTCTGAATACACTGCATTTTAAATACTTTGTTATGCAAAGAGCATTCCAACTTTTTCTGGTCGTGCAAAACCTTTGACCTAATTAAACTACAGACATGGCCTTTTTCCACGTGAAGCGGCGAATGTAACGAGGCTTCATAAACAGACTTTCGCTCAGTTTAATCTGAAAATGTGAAGATCTCCACGGATATTTGATCAATCAACAAGAAACAAAAAGACTGTTTTTATGCTGACAATCCATTCTCTGAGCCTAAAGTACCACATCTGAGTGAAGTCTTTGTGAAAGATCACAGAATTAGAAGATATCCACAGAGGTTAATTGGAGATAACTTGGCCAACACGTCCACGGGTCAGTAAACTCTTCAACGGAGCGATTTTCAGTCATAAGTTTATTGTGAGCAGCTGATCACGGCTCGTAGTTTCGTCTCAGCTGTGACAGCTCGTGTTTCTACATAGTCTACACCTCTAAAGCTCATTAAAAGTGGATTCGAGCGAACAGTCTCCATGCAAACAAACAGCGGCCCCGGTCATACCGGAAATCCCCCACATCTTTCACACAAAGGCCATGGGCGTAGGAATAAGGTAGATAAACTTATGAAAACATGGACGCAATAAAGAATGTGCTGGATTAAAAACATGTTTTAAAGGGATTTTATCATCAGGTACTGCACACTCAAACCACACATAGTGAAATAATATCCGGGAGAATACCCGGAAGCACAAGCAAAGAAACAGGAAACAATGTTCATTGACATCTTAGTGCTTTGCAGCAACAGCGCAGTGTGTTTTTTTTTTCTTCAGAATGCGCAGGAGTGGCTCCTCCTAAAGTGAACACATGTGCAACCAAATAGAAGGCAAGTTTATTTGTAGAGCACAATTCATACACAAGGCAATTCAAAGTGCTTCACAGTTGCAGAAAAATTACAAGAAAACAGATCAAATCAATCAATAAAACATCAACATAAAGTTAATCAATGACAGTAAAAGGCAAGAGTGCAGATAAAATACTTTCAGTTTTCATATGCACGGGTAAAAAGAGCTGTTTTCAGCCTGGATTTGAACATTGTCAGAGTTGAGGCCTGTCTCACATCCTCATGAAGACTGTTCCAGATTTTAGCTGCATGAAACTGAAACACAGCCTCACCGTGTTTATTATTGACTCTGGGAACCACCAGGAGACCCCTCCCTGAAGTTCTCAGGGCCCGAGATGGTTCATACGACTCTAACATGTCAGAGATGTACTTTGGTGCTAAACCATGAAAAGACTTGTACACAAGCAGAGCTGTTTTAAATTCTATTCTCTGAGTGACAGGAAGCCAGTGCAGAGACCGGAGCACTGGACTAATGTGGTCGTATTTCCTGGTTCTTGTCAGGACTCGAGCAGCAGCGTTCTGGATGTACTGCAGCTCTAACAGCTCGTTTAGAAAGGCCAGTGAGCAGGCCGTTACAGTAGTCTAACCTGCTGGAGACAAATGCATGGATGAGTCTCTCTAAGTCTGGTTTTGACACTATTCCTCTGATCTTAGCAATGTTCTTCAGATGGTAAAAAGCTGATGATGTTATTGCTTTGATGTGGCTGTTTAAGTTCAGGTCTGAGTCCATGATTACTCCTAGATTTCTAACCTGATTGTTTGGTTTCAGAGCGAGAGAGTAGCGCGATTCATCTGCTTCAAAAAAAACAACTTAAAGTGGACACATCCTGCATATGGGGCTCACAAAAGTTTGAGAATCATTGTTTTGGATACTAGAACGTTGATATTCCATAGGGTGAAGAGTTTGCCCGGAGCTCCCCCCACAGGCAGCAGTGGGAACACTTAATTAAAGACGTGTTATTATTGGATTAGGGTCTTTAAAAATGTGGAGGACCGTTTTGCGTTTTCCTATGACGCAAACGAAACACTTTTCCATCAAATTGGTCACGAACCCCCGTAAAGTAAACGCAACTGTGAATAAATCAGCATCGCAACAGATCAAATGTAACTGGAATATTGGCACTGTCTTGGATTTCCATTTCACTGCAGTGTAAAAGCCATTAGGGGATTACAATTAAAGCACATATTTCCTCTGTAACTGCTGACAGCCTGAGCCCAATCTCCTGGTGACGGCGAGGACTCTTAGATGAAGAAAGGGCCCGCAGACGACTCCACGGAGACAGCAGCGGCGCTCTCTCTCTCTCTCGCCCCACGCTCCTCCGGATTAACTGCGGTAATGAGCTCAAAGCCTTGCTCAAGGGCACCTCAGAGCCAGGTCCTGGGAGTGTTGCCGCGCGGGGTTTAGGCTGCAGTCTCTCTGGAGCTTCGAATCCCACCGCGAAACGTTAAAAGGTCTTCCAAATAATGACAGTTATGATGAGGGGGGAAAAAAGTGTCAAACAACGACGGAAATGAGGACGGAAAACGCAACAAAGAAGCAACAAAGAGCAACAAAAAGGTGGCGGAGAAACAACAGTAACACAATAAAAAAAAGAGAGTCAAAAACAACAAATGTGAGGAAAACGCAAACAAAAAACGTGACAAAAGAGGTTAAAACCAGCACTCTCCCAGTTTCTGAGGTTGTAATTGTATAGAACTATGAAACTTGTAGTAAAAAGGACCATCTCTGTACCCATAATGCCTCAGGAGCTGTCGAGAGTGGAGTGGTGTTTTTGGAAGGATTTTAACCTGCCTTAAAGAGGGGGTATTATGTTTTTTTCAATCACATAGCACCAGTCTATAGCATACTACAATGATGACGTAACCTTCTGTTGGTCTGTATATGCAGTCAATTAAAATAACTGCCTTGAATAAAATTGCTCTCTCAAAATGGCTGTACTGAACGTCTTGAAATAGGCCTCTGTCTCTTTAAGAAGCTTTCCGACACGCCCCCTTCAGCACACTGCTGTGGCATCTAAACAACACTACTGTGCGGGGAGGGGGCTCTGCTGAGCTGAGGAGCAGTGGTTGGTGGCTTGGCTGGTGAGGAAAGGTCCAGAGGCGTCTCCAGGAGGTGGGGGCGTTCCTAGGAGGACTGAGGCATAGCTACACCTAAAATGGCTGCCGTCTAAGTTTTTACTGATTACTCAAAAATACGTGAATGAGCCAAGGCAACACTCCAGGCATGTGTTTAATGAGGGAATGACATAATAACATGATATAAAGCTTGAAAAAGTCGATTTGACATAATACCCCCCCTTTAAGATTTGAAGCCTTAAAGGAATAGGCCAGCGTTTTTCCATACTGAGATATGTTCTTACCTGAGCTTAGACGAGTTGATGCGTACCTGTCTGGTCTTTACGCGTGCGCTCAGTCAGCCGACGTCCGCGCAGTAAAGGCGAAGTGCTCCTAAGGTGTTGTTATCATTACGCCTCACAATATAGTGCCCCTTTTTTATCCGCTTAGAAAATCGACATGTTTAATTTTGTGTAACTATACCTGGATCGTGTAAAGGCTCACGTAACTGTATTTAAATAGGGAAAACATGGAAGAGCTTGATCGCTTCTAACTTCACCCCCATCGGCCCCATAGAGGAGAGGAGGAGATGCTAACAACAGCTTTGGTGTTTTCGCGTGACTGAGCGCACGTGTAAAGACTAAGCTCAGGTAAGAGCAAATCTCCGTATGGAAAAAGCGGTGGCCTGTTCTTTAACCACAAAAACCCCTTAGTGGAGCAAGTAGAATGTTTACAAAAGTGGAGATGCTGGGGATTGAACCCAGGACCTCGTACATGCAAAGCACGCGCTCTACCACTGAGCTACATCCCCCTTTCAACTGATGTAATAGCATATCACAATAAATACAACAAACTCATCGGTCAGTTGAAATGAGTGAAAGTCAAAAGCCAAAATCCTAGCAGATTTTTTGTTTTTAATATATATTTTTTTTAACTTTATTACATTTTAATACAATTACAAGAACGAAAACATAAAAGAAAGAAAAAGTTATATTCGAAATTTAATACAGTTTACAGGGATGCATAGGTGCTATGTCGAATGTGGTCAAATTGGTCTATATGTAAGTGTAATATAGTAAACAAAACATAAAAAAATAAGAAAAATAGTCAAATAGTAACAGTAAGCAAATAGTAAAATAGGCTACAATTTCATATATAATGGGCAAGAATATATATATATATATATATATATATATATATATATCTGACATGTTAGAGTCGTATGAACCATCTCGGGCCCTGAGAACTTCAGGGAGGGGTCTCCTGGTGGTTCCCAGAGTCAATAATAAACACGGTGAGGCTGCGTTTCAGTTTCATGCAGCTAAAATCTGGAACAGTCTTCATGAGGATGTGAGACAGGCCTCAACTCTGACAATGTTCAAATCCAGGCTGAAAACAGCTCTTTTTACCCGTGCATATGAAAACTGAAAGTATTTTATCTGCACTCTTGCCTTTTACTGTAATTGATTAACTTTATGTTGATGTTTTATTGATTGATTTGATCTGTTTTCTTGTAATTTTTTCTGCAACTGTGAAGCACTTTGAATTGCCTTGTGTATGAATTGTGCTCAACAAATAAACTTGCCTTGCCTATATATATATATATATATATATATATATATATATATATATATATATATAATAAAAAAAATAAGAAAAAAAGAGAAACATAGTAGATATATATATCATCGTCACCATCATTATCATCATCATCATTATTATTATTGCTACAATTATGACTTATTACTAACTTTAATCTTGCTGAGTGTTGGTGAATAAAAATAATAATAATAGTAAAATAAATGACAATAATAATAAAAAATAAATAAATAAATACATTTTTAAAAACCCTAGCAGATTTCAAGTCCATTACATAAAACTGTCGGCCACGAAAGCCTCAGAGAGCCAAATAGAAATCCCACTATTTTTACTCAGGAATGCACAGTCTCTGAAACACTGATGATTGCGTCTCAAACACAGAGCCTAAGCAAAGAACATGTGATAATAAGCAAGAACTAAAGCAAAGAGAGTGGAGATGCTGGGGATTGAACCCAGGACCTCGTACATGCGAAGCACGCGCTCTACCACTGAGCTACATCCCCAAACCTGACTTAAAGACTCCTCTGACTTAGCCCACGTGTGTCGTGTTTTCGAACATTGTCTCTTCACTTTGCAGCTACAGCATCTGGCTCCCACGCTCAGCTTTAGTTGTACTGTGTCCTAGTGAACTAAAGTGACGAAGTCCGAAGTATAAAAATAAGACAAACTACACAGGGTTTGTTTCCGGCTTGGCAGCGGGACTCACACACACCCCTGAGCCACAGCCCCTTAGATTACAGTGTTTTCAAAGCGGTTTTTGAAAGGACTAAAGGGTATGTAGCGGTGGTGTGGCCCAGTGGGCTAAGGAACTGGATTTAGGCGCCAGTCTCTCTGGAGGTATGGGTTTGAAATCCCACCACTGCCAACACAGGAGGAACTACACGTGATTTACAAATCAAAAGTAGTTTACTTTTCTTTCAGCCACCCAAACTAATGAGACTCTGATGATCATAAATGACCACTGCTGTTTCTTGTCTCAACACTTGGAAAGAGTCATGAATTCTCAGGAAAGGAGAAAAAGCCACAGCAACTCCTTAGCAGAGCCCCAGGTATTTATAATGTGACGATGAGCAAGAAATGTAGCAAAAGTGGAGATGCTGGGGATTGAACCCAGGACCTCGTACATGCGAAGCACGTGCTCTACCACTGAGCTACATCCCCCTTACAACTGATGCAATAGCATATCACAATAAATACAACAAACTCATTGGTCAGTTGAAATGAGTGAATGTCAAAAGCTGAAACCCTAGCAGATTTCAAGTCCATAACATAAAACTGTCGGCCACGAAAGCCTCAAAATAGAAATCAAACATAGAGCCTAAGCAAAGAACATGTGATAATAAGCAAGAAATAAAGCAAAGAGAGTGGAAATGCTGGGGATTGAACCCAGGACCTCATACATGCAAAGCACGCGCTCTACCACTGAGCTACATCCCCCTTACAAAGTTTAACAACCTGCTCGGCTCTTATATTACCATATACAACATATACACATATACTATACATACATACACTTCAGTAACTCTGAAGAGAGTCAGTTCATAGTAACAGTGGTAGGCTGGAAGCAGATACACATCAAACAGTGTCAAATAAACACTGGAATATTTGCTGTGTGGCATAGATTATATCAACCAACAAACCAAAACGTAAGGTTGTTTAGACACAATAACATAAAATAGATGCATACTTGAATAAACAAAACACTTGGAAGAAATAATATCCATTGCTCATTAACAATATGTAAAAAACGCTGTGTTTATACTCTCCTCCTGCCAACTCCCTTCCCCACAACTCGCTGTCCGTGGTGCTGAAACGCTAAAACACAACAAAGCCATATACAGTCCTTACTTTTCATAAGATTATTATTTGTTTACTCTGCACATCTACCTCCACGGCCCATTGTGCCGGGGCGGTCCAAAACCCCCACAGGCAGGTGAAGGCAGTCGATTTGGAGGGGGACGTCATTGTTGTCTGTAACAATGATGGAATCCAACTCCAATCCGCAAAAAAAAACAATCCCACAATGGCTGTCTGCTTTCCAAGAAAAAGAACACAAAAAAAAGACAAACATTTTGCGACGCCAGACTTCTCCTGCCAGTTTACAGATTAGCGTGGCAAGTTGCTGAATTAAGTGTTTTTAATGATCACTTTTATAATGTCGCTTTATGCAGCAACAAATGTGAAATGGTTTTGAACTGAATTCTGATGATAAATATAAGACAAACTCATTTCCCTTTAGCTGTTCTCCAAGGCTGGCGTCCTCATTCCCATAAAGTTACAAAAAGTGTATTTTATAACCTTCTTATTATCGTGAAAATAATTCTCAAAAGCTTTGTAAATATTAAGCTGGCGGTGTGAAAAGCTTGAGAATCACTCATCCAACAAATTCTCTATTTAAGTTTTTAGACACGGTGTTTCTGCATTTTGTCAGAACGAGAACTGTCCATGGTGCTGAAAGGACAAAGGCCAAAAGAGTCAAAGGTTAGCCGTCAGTTTAAAAAATAATAACTTATATTATATTTAAGAGTTTAAAAGAATGATGGTCTCTCTCTTTTCCCTCTCTCTCCCTCCTCTTTCTCTTCTCTCTGTTCTCTTGTATGTCATTTGTATTTTTTGTACATTTTGTAAACTTATTGTGAATAGCATAAGGTGTGAATGTGAAAATGGAAAATGATTTTCTGACAGACTAAATAAAGGTCTGGTTACAAATCAAAACTATCTCTTCCCTCTGTTCTATTTCCTTCCCTCTCGCTCCACTCTCCTTCTCTTCCCTTTCTACTCTTCCTCTCTTCTCACTGTTCTCTTTCTCTCTCCTCTCTCTCTCACTTCACTCTCTGCTCTTTCTCCTCCTCTCAGTCTTTCTCTCCCAAGTCGCTCTTCCTCTCCCTTTCTTCCGTCTCTCCCCCTCTCCCTCCCTGTCTCCGTCTTTCTCTCCCTCTGCCTCCCTTCTCCTCTCTCTCTGTCTTTTCTCCCGTTCTTTCTCCTCCTCTTTCTCTGTCTGTCTTTCTCTCTCCCCCCTCTTCCTCCCTCTCCTCTTCCTCCTCCTCTCTCCCGCCTTTCTAAGTGTTCCCCGTCTTTTCCCCGCCTTCTGTGTTCCCGTCTCCCCCTCTCCTTCTCCTCCACTCGCTCTCTTCTGTCTTCCTTCCCTCTCCCTCCTCCCTCTCTCTTCTCTCCTCTCTCTCTCTCTGTCTTCTTCCCCCCCCTCTTTCTCTCCCCCCTCCTCATCCCTCTCCCTCCTTTCTCCTCCCTCTCTCTCTCTCTCCTGTCTTTCTGCTTCCCTCTCCCTTTTCTCTCCCCGTCCCTGCATCCTCTCCTCCTTCTCCTCCTCTTCCTCTCTCTCTCTCTCTCTGTCTTTCTTCTTCCCTCTCCTCTTCGTCTCCCCCTCTCTCTTCTCTCCCCCCTCTCCCTCCATCCCTCTCCTCTTTCTCCTCCTCTCTCTCTCTGTCTTTCTCTTCCCTCTCCTCTTCTCCTCCTCTCTCTCTGTCTTTCTCTCCCTCCCTCTCCTCTTTCTCCCTCTCTCTGTCTCTGTCTTTCTCTTCCCCTCTCCTCTTTCTCTCCCCTCTCCCTCATCCCTCTCCTCTTTCTCCTCCTCTCTCTCTCTCTCTCTGTCTTTCTCTTCCCCTCTCCTCTTCTCCCTCCCTGTATTCTCTCCCTCCCTCTCCTCCTCCTCCTCTCTCTCTCTGTCTTTCTCTTCCCTCCCCTCTTTCTCTCCCCTCTCCCTCCTGCCTCTCCTCTTTCTCCTCCCTTCTCTCTCTCTTTCTCTTCCCCCTCTTTCTCTCCCCCTCTCCCTCCCTCTCTCCTCTTTCTCCTCCTCTCTCTCTGTCTTTCTCTCCCTCCCTCTCCTCTTTCTCCCTCTCTCTCTGTCTTTCTCTCCCTCCCTCACCTCCTCTCCTCTTTCTCCTCCTCTCTCTCTCTGTCTTTCTCTCCCCTCTCCCTCCCTGCCTCTCCTCTTTCTCCTCCCTTCTCTCTCTTTCTCTCCCCTCTTTCTCTCCCCTCTCCTCCTCTCTCTCCTCTTTCTCCTCCTCTCTCTCTCTGTCTTTCTCTCCCCCTCTCCCTCCCTCCCTCTCCTCTTTCTCCTCCTCTCTCTCTCTGTCTTTCTCTCCCTCCCTCTCCTCCCTCTCCTCTTTCTCCTCCTCTCTCTCTCTGTCTTTCTCTCCCCCTCTCCCTCCCTCCCTCTCCTCTTTCTCCTCTCTCTCTCTCTCTGTCTTTCTCTCCTCCCTCTCTTCTTTCTCCTCCTCGCTCAGCCCCTCTCTCCCCCTCCTCTTGTGTGTCCATTGAGCGCCGTGTTTAATCAGGGTAATTGGGCCGTGGCAGCTGCTGGACCGTCCTAACACACCGGCCCCGAGGAGAAACTGTACAGGGATCGGCGAGGAGAAGAGGAGACATTTAACATGAAGGTACATTACAAACAGAAAAGCACACCGCCAAAGTGAAGAGTAGAGGAGGGCTATGGAGGCACAGGAAGACCATGCCAACTCCTCCGGGACGTGCTTACAGTGAGCAGGTGCAGGGGCAGGTCCGGCCGTCAAACCGAGGGGCGGGGCCTCTCCAGCACAGGCCTGGCCCCACTTAACCCTCAACATACGGCCAGACCAGACAGACGGTGCCTGGAAAACTCTTCTAACCAAAGCAATGTTTGTACCCTAAAAATACATGAAACCACCAAAAAATATAAACCAGTTCATTCAACAAAATATGCAGCACAATACAATTATGACATCTCAATATCTGACTGTGCGAAAGATGGATGTTCTCTTGTGTTTCAGACGGACTTCATTGAAATCTGTTTATTTTTATACAGCGTTAAAAAAAAGCGACAAAAACGCGACAAATTGGTGACAAAAAGGTGACGAAAAACCAACAAAACGGTTTCAAGAATAGCAGCAAAACAGGCGACAAACAAGTGATGACAAAGCAACAAAAATGCAGCAAAACAGGGGGGAAAAAATCAGGAAAAAGCAACAAAGATACGACGAAAAAGGGACGACAACGCAGCAACAACGTGAGCTTAAACCTTTCAAATCAGGTGTTACTAGGGATGGGTACCGTTCGTTTTTTCTTTTCCATTACTCTAACAATACCTGCTTTTCGGTGCCGGTGCCTTAACGGTACTCTTTTCGATACCTACAGTGCCTTGCGAACTTTTCGACCTTTTGCCACATTTCAGGCATCAAACATAAAGATATAAAACTGTAATTTTTGTGAAGAATCAACAACAAGTGGGACACAATCATGAAGTGGAACGAAATTTATTGGATATTTCAAACATTTTTAACAAATAAAAAACTGAAAAATTGGGCGTGCAAAATTATTCAGCTCCTTTACTTTCAGTGCAAGTATAAAGCTGGGTTAGGTTATAAAAACATTTCCAAAGCTTTAAACATCTCTCAAAGTACAGTTAAATACATCATCCAGGAATAGAAAGAGTGTGGCATCACTGCAAACCTACCAAGACCCGGCCATCCTCCTAAACTTACTGACCGAACAAGGACCGCACTGACCAGAGCTGTTACCAAGAAGCCTATGATGACCCTGGATGAACTGCAGAGAGCTACAGCTCAGGTGGGGGAAACTGTACACAGAACTACTATTAGTCGTACACTGCACAAATCTGGCCTTTGAGCACAATTTCTACTTAGGCAGCGATAAAAAGAAAGAAAGGACATTATTACATCCTGAGCTGCAGAGACAGATCCACATCAGGACACGGTTTCTTTCAGACAAAATTTTCTAAACACACTGCGCTTTGACGAAGCAAAAGCACTCCACACATCAAAGATTCTTACATGGTGTGAGCGCCCACTCTGCCACTAATAATTGACCAAAATTGTACAAAAATGTCTAATACAGAGGGAGCGCTCACTTTTCCACAAACAATCTTTGATATTCCCCTCGCTGCAGCTGCTTGTAAAGTTGTAAACAACAGCACGTAAACTCAGCCTCCGTGGGTCTGTCGCTAAAGGTAAAGACGTCTTTCTTGTTGTCACTGCTCTGTTTAGTTTTTCAATTTGCCTAAAAACTCAAGTTTCTTATTCAGTCCTGGTTTATAACTGGTTTAGTTTAACTCTGGGTTTTACAACTGATGTAAGTCCTGGTTTAGTCCTGGCTCAGTCCTGCCGACGACCACGGCTGAGCCATCTCTATTACAAAAGTTTAGTACGTTATAGTTTTGCTTTGCTCCATTTGCGCTGGAGCGGCTCATTATCAGCACACACGTTCATGTTGCTTTTTTTAGACTCGCTGTGGGTCATATATTGACGTCTAGAGAGAAAAGGAACCGAAAGTTGGCACCAAAAGAATTTTAGTTTTTCGATACCACCCCCGACCGGAGCTTTGAGGCGTTACACTGGCCTATAGGCTGTAAACTCCACTTGTGAAGCTTTTAGATTTGGGCATAGCTGAGCTGGAGAAAATGTGCTCGGTTAAGGCGGGGGTTAAGAGGTTAACATCTTCGCCTCACTCGCAACAAAATGAGCGTCGCACGGGGTAAGTTTGGTCTATTTTAAAACTGACGTGAAAACTAAGATGCTAAGGGAGGAAAGTAATGAACTATCTGTTTTCATCTGCCGTGTCTCGCCTGAATTGCGCACCTCTGAGCAAATTTGTTTTCTGTCTGGCTTCTTCAAAGTCACGACAAAGGTGAGCCAGTCTTTTTTGAACATCCCTTTTAACCTGAACCCAAAGACTTGACTCCCATTACAGACTGGCGTCAGAAAAATGCAGTCGGATGTCTTTGTGAGACGCTGGAGCCTCCAAAGGGGAGGGCCCCGTCCAGGCCCTGCTGTTCGGAGACAGACGCCGAGGCTTCTGCTGGGTGTAATTGCAGTGATTGTTCAGTGACAGCTGTCCACATGTGACAGGGCCCAGCTCTCTGCCCCGGCTGTGCAGGGGAAATTACAGCCCACACGCCTTTTAATTGGAAATGTGAACTAGCCCTCTTTGTATCCGATGACGGGGTATGTTGGAGACATCCTGTAGTTGATCCCAAACACTTTTCAGCTCCTTTGTGACACTGATTGTATCACTGGGATATAATAATACTGAAGATATGCCTTTCTTTGGTCGGAAACACAACAGAAAGTGAAAGAATGCATGGAAAAGGACAGTCAATACAGTTTTCTTTATTATGACTCAGCTCACATAGCACCGCACTCTTGGATAGAGCTGAGGATAGAGGTACCGTTAAACGATACCAGTACAGTATCAGAAATAAAGTTTAGGTACTGAGAAAAAAAGTTCTCAGTTATGATGCTGTTGGTCCAGGGACTAATTTTCCCTTTTTTGGGCTAATTTTGTATTACTAATATTTTCCCAATATTTCCAAATATTTCAGTGTAGGTATTGGAAAAAGTTCCAATAGCGGTATCGAAAACCAAGTATTGTTAAAGTACCGGTATCGATTTTTTTTTCACTGTGCCAAACCTTACTCTTGGATCCAAAGTGCACTTGATCAGAATATGAACTTAGTTGTCAAAACTTGCACGCACAGAGCAGATGTAAGACACTGCAGCAAAACATTATTTGAAATGGCAAAAGACACAAAATATGGCCGTTTCCAGGGGGAGAAATGAAAAAGGCAAAGGCAGATTTCTCATTGATTATGTTTGATATGAAAGACTTTCCCCTGGGATGAGAAAGTATGATTCTAAAATCCATGTGTACGGGGGTCTCTGAGTTTGTCGACCTGAGTCAGAGGAACTAATCCAAGTTCAGTTCAACCAGTTTCATAGTATGGCCCTCTGGTCATGAATGCCCGAATTACACTTAAATGTTTTAGTCAACTCAATACAAAAGCTTCCACTACCCAATTTTTCGTCCATTTGTTGTTTAGTCGATTTGTTGCTTCACTATCTGGTGTCTACAGTGTTTGTGTATGTCACGGGTTCATTTCCCAAAAAGTAAAAAATGATGGCAAGGTCGACAGTTTCCACTTTTATTTTCTCAGTTCCAGGTGAAAAATATTCACAGTGCAGCACAACAAGTAGAAAAGTAAAAATAAAGTATTTACAGAGGACTAACATAGTCGTTATTGGACAAGCCCACTCCAACAAACTCCAACGCCCAACTGCTCCCCTTTATACCCCTTAACCCCTCCTCAGGGCGGACCAACAGATAATTAATAGGGGTATAAAGCATTCACCAAAATAGACAAGAAACAATAGAAATAATATCAAACATTTACGCAGAAATAATGAGAAAAAAAATGCCCTACATATGACAACATAAATGAACTAATGACACACAATAAATCACAAAATAATTACTAAATGAACAAAATGGTTCAGTGGTTATACACCACAATTCCACAAAGCCTATTTAGATACAGAGAACACAAATTACCAGTACCAGCTATTCAAAATATATCATTTGGTGCCTTTCACAATGGGAGAAAGTTATCGTTGGCGCGGCCCTCTGACTCAAGCAGGTTTCCTTATGTTAAAAATGAATTGCAAAATTACTTTTTAATGGAGGAAACAATGTCATGGTAAAAGCTGATTTTGCACAATATGTCCCCTTTACAAAAACATGATGATCGCACCTCTTGACTTAGGCCTATATTTTCTGAAATACTCATCTCACCCGCTGCACAGGTCTACCGTAGATTCCCCCACACATATTCCCCCGTGCCCCAGGGAGCCGGTACAATGGCCGCGGTGAATGGTGCTGTTAGAGACTTGGCTCTTGTTAACTCCGGCGACAGCCCCCTGCAGAGCCCCCCCCCTCCCCACCTCCCGACACAAGTGTAAGTGCCGCAGTACAACAGCCGCTCTACGGCTCCTTCAGGCCATTTCTGTGTGAAACATGTTCTCTCGGGTAAACTGCCGCGCAAACGCACCCCAGAGAAACATGGCGAGGGAGCAGCCGTTTGAACTGCCTGCTGGAGAGGTATCCCTGTGTGAGAGGAGTTTTCGCCCGATTTGCGTTTCTCCCTGAGTCTGGGAAAACTGGGGCCCAATAAGAATTTCTTATTGTTATTATTTCGGAGCCACTGCTAGGTTACGCCTCCTGCCAAGTTACACCTCCTGGGTTCCTGCTGAGTTACGCCTCCTACTGGCTGCCAGGGTTACTGTATAAGGAGAGTCATCATGGCGGCAGAGTCTGTAAACAGTGTGTGCTATCTGCGGGTATGTTTTATGTTTTTATCATTGCAAAAATGAACAAAAGCTCCCGCACACTGTCTCACTCTTAAGATATTTATTGCAACGTTTCGGTCAAAAGGACCTTCATCAGGCTTGAGGACAGCCCCTTCTGTCAGTCTTTTTATGACTATAGGCGCTGCCCCCAACAAATCAAAGCCAATCAGGTATCGGCTGTGGGTGATCTCCTCAACAAGGAGTAACCCAAAAAGCAAAACATTTTTAATATGGGATTACAGTAAATATTCAGAGTCAAAACATTTCCATAATTATCGCATAGTTATTTTGATAATTTTAATATTTAAAACATTCATGAAATTCACTGGCATTTAAGAAAAAACATGAACCACTTAAAACACATCACCGGAGGCGGATTCTGCTCCTCCCAACTACTCTGAAGGGGAAGGGAAGGGAACGGAACGCTTCATTATCAAACACAATTTACAACATTACATTAAGTAAAAACTCATCATTGAGGCCTTTTGGGCTGAGGGTTTGTAAAGAAAAAATCCAGTACGCCTCTCGTTGTTTCAACACACGATCATGGTCTCCTCCTCGAGGTGGGGGCGGCACCTGTTCAATCCCGCAGAAGCGCAGGGATGAGACATCGTGCCCCGATTGGTTGAAATGGATAGCTACTGGGGAGTCCTTGTCCTGCCGTCTTATAGCGCTTTTGTGTTCGCTTATTCGTTGTTTTAATTTCCGCGTGGTCTTACCAACATAAGCTAGTCCACATGGACAGCGCAGCAGGTACACGACATGGGTGGAGGCACACGTAATGACACTCCGAATGGGAAAATTTTTTCCGGTGAACGGGTGGCAAAAATGATTTGTTTTCATTGTATTATTACATTGTGCGCAGGTGCCGCACCTATAGTTCCCGTTGGGTATTGGGGACAGAAGTGTCTGCGTCTTTGGGGTACTTCTGCCTCGGGAGAAATCTGAATGTACGAGAGAATCTCTTAGATTGCGACCTCTTCTGTGCGTGAACAGGGGTGGATTTGTAAACATTTCCACTAATTCGGGGTCCGTGCTAAGTATATGCCAGTGCTTTAGAAAAATGGATTTTATTTTTCCACTATGAGGGGAGTACACCGTGTTAAATATGGTGGAAAATTGTTTTTCCTTTTTGTCCATTTTTTTCAACAACTTCTCCCTTGGTTTAGATAAAGCCACTGCATACGCCTCCTCTATCCAAGATGAAGGATAGCCCCGTTGTACAAATTTGGTCTTCATCTCTCTCGATTTTACTATAAAATCTTGCGTAGTATGGCACACCCTTCTTAAGCGAAAAAATTGGCTTTTTGGAAGCCCCCTCTTCAATGGGGTAGGGTGTGAGCTGCTGGCCAAGAGGAGAGTGTTCTTATCAGTGGGTTTACGATATAGCGTGGTGGTTAGTTCGCCGCCAAAGAGGATTCATCTTCATCCTCTTTTTTGGCCAAACGACATCCAAGACAAACAAGAAGAGATGTAGACGTGGAAGGCGCTCACCAAAGATCACGACGGCGCCCGTGGACGCGCAGCTACACCAGGACACGGTAACGAATATCTCCAAAAAACAGCTCACTCAAGCACAACTTGCGTTACTGTCGAAGGGTTTGTCCTTTGTTCCCAAAAAACCTGTCAATGCCTTCAACGTACAAGTCGATTTATTCAAATGTTTCAGACAAATAAAATTAAGATACTTCTTCAAAGATCACAATGTTCAGAGGGACTCTGTGAGTTCATTCAGACCAAAAAGTACTTTTTGTCCCCAAGTGTCCAATTCCTCCATTAATACATTTTGTAGACTGGTCGAGAAAGAGGTTTTGCAAACATGTAAGAACCCGAAACCTTATACAGACAATTTAACTAAGGAGGAGAAGGAAGCTCTACACGAATTGATGAATGAGGAAGACATAATAATTAAACCCGCAGACAAGGGAGGAGCAATTGTGATACAAGACACAGATCAATATAAAGCAGAGATTTTATCCCAACTCTCTAACACTGCTTATTACAAAAAGCTCCCAACAGACCCCACGTCAGCATTCCAAGGGGAAATCTTTACGTATCTAGAGGGTGCATTAACACGTGGCTGGGTGACTAAGCCTGAGTTTGAATTCTTGTGTTGTAAAAAGCCAATCATACCCGTACTATATACATTACCAAAGATCCACAAGCATTTATTAAAACCTCCAGGTCGCCCAATTGTATCCCAAATTGGCTCGTTATTAGCCCCGCTATCTGAATATGTGGACAGGTTCATCAAAAAACATGTCCAGAACCTCCCGGCGTTTCTACAAGACTCGACTGACTTTATAAATAAAATATCTTCAATATCTAACCTCCCTGACGATGACGTCTACCTCCTCACATTGGATGTGACAAGCTTGTATACGAATATACCGCACGACGAAGGGATTGAGGCGATGATTTTTTATTTGCAAACACGAGAAATATCAGAAAACCCTCCAACGGAATTTTTGATACAATTGACTTCTTTCGTAATGAAATACAATTACTTCATTTTCGATAAGACTTTCTACCAACAACTCTCTGGTACAAGTATGGGGACTATATGTGCGCCCAATTATGCAAATTTGTACATGGGCTTTTTTGAGCAACAATACATCTTAAATCCCACAGAAAACGCCTTCTTTGAACACATTCTGGCATACCATCGATACATAGATGACATCTTTTGCGTGTTTCGGGGGAATCACGCTCAACTTATGGAGTGGATAGACTGGATAAATCAACTTAAGAGTAATCTGAAATTTACATGCGAAATGAGTAAAGATAGAGTCAACTTTTTGGACATGGTGGTGGAAAGAAGTGGTGGCGAACTAACCACCACGCTATATCGTAAACCCACTGATAAGAACACTCTCCTCTTGGCCAGCAGCTCACACCCTACCCCATTGAAGAGGGGGCTTCCAAAAAGCCAATTTTTTCGCTTAAGAAGGGTGTGCCATACTACGCAAGATTTATAGTAAAATCGAGAGAGATGAAGACCAAATTTGTACAACGGGGCTATCCTTCATCTTGGATAGAGGAGGCGTATGCAGTGGCTTTATCTAAACCAAGGGAGAAGTTGTTGAAAAAATGGACAAAAAGGAAAAACAATTTTCCACCATATTTAACACGGTGTACTCCCCTCATAGTGGAAAAATAAAATCCATTTTTCTAAAGCACTGGCATATACTTAGCACGGACCCCGAATTAGTGGAAATGTTTACAAATCCACCCCTGTTCACGCACAGAAGAGGTCGCAATCTAAGAGATTCTCTCGTACATTCAGATTTCTCCCGAGGCAGAAGTACCCCAAAGACGCAGACACTTCTGTCCCCAATACCCAACGGGAACTATAGGTGCGGCACCTGCGCACAATGTAATAATACAATGAAAACAAATCATTTTTGCCACCCGTTCACCGGAAAAAAATTTCCCATTCGGAGTGTCATTACGTGTGCCTCCACCCATGTCGTGTACCTGCTGCGCTGTCCATGTGGACTAGCTTATGTTGGTAAGACCACGCGGAAATTAAAACAACGAATAAGCGAACACAAAAGCGCTATAAGACGGCAGGACAAGGACTCCCCAGTAGCTATCCATTTCAACCAATCGGGGCACGATGTCTCATCCCTGCGCTTCTGCGGGATTGAACAGGTGCCGCCCCCACCTCGAGGAGGAGACCATGATCGTGTGTTGAAACAACGAGAGGCGTACTGGATTTTTTCTTTACAAACCCTCAGCCCAAAAGGCCTCAATGATGAGTTTTTACTTAATGTAATGTTGTAAATTGTGTTTGATAATGAAGCGTTCCGTTCCCTTCCCTTCCCCTTCAGAGTAGTTGGGAGGAGCAGAATCCGCCTCCGGTGATGTGTTTTAAGTGGTTCATGTTTTTTCTTAAATGCCAGTGAATTTCATGAATGTTTTAAATATTAAAATTATCAAAATAACTATGCGATAATTATGGAAATGTTTTGACTCTGAATATTTACTGTAATCCCATATTAAAAATGTTTTGCTTTTTGGGTTACTCCTTGTTGAGGAGATCACCCACAGCCGATACCTGATTGGCTTTGATTTGTTGGGGGCAGCGCCTATAGTCATAAAAAGACTGACAGAAGGGGCTGTCCTCAAGCCTGATGAAGGTCCTTTTGACCGAAACGTTGCAATAAATATCTTAAGAGTGAGACAGTGTGCGGGAGCTTTTGTTCATTTTTGCATTAATTTCCTTGTCTTCTACGCACCTGTCGCCTCCTGGGTGTGCGGAGTTGTCCCCAGCTACGTATGTTTTTATCATTGAAATAAAAGCTGGGCGTTAAATGTCCCGATCAAAATCAACCGGCAACTTTATTGTCTAATGCTAACAATGCATGTTATCCACTTCAAGAGAGCTTAGGTATATTTTTTATCCCTGAACTTACTGCGTAGTGAACCGTAGTAGACAGCGGCTCTCCACGCTCACTTTCCCCCAACAGAGCACCCGTCTCCCTGGTCTCTGTTTCATGTGTGCCGCGGTGGCCTTGCCCGTGGGAGCTAGCCGCTCTTGGCGCTAACATCGCCCTAGTATAAATCACCATTCCCGGCTTGTTTGGCAGTGTGATGTGATAACTCTTGTGGTTTCCCCGCATTGTAAGAGACTCAGCTACGGGGTTATTTTCGGCAAAGGCGGTAGTCAGTCATAATTACTCGAGTACATGTTCTTGAGTAACTTTTTAAAGAAACTGTACTTCTTGGAGCAGTTATATCACACAGGACAGGAGTAGGCTACTTTGTACTTCTACTTGAATAACTTTATTTTGATGTATCAGTAGCCTACGTTGAATACATATTTTGAAATGAATCAAAGTTGAACTATTCTAAGCTTTAAATTACTTTCTTGTGACCTACCTTGAGAATTATTCAAAATAATAATCATTCAAATAATAATTTCAAAATGTCAAGGTTTTTCCATGCAATGTTTGTCAGACTACAACAACTCTATAAACAATTAGACTTTTACATTTCTTTTGCATTTTACAGGATCAAGGGTGAAGCCGTTTGACCTCTGTGTTCTCCATGAATGTTCCCGGCTCTGATGGAGACTCCTCTCCTCATTCTTCTCTGCATCCAGATAACCATGTGCCGCTCTGCAGATGGTGAGGCCATCACACCTGGACGGATTCTGATACTTTGGTATGTAATTTCACATGGTTTCACAGGTTATTTTTTTTGCATACTATCAGTGTAGCGTGTGTCTTGCACAGTTCTGAAATGTATTTTTTAATAATATATTTTTAAAACAAACATTGCATGGAAAAACCTTGATATTTTGAAATTATTATTTGAATGATTATTATTTTGAATAATTCTCAAGGTAGGTCACAAGAAAGTAATTTAAAGCTTAGAATAGTTCAACTTTGATTCATTTCAAAATATTTACTCAAAGTAGGCTACTGATACATCAAAATAAAGTTATGCAAGTAGAAGTACAAAGTAGTCCCCTCCTGTCCTGTGTGATATAACTGCTGCAAGAAGTACAGTTTCTTCAAAAAGTTACTTAAGAACATGTACTCGAGTAATTATGACTGACTCCCGCCTCTGCCTAAAATAATCCCGTAGTTGAGTCCCTTACTATGCGGGGAAACCACAAGAGTTATCACATCACACTGCCAAACAAGCCGGGAATGGTGATTTATACTGGGACGATGTTAGCGGCAAGAGCAACTAGCTCCCACAGGCAAGGTACAAATGAAACAGAGGCCGGGGAGACGGGTGCTCTGTTGGGGTAAAGTAAGTGTGTAGAGCCGCTGTCTACTACGGTTCACTACGCAGTAAGTTCAGGGATAAAAATTACACCTAAGCTCTACTGAAGTGAATGACATGCATTGTTAGCATTAGACAATAAAGTTGCCGGTCGGTTTTGATCAATGATACATACAATGATAAAACATTTACATAAAACATACCCGCAGATAGCACGCACTGTTTACAGACTCTGCCGCCATGATGACTCTTCTTATACAGTAACCCTGGCAACCAGCAGGAGGCGTAACCTAGCAGTGGCTCCGAAGCCGCAGCCAGACCCGTCTCTATTTGACGGGGACGTAGCCTCCAAAGCCTCGAATGGTAAGTAACAAACATGTTGGAATTTTTTTGTGTGTGTTACTTTATTGTGCCATAAGTTTCATAATAACATTACACAATTAGCATGTCAGAATTAACACAATATATATCTATATGGGTTGTTTTTCACAAATAAATAAATACATACTTTTCTTCCTTTTGTGCGTGTACTGTGGGTGTGCCTGTGTGTGCCCGTACACGCTTGCCTGTATGTATATGTGGGTCGGCGTGGTATAGTTTGATGGTTTTGTCGTTGTTTCCGTTGGCACAGTTGTCACCACTGCATCATTGTAGCTATACTTAAATATGTAGGTTGATATACATACGTAGGTATCTGTGTATTTTTTATTTTTTTGATATATGTAGTTTTTGTTTTTTCTTTCTTGTGTGTTTGTATATAACATATGTGTATACATATGTGTGTGTATGTATGTATGTATATTTATATATTTTTTTCATTATTATACATATTTTTCTATCATTTTTTACTTTTTATTTTTCATTTCACTGGGTGTAAAAAAAAAAAAAAAAAAAAACATGTTGGAAACTTACGAACGTCGCTTACGATTTGAGTAGAGCTACTACTTTTGCAACACCCAAGCTTCACTTCAGCATCCAGCCTGTGTGCCCGTGTCCAGACGCGCCTTTGAAACTAGGATTTCACCCGTGTCTATTTGGGGTCCTCTTGCTGCAGGTGTGATGGTCCTATAGCCTTGTGTTTGATCTCGTGCGCACAAATCTTTATAGAAATAGGGCGGAGTGTGTGCATTCATGAAAACTGTTTAGTGTGTGGCTTCATACAAGTGAAATATCATTCACTGTGGGAAAAAATGTTCCTTTCCCAGGTCAGAAACATCGTGTTTCATTTACACATGAGTAATCTAGTTTCTATGTGCCTGAATGTAACCTGGAAATCCTCTGCATTCTTTGTCAACACACAGAAGCATACCACTGGTAAATTACATCCGTTGCCCTAAGGCAGTGGTTCCCAAAGTGGGGTCCGGGGCCCCCTGGGGGCCTCAGAAGCACTGCAAAGTTTGCCAACAAAACAAGTACATTGGGAAAAAAACATTTTTTAAAGGAAAAGTAAATTTATTTGCTACATTATACTATTTGAAACCAGCATTTAGCCTACAGTCATTGCTAAATTAGATTTTGATGTAATCTTAGAGGTAAAATAATGTCAAATTCCTCAGAATCGAGTAAATATATCATTGCTGGGAGGCCCCGAGAGATTTTTGGATCAATAAGGGGGCCGTGACATCCCGGACTTTGGGAATAGCTGCCCTAAGGTAAAGAAACATTAATTGACAGAAGAGAAATACAGACATAGAACATGGAACAGAACAAAGTTACAGTCACAGAGGTCAGTTACAAGGACAGCCAGAGGTGAGATAAACACGCCCAAAAAGTGATAATCTACCTGTGAGTGCACCATTGTTTTGTTTTGCAACCAGTTTTTTTAGGCCCTTTTTAAAGGTGTGGTAACTGACACAGTTCCTGACATGAGCAGGCAGTGACTTCCATGACTGTGTGCCCTTTGACAGACACCACCATTTGACTGTATTTAGTCCTGCGTGGTTGCACATTAGAGATAAGACTCTGTAATCCAAATGTGGTCATTACCTTTGTGAAGGACGCCAGCTACACAAGTGGGATACACACGTGTGCATGTGTAACAAAACATTTGGGCCCGTTTTCTCAAAATGCGTTTTTGCATTCAACTCTTGCAACGACATCTCGGGGTCGGCCCATTAGTCCGACAACCCATTAGTCCGATGTCTCATTATTCCGAAAATGTCTCATTGAGTAGGGGTTGAAAAATAAAATTAGGTTCAGGCAAGAGTCCAGACCTTAAGGTTAGGTTAGGGCCAGTGGTTGTATATGGCTCTCTAATCCACAACACAACTGGGTTAGACTAATGACACCTCAATCAATCAATCAATGGTTTTGTATAGCCCAATATCACAACAGGAGTTGCCTCATAGGGCTGCACCGAACATTAATAAAACAGAGCAGTAAATAAGACAATGTAAAGTTCAGGTGAATCACATATCCAGGCAAACATACTGTCCAAATAAGCGTCAGCAGTGGGTGGCGACGAGTGGTGTGGGTGTCCCCTGTCCTTAAACTTTCCAGCACGGCAAGGAAAAACTCAAAAAACCCGGTGGGACAAAAGAGAAACCTAGGGGAAAACCACAGAAGGAGAGATCCACTCCCATGGACGGACAGGCTATAGAGACCCAGGGCCGATGGAGTCCCTTCAGCAGGCGGGCCAGGATCGAGACCGTCCAGTCCTTGTTGTCAATCCAGTAGGCAGGGTTCCTCTGCTCAATGGGAAATTTTCAGAATAATGAGACGTCGGAAAGATGGGTTGTCGGACCATTGCCATGGCACCCAATATCTCCACTTTCGTAGCTCCTAAAAACCTTCCAACCTTGGACTTAACAATATTTTGAAGGTTTTTAGCTGAGAGATTTTTAAAATATCTAATTCCTGCCTGATGTATTTAGTTCTAAACCTCAAAAGAACAAGACTAGGGATAATTAAAATGTTGACCCGGGTTGGTGGAGCCGTAGAGGATGACTCGAGCGAGGACTTGAGTGTGACTCTGCCATCTCTAGGGGACACAGGTAGGTCATGTTTATGTAAGAATCCCAACTTTAACCTCTGCATAACCCGCTACACGCTGCATCGTTCCGGCTCCTCTCATCAAAGTGCAGAAGTCGTCTCTTCCTCATGCTTCCGTTTCGCAGATTGCGCTCTGGCATCTCTCTTCAGCCGTGCCAGAGCTTTGATGGTGGAACTCCAGGGACTTCTGCTCCTCCTCCTCTTCATCATCATCGTCATCATCATCCGTGCGCGCTGGCTACAAGCGTGACGCCGTGCCAGATCCATCTCTCTGACGCTCAAACGGCCGACTCGCAATTCACGCTCCACTAGCGCAGATGGGAATAAACACAGTAATAAGATAAAAAGAAAGAACATTAGTCGCTGCTTTGAGAAGCGTGAAGTAATGTACGGCGTTTATCGGTTAATACCATCAGGCGCGGGTCTCCAAGGGGGCCGCTTTCATGTCCCGCTCAATCGTCGGCGATGTTAATGCCTCCGTAATTAACTCAACCATCGTATGCTCTTCGATGGAGGTTTCTAAGCAGTCAAGGCAAGTCACTTCCCTTGATTTTTCTCCGGCACATTTTGAAGAAAGCGCACCTGCTGAGTGATTCAACAAGCCAGCAAAGAATAATTTGTTTGTGCAGGTGACAATACAAAGAGGTGAGATTACATATTCAAGGCGAGACGCTGCAAGTGAATGGGGGAAACATGTATTTAAGAAATATCCATTTTGAAACTTTTGCTGATATTTTCAGCGACGAAATTGGAAAAATGAATAGAGCCAGGTTTAAAGGAGCTGTACCTGATTTTTGTTCTAGTTATGGAATGACATTTGTTTTCTCTTCCTTCAGTATATTGTAAACTCGGACATTTGTGGGGAAAACACTGTAGATCTAATTATAAAGCATTTGTATCAATGTCATGAACTTGCATAGCCTGGCTAACGCCAGACTAAAATCACAAGTGATATTTAGTCTGGGGACCACCAATTCATTTTCTCGTAGGAGAGGTGTGGTTTACGATTGTTCATAGCCGTTTATTGGGCGCTACGAATGTCTCTCATGCGTCTGCACATAGCCATAGCCAATCGTATCATGGTATCAGATGACGTATGACGTACCTGCTGTAAACTTTTGAGCTAAACTATTTAGAACACGGTCTAAAGCTTGATCGAAAGATGGCATCGCGTCTGCTGCTGTCAGGTTGGATCCGTAAATATATTTTTATTTTTTTTTATCCCTAAACAAACTACAAGCTTTATGTCAAATAGCGCGTCATCGTCTTACTGTCCCTCCTCGTTCTGTGATTGGTGCCCAAATCCATGGAAAAATGTCGGCCATGGTCCCCAGGCTGTTGTGAAGTTCGAAAAGATTCGAGCGCACACAGCAGTTTGGCATTAGCCAGGCTAGAACTTGCAGGCACTCTTGTGAAAGTGATCCAAAAAGTGACCCTGCAAGTTGTGATATGTGCTCATAAACATGTCCCTGTGAAGAATTGGGATGCTGCAAGTATGTTAGGAAGATTGGGGTCGACCTATTAGTCCGACGTCTCATTATTCCGAAAATGTCCCATTGAGTAGGGGTTGAAAAATAAAATGAGGTTCAGGCAAGAGTCCACTGACCTTAAGATTCTGGCTAATCCACAACTGGGTTGGACTAATGGCACCTCTGCTCAGTGGTACATTTTTGGAATAATGAGATGTCGGACTAATTGGTTGTCGGACCAATGACATGGCACCGGTAAGATTAGGGATGAGTTTGTACCCCCACCTACATTTCCATTTCAATCCCTCTTTCATTGTTTGAAATAAAAAGAATCAAGTACAGGGCCTTTAAATTCATGGTTTTATTTTGTTGATATTTTTGTTACAACGATTTGTTTCAGAGGGGATTTTGAATTTTGTTTAGTTTTAGGTCTATGCTATTTTTAAGTTAAAAAAAAACCTGTAAAGATTTTTGCCTTGTTTTTTGGGGGTCAACGCTCAATAAATAGGGCACTTAGATACAGTATTAAAAAATCCCTCTGAAAACACTTAAAAAGTTAAGTTCAAGACTGTAAAGTGTGGAGTCTTTAGGAGCTACTGAAATGGAGATGTTATTGCAAGAGTGGAATGAAAACCCCATTTGGAAAAAAACGGCCCTAAAGTTTTGTAATGTCTGTGGATACAAAATGAATACTTGATTACGCATGGGCAGCCCAGCGTCCTCCACGGTGACTCCCTGTGTTCTGAGGTCACCCACAATGACGTCAAGCCATAGATTTGGGGCTTGCCTCACGACCGTTTCCATTCTGCAGCCTCAGGGATGAACTGGAGAATGGCTTTTGTTGGATGCTCTGGAAGCAGGCGGAGGACATGACCAAACCAGTGTGTGCGATGCAGCGCAGCCAAACAGGACAGTCTGGGCTGGCACGTACAGGCTCTACCGCCGAATGTGTGCTCTATGTGCTAGCTCTTGGTGTCAATTTGGCGTCAGAACAATTGCAAACATCAGGTGGCCCCAGCTCGTCTCCACTGAAGTACTAAGAGCCAAGCCATCAAAGCCATCATATCTTGCAGCCAGAGTTTATAATTTGGTTTCCATTTCTGTTTTTCAGAGTCAACTTCCCAAAGACATTAGACAAAACAAAACTAAACTGCAAATGATATTGTTTGTGGATGTCATCGTATATATCATGACCGCGAGGAGTAAAACTACACGCAAAATTAGCACATTTGAGAAGCAGATGTACATTTTTGTGCAGGACAGAATAATGCAGTTTGTGCACCAATGAGGGGTTATAAACTTTTTCAAATGTTTGTTTCTGGCTCATTTACAATGATAAATGAGTGATAAATTGTGTTGTTTTTATGGTGTATAGCGTTATAAAGAAAGTAGGCTACATGGCTTTGGTTTTCTTATGTATTCCATTGAACTGCAGAGCTTCCCAAATGCTTTTAAAGTCCTTATGTCCAGGGTCTGAGCACGGCATATTGACGATAGCAGACACAACTCGTGTTCCACAGACTGTTCATTTCATCCACGGCTACTGTCTCTCCAATGTGCGAGCTGATCATCCAGCTGTCCCGTTTCCTGATTCGTTTCCTTTCGCGGAGTCTATGATGAAAACCTCAGTCTCCTGTTCCGCATTCAGCAGCACCGGTCACTGTTTGCCAACACATCCCTATGGCCAATCCATGAGGGGATATACTTTACTCAACTACCTCTGGCTTTCACGGTATGAAAACGAGACAATTCAAGTTGCGCACCTCAAACGCTCTTCTGAAACTCGATACCTGAGCCACTTCAATTGGACGCTCTCGACGTGGACATGCAGCAGCTCTACTCCAAGCTCCTCACCCGGACTCAAAGGGGGCGCCCAGCCACAATGTGAAAGAAGGAAAGGAGGAAGGAAGGCGAGTTCTTTTTCATCACAACAGTCCGATAGAATGTCCGCATCACTGCAGACGACCCCCTTTACTTTCCCCCAGCGGTCACTACATTTACTTAATGCCACTCATACAAACAAAGCAATACATCAATAGGTTGCACTAGTTCCGCCCAAACATTCCATTTCAAGCATTTTCACGAGGAGCGCCGTGCAGTTATTAAGCTGAGCGTCGACCCGAGAGACAGACTTAACGCATGCCATTGATCGGTCAGACACACACTCGGGCGGCTCTGACCATGGGAGTGCATGTGCAGAGAGGCAAGCAGGTTTGCTTTGAGGCGCAGCGGCAAGGTCGGGCAGGTCAGTAGGGAGTGATATCGCAACATGAGGAAAAGAACATTTGAGCGAAGGCTCAAGCAGAAATCTGTGGTAGACAGTCTATGACAAAATGCTTATTGCTTGTTTATATATAATGTTGATAATATAATGCTGCTTTACATCTGGGTTGGGGGTGTGTTGGAATAATTGAAAATAAGTCATAAAAATTACTATCTTACTTAAATTAAATAACTGCTATTCTGCCAATTATGGAAAGTGGTAAATTGAGCCCCATGAGGCCGTCCTTCTGTGGACCCACCACCTGCAGGAGGAGCCATAGGGGCTGGTGCAATGTGTTTTGGGCAGCTCCAACGGCTGCCCCCACGACCCAGAAACGAACAAGTGGAAGAAGATAGATGGATGGATGGGTAAATTGAGCCAGCAGAGTAGATCCTCTTCTATTGTTTTCAGTAATGGGGTAAAGTTGAAAGCACTCAACTCTGATAGCCTGGAGGAAACCCTCACGCCCAAATAAGTGATGTGGTCTGTGCATGAAGGGATAGGTGATTGTTGGGCTGCCATGTCCCAGTTAGTTTTATGTAAAGAGAAAATGGATGATTTATTCCAGTTAATTGCATAATCAGAGATTTTAGAAAAAGACTGAATTGTTATAATTACTTCTTGTTTAGATGTTTGGGGATTTTGAATGAAAAGGAGAATATCATCAGCATGTAATGATATTTTATGAGCTTGGTTTGATTTGTTTCAATGCCTTTGATGAGTGGGTTCTGGCGAATTTCTGCTGCTAGGAGTTGAATAAAAATGGTAAATAAAGATGCAGAGAGTGGACATCCCTGCCTAGTTCCTCTGTGCAGTGTGAAACGTTGTGAAGTTAATCCATTGGTTGTTACTGTATATTGTTTTTGGCTATACGGTGGTCCCTCGCTATAACCCGGCCTCACTGTTTAGCAGATTATTTTTAGTACAATTTTGCATGCTTTTTTACATGAATGCCATACACACATTGTGTTCTGCGTCCTGATTGGTTAGTCGTAGTGTGAGCCATCCTCTCGTTGCAGAGAGGATCTCTGTCAGTGTCCCGTCAACACATCCAGCGCACACCGCAGAGTCACAGCAGCACAGGCCGGGCATGAGCGGGTCCGACTCTGACTTTCCCTGCTCTTTTCCGGGGAAATAAACACCACTAGCATGAACCATCGCACAGCGGAGACAAGTGAGAACCCGTGTGAACTAGTGAGAAAAGTGAATAAAGTGTGTGGTGATGAGTTAGCAGATTTTGCCTATTGCGGGTTATTTTGAGAAAGTAAATTTGATAATTTAATTGTGTTTTGATAATTTAATTGTGTACGCAAATGTGCGATTAGTTTTTAAAATTTTGAATAATACTGCACCTCCACCGCTGAAAACATTTGTCCAGCTCTGTTCTGAGCAGATGACTAGGAGCTCCAGGTCCACAAGTCGTAATGACTGTAGACTGCCTAAACGTAGCTCAGCCTTTGCGCAGACATCCTTCTCATTCAAAGGCATCAAAGAATGGAACAAACTCCCACAGAGTCTGAAACTTTCCTTAGACCTGAAAGATTTCTCTCGTAATACAAAAAAAGTGCTGTTGGTAAACCAGTCATGTCAGCACTGATAACTGTAAATGTAAATATGACCGTTAGTGATGTTTTATGTAGTAATTTTAGCATGATTTTATGTGGGCTGATGGATGTAACGGGTGAATGTATGAATGAATATTTGTATTTGAGTGGTTAAATATATTTTATATTGTACATGTTGTGACTCACCTGCTCAGGGACTGCAGATGGAAACTAGCTCAAGCTAAATCTGGTGCAAAGCATCTTTAATTAATGTATTTGCACATTGTCCCTGTTGAAATAAATTAATAAACTAAACTAAACTAAACTCCCGCAATAAACAAGGGACCACTGTAATAATTTAGATTTTGTATGGAAAGTACTATTTTGAATGTGAGCAACCAAAATAATAAAAATAAAAAAGATATACTTTTTTAAATACATTCATTAAAAAATACCTCTAAAAGACCTACAAAGTTCTGTAAAGTTTGGAGTGAAGTTGTGGGAGCTACTAAAGAGGAGATGTTGTTGCAAGAGTGGAATGAACACCAAAACGGGCCTAAAGTTTTTTAACGTCTGCACTTTCACCCTGTGTATATTTCTCCCTAGCCACTGCTGTCTCCCAGAAAGGAATTGACCCTATTAGGATTACAGCGTCAGCTCGGTTTGTAGGACATGTGGATACAAAATATGTCAATATCTGTGAATAGATAAGCGTAGGAAACCGGCCGCAGCGGCGCAATGTTGTAGTTACTTTCTTGGAAAGCTCCAGCTCGCTAGCAACAAAACGCCACAAAATAAGTATCGTAAAGGGTAAGTTTGTTCTTAAGGGAGAAAACTATCAAAAAATCTCAACATTGACCGCTGCGTGAATAATCAATATTTTCACCTGCAGCGTCTCACCTTAAAAATGTGCAGGACAAACCTCAAAAAACTCCACTTTGCATTATGTCTAATTTAAAGATATTACAAATGTGTTTTTGCGGTGCGGGTCCAGGATAGTGTGCATCATAATTTTGGACGCTGTGGCCTAAAAAATTTATGAAAAGCCTGTAATAATTGAGTCTTGAATCCCAGCCCTGATATACACATTGATGATCAGTCGTAATATGCGTTAAAATTATTGTTTCTGAGGTCCCCAGCCTGTCTCTCCTGTCTTCTCCGTGTGTCTGCCTAATGCCTCACTTTGGACAGATCGGAAAGCTGGGTTCAGTTGTGTTCTGCCTACAAATCGAATCAGATATTGGTGCTTGCGAGCTGATGCCGGCTGAATTTACTTAGTTTATATTGAACCTCCCTCTTTGATAGATTGCAATTCCTTTTTTTTTCTGGGCTGACTTGTTTTGGGCACCATATTCAATCTCTGCTGCTGGTTTTCTTTGCAAAGAGGTAATGCGGATATCAATTGTGTCCAAGAGGGAAATGACTATGTGATCTCTGCTTTGCCGCGGTTAGATGAGCCTTTCCCTAAAGTCCAGTGTGACAGATCTGAAGAGGCCCCACATCAAATCAGAATTTACACTTTTACAACTACAAAAAAAGTAATGTTCATTGTGTCAACATATTTTTGCAAATGTACAAAACAAGCAAATTACAGCATGCATAGCTGTGGGCTCCATGCACACAAGCGACGTGACGAGTGGACTCTCCAGAGGCCGCTGCTCTCCCTTTCCGTTATTTCCCAATTAACAGTGTCTTAAGACAGATCAATAAATGATCCAAGAAAACATGACGGACAGTGACAAACTGATGGACAGTCACTGGCTACATGCTAAAACATCACGTCGGATGTTAATTACAAATGACTTTTAATCCCAGAGCTAATAGATAGTATCAAAAGAGGTAACGACATTCAAATTCCATCCATCCATCCATTTTCTTCCACTTGTCTGTTTCCGGGTCGTGGGAGCAGCCGTTGGATCTGCCCAAATCACATTGCACCAGCCCCTATGGCTCCTCCTGCAGGTGGTGGGTCCACAGAAGGACGGCCTCATGGTTCTAACCGGGCCTGTTGGTCTCTCATAAGGGGCTTCTGAACCGCTCTTTGTCTGACCAGTCACCTAGGACATGTTTGCCATGGGAGACCCTACCAGGGGCACCAAGCCCCGACAACAGAGCTCCCAGGATCATTCAGGCTCAAACCCCTCCACCATGTTAAGGTGGCGGTTCCAGGAGGGTACATTCAAATTAACCAGCTTAAAAATATATATATATTCAGTGTGTGAAGCGCTTTGGGTGTGACTTGTGTCATATAAAAAGCGCTATACAAATATGATTCCCTTCCCTTCCCCCCTTCCCCTTCCCAGTGTTAACCAGTAGGCTAGTTTCAAGACAAAAACACCTTCAGTGATGAATGTGGAAGTATCCTCCAGTACAGTCTTTGCGAGACACGGCAGCTGAAAATATTGATTATTCACGCAGTGGTTGATGTACAGTGGGATGAAAATGTATGTGAACGCTTTGGAATTTCTCGCATTTCTGCCTAAATTGGTCATAAAATATGGTCTGATCTTAATCAAACAATTTACAGGAATGATTAAACAGTGTCTGCCTGAACTAATACCATCCACACATTTACATTTGATCATATTTTTATTGGCCGTAACATGTACACATTCACAGGACAGGGAGGAAAAAGTGAACCCAGGAATCTCGCTGAACTGCAGCAGTTTTGTAAAAAGGAATGGTCCAAGATGAATTCCTGATTGTTTGAGCGTCTAATCTGCAACTACAGGAAAGCAGTTATTGCTACAAAAGAAATGTCAGCCAGCTATTTAATACAGGGGTTCACTTATTTATTCCGTGCATGTTGTGAATGTCTTAGGTCTTTCTGACCTTATTTTTTCTATTGATGATATCACGTTGTCCAGGCCCTGAGGCAACAAAACAGCCCCACACCATGATTTTCCCTGCTCTATGCTTCAACTCTGGTTTGCGAAAGAGCTCTTGGATGCTCCACTGCACTAATGGATAAATATGCTGTGGACCCAAAGTTGAACAATTTAGGAGGAACACACAACATCATGTGTGGAGGACAAATGGAACAGCACATCAACATCAAAACCCTATGCTCATTTTGAAGTATAGAGCAGCAACAAATGAATGAGGTAAAGTCACTGTAGGTGCTGTAGATACAGGTGTTGTTGTTTACATTATGCACTATATAGCTACAATAGTTGATTTTGTTCGACTAAAACTAGGCTCTTGCCTTTGTTAACATTTGTTTTAATGTAGCATGTTATTTGCATAGATAGAATTAAATGTATACCAAAAAAGAAAATAAAGTTTCTATTATTATTTGCAGTTATATGTGTTTCACGCTTGACATCGCAACCCACAGGCACTTTTTCATTTTGGCCCTCGGAGACAAAAAGTTTGGGCACCCGTGGAATAGAACATATCATGAGCGCTGCCTCTGTTTGCAAGACCACCGGCCATTACTGAAATGGTCTGTGCTTGACCAGCAAGCCGCGGGATTGCTCACACAGGGACCCTGGGCTGTACTGTGCTCATAGGGCCCCATATCTCCGTCGTTCCACATAGCGCGAACCGGCCGCGCACGCCACGATCTACGTGCACGTATCGACACAACCCCGCAGACCTTTCTGTTTCCACCACACATGCATTTGTTGTGGGCGGAGCCGCACGCTGTACAGATCGTCATTAAAAGTTTTCTAAGCCGCGATGAGAACAAATGTGGACAAATGCTGGCTTCTGGTGGGAGTTATGGAATCATTCAGAGGAGCCAAGCTGTATTAAAAAAGAAAAGAAACCGCTAAATACTACAATGAAGGTAAGCTACATGGAAATGTTATGCTAACACCAGCTAAAGCTGCGCTAACAGCGGCTAAATGCTATTATCGGCAAAATCCCCTTTTAGCACAGCGGTATGATGTTGTGAAATATTAAATCTATATGACCTGCGTGCCAATAGTGAAGGCTGTCCACTCTCTCATTGCCAATCAGAGGCCAGCAGTCTGTTCACGTCACATCAGACACGGGTAGCCCGCTTTGGCTACAGCCAGAGGTCGGTCCCAAAACCTATACCTGGTCAGACCGGTTTGGCACTGGCCTTTGTTATGGAAAAGCTCGACAAAGCGGGTGAAAGAGCCATTCGGCTGACACGCGCCTGCATGTGGAAAAGAGGCTATAAAGTCCAGAAGGGGCTCTGTGCGCAGAGGGGGAGGGGCGTGGTAGAGGTGATGCGCTGGAGCAGTGGGCGGCGTGTCAGCTGTCAGCACTCAGCACTGCCGCCCGGAGCACTGTTGTGACACATGTACCTGGCCCGTACACACTGGCTCTGACACCTTTCTGTGGGAGATGATCACTTAACCATCCCCCCACCTCCTAAGGCCTGGACAGCCAAGACTGCACTCTATTCCTGTTTTTACACAAAGAGCCGTCCTTGTCGCATCCCCTCTTCTTCACAGATTTCTGGGCTACATTCCCTAAATCGGATTTCTGAGGCAGTTGGAAACCTACATTTTCCTCGCAGTGGTCAATGTTAAGATTTGAGCTAGTTTTCTCTCTTAACCTCAAAGTTTTACTGTCAGAGTTATAAAAAAAATAGACCAAACTCACCCTGTACGATACTTCTTTTATGGCTTTTTCAGGAAATCCCTCCAACATGGCAACACTCCCTCGTCTTTACCACGTGTATTCATGCACAGATATCGACATGTTTGGTGTCCATGCATTGGGTGTTATGCAACCGAGATTACGCTGTAATCCAAATATGGTCATTTCCTTTCTGGGAGACCTTACAGCAGGGGTGGGCAATTCATTTTCACAAGCGGCCACATGAGTAACTTGAATAGAGCTAGAGGGCCGCACTAACAATAACTTTCACTTAATTCGGCTCAACTTTCTCTCATTGCAAAATGCACTGAATTATATCTGGAGCTCACTTGATTGTAAATGTAAACATTGTAAAACAAGACAACAAAGCTCTGCATTGACTTTGCAGCTTTGTTGTAAATATTTTAATGTCACTTTTGAATCAAATTAATACATAAAATGATAAGTATAGGGGGTCAGGTGATGGTCATGTTTCCTCTGATACATCACAATGGAATTTGCCGGGGAAAAAGCCCCCAAAAATGATATAAATTATGGAAAGAGAGTCAAGGGCCAGACAAAATTGCTCGGGGGCAGATGCGGCGCACGGGCCGCAGTTTGTCCACCTCTGATGTACTCACACACACACACAAATCCAGATCCACTCCCATTTTGGTGCCCTAAAAGCAGAAATGCTTTGTTGTGGTTTTGCCATGTTGTGTTTGTATACATCTGTAAGTTTTCAGTCACTTCCTGTTTGAAATTGACTTAGTTCAGTGAGACACTGAGTCAATTCAATTCAATTCAAATAACTTTATTTTTCCCGTGAGGGAACTTCATTTGTGGTCTGGTACACTCACACAGCCATACCAACTATACAAGTAAAAAGATAAAAATAAGTCTCCTTAGAAATAGCACAGGTTAACACATGGGTGGGCAATTCCTTTTTACAAGGAGCAGCATGAGCAACCTGATTTGAGTTAGAGGGCTAATAACGATAACGATAATTCTGTTCAACTTTGTCCCATTCCAAAATGTACAAAATTATTTGTGGAACTAGCTAGATGGTAACTGTAAATACTGTAAAATATAGCCTAGTAATAATAAAAACGGTAGAATAATAGAACTGAAGTTAAGTATGATAGTATGAAGAAAACAAAGGGGCAGATATCATACGATTGCTCTTCTCTCTGCTCTTTTGCATTCAAACTGCATTGACTTTTGTTGTATATTTACAGTATTTTAAGGTTAATGTATACTTTAGTGTCCTCTGCATTTGACCCATCCTTCGATGTCTCTGGGGCGACCCGTAAGCAGTGGGTGACGGCAGTGCTGCACCCGGGGACCCATCTCTCACATCTAGAGATTAAATAATGGAAAAAGAGTTGAGGGCTGGACAAAATTGCTTGGTGGGCCTGATCTGGCCCACGGGCCGCAGTTTGTCCACCTTTGGGTTAGGAACATTCTGTACACAGACTACTTTGGAAGTGGTGAAAGCGAAGACAATCCTACTTTTAATGGGTCAGGCAAATAGGTCTCTAAAAATGTAAGCTTTTATCTGCGAACAAAGAAACAGTACAATCTACACAGCAATCTGTTTTTCTTATTTCACTGAATAAACCTTCCTCCATAGAGGAAGACCATTGAGACCTAGACATTTCTTCTTCTGAAAAGTTGAAGAGGCACCAAGAACCCCCTACCCCTGCAGTACAGTGGAGGCGTGACACGAGGCGCTACAGGAAACAAAAAATCCATCCATCCATCCATCCATTTTCTTCCACTTGTCCGTTGCTGGGTCGTGGGGGCAGCTGTTGGAGCTGCCCAAATCACATTGCACAGTGCTCAAACCCCTCCACCACGTTAAGGTGGCGGTTCCAGGAGGGGCTGCTGTTGTGTCCATATCACATAAACAAATAATAATAATAAAACCCAGGAGGTGACAACGTGAAAACAGGAAGCGACCTCGGTCTCTCCTTGTGCAGCTGAGTTTTTTGCCTTGCATTTTTGCCAAATGCAGTTCATTTGTGGTTTCTGTGTTCTACATTGTTTTTGTAGATACTTTTGTACGTCTTTGCCGAGTTTTTGTGGAGGTTTGGTGGATTTGTTTACTTTGAGAGTCTAAAATGGTCCTGAAGAAAGCAGCTTTTTAAAGGTAAACAAAATGCTAGCTTATCAGCTAAACACATTTGAGACCTACACATTTCTTCTTCTGAGACACTGAAGAGTCACCAAGAGCCCCCACAGCTGCAGCACAGTGGAGGCGTCACAAGAGACGCTACAGGAAACAAAAAGGACAAACGAGAGATGGTGAAAGACTGTTGTGAAGCGGAGTGAGCGGAATGAGGAAGAGGAAGGAGGAGGAGGAGCTGAATCAATGCAGGACACCACGCTCTGAAACAGGGACAAACCCAGGAGGCGCTGCACCGTTTCAGAGGATCAGAGGAGACAGCGGGCAGCCAGCCAGGTTCTTCCGAGTGCTACAGTTTCTGTTTCCCGCATGACCTTGGAGGTCATGCGGGTCAGGTTGACACAGTGGCAGCGCGGCTCAGCCTGAACACACCTGAACACTATTTCGTTGTACAGTTGTACAATGACAATAAAGCACTTATTTACTTACTTATGCACCATTTCAGAGGATCAGAGGAGACTGAAGGAAGCCAGCCAGGTTTCTTCCGGGTGATACGGTTTCTCTGACCTCCAAAAACATGCTGCTCAGGTTGGCCCACAGTGGCGCAGCGGCTCAGAACACAATTTCGTTGTACGCTTGTACAATGACAAATAAAGCTCAGATTTGTTCCAAAAACAGTAACTTCAAAGGCTGTTTCTAAACATGCATTTTTCTCAATGTCTAAGAACAACATCTGCCTTAACCCCTTAAAATAAAATAAAAATTAACCCCTGCCTTAACTGAGCACATTATCTCCAGTTTTACCCACGTGTTAAAGCTTCTAGACTGGAGCTTACAGCCTATAGGGCAGTGTAATGCCTCATTTGAAAGCTAAGACCGACAAAACTGCTTTAAGCTTCTTCCTTGTTTTTGTCATCACATTTTAGTTGTTTTTTTGTCATGGTTTTGTCACATTTTCAATGCTTTTTTTGTAGCGTTTTGGCCGCATTTAGTTTTGTGTGTAATGTAACTGTGATCAAGCCACAAGAATGTGACCAAACATGTCAAAAAAGCAACACAAACATGATGAAAAAACACAACCAAAAAGGACCAGAACGTGACAATCATAACAAGAAAGAAGGTTAGATCAGTTTTGTATGGTTACTCTGGCCTATAGGCTGTAGGCTCCAGTCGAGAAGCTTTTAGATTTGGGTAAAACTGACCTGAAGACCATGTGCGGGATTTAAGAGGTTAAATTAGCTCCTACAAACCAAATCTGACTGTTTAAACACATTTTATAGTATTTTGCAGATGTTGATATTTAATTCCTGTGTTTGTTTGTTTTAAATATGAAAACATTAAATTATAGAAAACTCACTGTACATTTTTCCCTACATGTACAACATTCATCCAAAGTAAAGGTTTCTCTATAATATGTTTATTTTGTTAATACCAGCAGAGTCTCACCAACATTTTCTACTCATCATTCCCCGTTTATTAAAGTTTCCTAGATATAATATAATCTCAAAGGAGACTAAAATAACATGCGTAATCCTAATCCTGCCTGTATATTATCAGCGAAGTGCACAACAGTTTGATTTCAGAAGTTGATGCAGTTGTAGGAACGTTGCTCGGCTGATGCGGAGGCGTCCCAGCATCAGCTCTCATCTCGCGGCTTGGATGGAATGAGGGATCGATCCGTCCATGTGCCCTGCTCGATATTCCTCAGAAAACGCCGCTGATATATTCATCTGCATTAGCCTGCGCGTCGATAGCCCCACCAGGGCAGAAGTGTGAGTGTTGGATCAATCCCAGCACGCCTCCCCTGGTGTCCCGCAAAGAAGTGCTGTCGGCAGACGATGAAAATGTGCTTCATTTTGGAGGCCCGGAACAAACACACGTCCACGTCCCAGAGCATCTCCACAATCAACAATGGGAGTGGGAAAAGTCAATGGGCAGACCTCTTGGTAATTCAGCTGTTTAAACGGTTAAACCTTCAATCAACACCCTTTAAACTGCACACCAGGGGCTCGGTGCAGGGGTTTGTGAGATCGTCAACGCCAAATGATCGTACAGACAGGTAAGAATTATTGCATTTGTGCTAAAACTCTCGCACAATGTAAAGAACTTGACAAATGTGTCACTGCCTGAATGTGTTCTTCACCTAAATGTGTCCTTCACCTAAATGTGTTTGCAACTTCTAAATCATTCTGCTTGACCAACAAAAAGCATCCTTTACCTGGATGTAACTAACTGTTCTGAGCTGGGGCTGCAGTTGGCCAGGTCTAGGTTCAACACTATGAGCCCAAAGAAGGAGATCAGCTGACGATCTGAACATCCTGAAAGACCAGGTTATTCCATCAATGGATTTAGTTTTCCCTGACGGAACGGGCATATTCCAAGATGCCAATGCCACAAAGAGTGGTTCAGGGAGCATGAAGCAGATTGGCCACCACAGAGTCCAGATCTTAACCCCATTGAGAATTCTTGGGATGTGCTGGAGAAGGCTTTGCGCAGTGGTGCCACTCTCCCATCATCAAAGGTGAAAAATGAATGCAACACTGGATGGAAATACTGTGACAAGCTGCGCCAACCTCACAACTGATTTCTCATGCACGCCCCACAGTCTACTCTCCCATTTGTTCTATATCTGCGCCACCGCTCAAACATCGCCTTTCTGTAAGATCTAATGGCAGAGTTTTCAGTGCAGCCATAGCCGGTCCTGCGTGCACTCAGAGCAACACGCTCATTTTGAGTAACGTTTGTGGGGCCGTTCAATCTCTCTGAAGCCGTACTGCCTTTGCAAACATCCTCTAAAACACCTCCTCGTACATAAAGGGATAATGGCAAATCTATCCTAGTCATCTTCATCGCTCTGACCAAAACATGGACGTCTGTTCGAACGCTTGGGCCGTGTCATCACCCTGTCCCATGTGATTTAGGCTGTTTCTGAAACCCTTAAATTGGTAAGAGGTCTAACGCTAAACCGGATGTGCGTCTGCCATGATAAGAAGCGTCCGAATTGGGCTGTCAGTTAGGAAGGAGTAAGGAAAAGGAGCCTCAATGCTAACTATCAAAGCTACTTTAGCAAAGGGACCTCTGGCGCTAACTAACCGGTGATTAGGAGCTCATGTGCCATCCTATAAGCCACCGTGCCGCCAATCCCCCCACCCCCCTCGGCCCCATCCTCGAATGATTCATGTGCAACCACTGTTGATTGACAGGCGCACATTTAATAAAAAAATATATATAGAATAAGATTCTGCACAAGCCAAACTTTATAAAAGTGACAAAATACATGTTGTCGTCACCACAGCACAGTCACATGTCAGGTAAATGGCTTAAATGAAGGCAGTTTGTGCTTTTGCTTTCATTTAGTAGAAACTTAAGCCGCATGGCTAATTTGCATACTGTAGCTTTATGAAACAGCTGTTGAGATAAAATAACCCTAAAGGAAAATGTGATGACTTATTTGGATTTTTCTTTTTTTTCTTCTCCTTAAATCTCTTTATTTGGACACTATGTTGTTGGATATGCAATACAGTAGGTGGCGGCATGCGCTTTTGTTTGGCCTGCAGTCCACCAATAACCTTGAAGAAGAACAGCAGCTGTTGGTGATGTTACTTCCCCTTCTCCTGGGTAAGGACGGTCGAATTGGGCAAATGCTGCTGAAGCATACCGCTGAAAGTTCACTAACTGCATAGAGATCTAACAGTTGACCCCATGAAAGGTTAAGGATCAGGAGCTAGGGTTAGGACATAGAGGCTATCATTTGATGGTTTCAGACGCAGCCTTACTCTGACTGACTATGAGTCTCCATGTTTGATCTATCTATCTATCTATCTAATGTATGTACAGTGGTCCTTCGCTATAACGCGGTTCACCTTTCGCGGCCTCGCTCTTTCGCGGATTTATTTTTAGCACAATTGTGTATGCTTTTTTACAGTGTATGAACGCCATACGTGCATTGTATTCTGTGTCCTGATTGGCTAGTCGCAGAGTGAGCCTCTCTCGTTGCAGAGAGGATCTTTGTGTGTCCCGTCAACACATCAGCACACACACTACACACCACAGAGTCACAGCAGCACAGCCCGGGCATGAGCGGGTCCGACTACACATTCACTTTCTCTGAACTTTTCAGCAAAAATAAACACCGCTAGCATGTGGCGCTCGCCTCAGCTAAACACTCGCCTTCTGAAGCCTGAAACTGTGACGATAAAACTTTGGTCATAGCTACGATTGTCTCTTAGCTTGATCACGCGCACAGCGGAGACGAGAACAGCTCACGATGTTACCATCCCCACGTCTGTAATGTGAATCTAAAAATCATATATGACAAAAACAAAAGTCACACAGTGACACCAGGCATAAGGAGAACCCGTGAACTAGTGAGAAAAGTGTTTAATGTGTGTGGTGAGGGGTTTTACAGCCTTAAAACATATATAATAATTGTAAAAAATAAACTTCTACTTCGCGGATTTCGTTTATTGCGGGTTATTTTAGAACGTAACCCCCGCGATAAACGAGGGACCACTGTATATCCGAAACTTCAGAGGGCTGACTGACTGGCACCCCCATTTTAAAAGATAATCAATAATACAAGTTTTTGTTTTTGTTTTCTTTTAAAGGGCCAATCCATCACAATCCATCTTTTGACATTGTAGAAACATTCAAAGCTAAAGGTGGTCCAACAAAATATTAAAGCGTATTCAACCAGGACTAAACTAACTCAAGACCAACACTAAACCATTGTCTGAACCAGTGCTGGGACCTATGGCTCTTGTGTCATGAAAATAGAACTTAATGCCACAATTATTAAGAAGAGGTTTCTGCTCTGCTCCAACACTGTTTACATTTGTGAAAAAATTATCCAGATCAGAGTACTTTTTTATTCTTGAGTAATTACTGAGTCACTACTTTTAACTTCTACTTGAGAAAAATTATTTCAAAGTAATGTTACTCTTACGTGAGTAAATATTTTGGCTGTTCTACCCACCTCTGGGTTAGAGCTGTGCCTTGCTGACCTGACCATGAGCTCATTCGAAGAGGAACATTTTCATCCTAGAGACTGTGTCTGCTTCTTTAACATGAGCTGGAAGTCGATTCCATAAAACCGGAGAAAGTTCTACCTCCTACAGTAATTTTTGAAACTCGAGGAGTCACCAGTCCCTGCGTTTTGAGAGTGAAGTGCTATGTTTGAATGACATGATATTTTGAGCTTTTGAGAAGCAATATGCAACACAATACAACATTAAGAGCTCCAAAAAGTGTTTTTAGAAGACAATTGGTCGACTACAATCTCCTTTTTGAGGAGCAGTGGGATAGGACTGTTTTTATTTTTTATTTTCTACAACAGCACTCAGCAAAGCCAATATCTCGCTTTCTCCTTGGTTTAGCATTGAGCTTCTCAAGAGTTCCAACTTTGAACATAAACAGACCGTAAATCATATGCATTAATCTGGTTTTGACATTCACTCCATCTCTTCGTTGACTCCAGATAAAAGCGGTGCGGATCCTATCAATAACATTATTCAATAAAACTACAACATAAACCCGGCATGCTGTATTATGCATTATTATGAATTACAGCCAACAATCTCCCAGATAATCATCCTCAGCTTCAAAGTGCGGTGGCGGTGGAAGGAAGTTTTGACGGATCCCGCTTTCTAAAGATTTTGTCAGCTTGAGCGCTGCAGTTTTTGTGTCCTGGGGGAGACGGGCTTATTAAAGAAAGTGAAGTGAGTTTTTATCAAGCGCCGCAGACGACGAGAGAAAAAAGGCCGATGACTCCGCCGTTTGCAATCAGATCCGTAGCCGCCGTAACACCTGCTGCACAAGAGCCGAGCCGGAGGAAAATACTCGCGCGCTGACAATTATCTCGCTTCAAGCATCGATCTCTGACTCCTCGCACAATTACAGTTTTTAATAAGTGACAATTTTCCCCCACAGAGAACGCTGTTATTATGTTGTTGCCGTGAAGATAGTAAAATGCTGAGAATAGGAGATGTGTGTACGGAGCGTCACTTTCGAGTTGGAGTCTGTTATGCCGCTCATTCTAACAGGCAGCAAGTGTAAGGATAATGATGAGCCTGGTGCAAAATGAACGAGCCACGAGAAGGTGAGGCGCTGTGGGTGAATACGGGGAAAATCAAATGTAGAGATATCCAGTTTTCTGTCAGTTCATGTTTTCAAATTTAAAAAAAGTTGAAAAAAGACATACAATTTTCCATCCGTCCATTTCCTTCTGTGAGGCCTCCTCCCAATGGGACATACCAAGAACACCTCCCGAGGAAGGCGACCAGGAGGCATCTGAAACAGACGCCCGAGCCACCTCAGCTGTCTCCTTTCGACGTGAAGGAGCAGTGGCTTCAGCAGTTGCCAGACTGTAGGCTCTAGGCCTGCTCCATCAGCTTGCCATCAGATTAGAACCTGGCCAGTTTTGCCATCTATCTCTACACACAAGCCCTTTTCCTCACGGGTCGGGTCGCGGGGTTACACGTTGCCATTTCAACACCCCCCCCACTCTGACATTGAGGTCTAATTGTCAAATTTTTTTTTTAATCTCCTACTTAACGGAGGTCGGACTGTTAGCATTGGAGCTGCGCGAGCTACACGTCACGCGAGGGCCGAGTCTACAGTGAAAATCCCGCCCTTATGCCCTTATTAGGAACATGCTTCGTCAGAGCTGTGGAGGAGGAGTCTGTAAATCCGCCATGATTTCCCCCTCGAACGTGGTCATTATGGTAAACGGGGAGGAGTGAGGAGGAGTTGTCTATTCTTTTTAACGGTCTATGGTGGTGACACTTTACCTTTTGTGCAATGTCCTGCCATTCCGACACACAAGATAATTATTAATCATTATTAACCCTAACCCTAAAACTAACCCTAAGCATGTTCCCTGAGGTCCCACGACGGGCATTGCTCAGCAAACAGGCTACGCTCAAAACTATTGTCGGATTGGGGGGACGTTGCAATGGAGGGTTGTCGGAATGATGGGGTTTCGGTTCGGAGGGCTGTCTAAATGGAGGTTTGTCGGAAAATGGGGTAGACGCCGGGTTGCGGTAGAAGACTCCTGTAGCACAACGCTGCTCTGGCTCTCCTCACTGCTACTATGCAATGAAGCGCAGCGCCCTATTAGAAACACACGATTGGCCGCGCTGACCCATGTGACTACGTGACATTACCTAAAAGTAAGCTCAGTGATTGGCCAACAAGCTTTGGGCAACGTTATGAATGGGGGAAAAAGAGACAGGCTGGGCGCAGGTTTTATCACCTGGGTTACACCATCTTAATGTGTTCAGATTCCATCAACTAGAGGAATGAAGCGGAGCATTGATACACAAAAGTAAATTGGACACAGTGGGCAACTTTTGACCAGAATGCGTACAATTGGAAGGGGGCTCTGACCATATGTTTTGTATTTTTGACAAACAAAGAAAAAATTATAATAGTTGAGTGTTGCCGTAATTTCCAAAAAATGTAGATTTGATACCAATAGGGATCCAATGAATGCTTTATAATGACTTCTACAGCCTTCATTTTGGCACCATTCTTTTCACGATGTTTAATGCTTTGTAATGCCCCCTGAAAACCATTTATAAAACCACAATCTGCAGATCAGTAGACCTATTTCTACTCCCATCCTCGTGACTGCTGAAGACGACGCCAAGCCTATGCTGATGGTTTGCCAAGGAACTCTTCATGTCTAAGGGCCCGAGTTGATCCATTTCCTAATCTTTCCTCAGTCTATATTCATATGGATGACACGAAAAGACATGTGAGTATCAAGTGTCTCTCGCTGACTCCCCCAACCGCCCTCGTGGCTGGGAGCAGACTGCCAGGCGGTGGAGCATATGGGGATCGGCAGGAGGTCTCTACCCTGGCCCCTCCTGAGAGACGCATATGCTGCCAAGCCTCGAGTTCCTGCGCACTGAGCACGCTCGCAAACCATCGCCGGAGCCATCGATTAGGCAGACACAGGCTACATTCAAATCAAATTAACAAGACACATCCGCAGCGGGCCCAGGGAACGGTCGTTAGCGCGCATTTAGTAAAGTTCCCCGTACCTCCTCGGGGAAACACTTTTAAAACTATTCTCTTTCTCAGTGGGCTAGACCTACGCCTTGTTTGGTTTTGGCCCAGGGACGGATTTCAATACAAAAATATTGAATGATAGAAAACTTACAATAGATTTTGTTCCTGTATTTATGTCAGTAATGTACAGGAGAAGTTTGAAGTGATACATATAAATTGTATTATGGCCGTGCGCCACCAGGGTCGCGGGACAAAGGGCCTCTTAATATTGTATAGCCCCCAAAGTGTGCAGAGCGCACAAACACGAAGTGCTCGCCTCCGCTCAAACATACACTAACGCACTCCTCTTGTTATGCATGTTTCGTGCAGGTACACATGTATCTGAAAAATGAACATTTTAATTCCACAGAGCCCAGAAAAGTCAATGGGCAACTGAGAGCTGTGGGTCACTGATGGGCAGTTCATGGTAGAAAATGTGCAATGAGGTGGGAATATGTGAGTGCTGCACTTTCCAAAAACATCTAGTTTATACCCGCGAAAGAGGAAACATTGTTTTTGTATGGGAATATTATTCGTTCTTCTTCTTTGACACCGTTGCATTTTTCACCCAGTGAAAATTTACGATAACGTTTTTGTCCCTAAATTCAAAACTGATCCAACACAATTTGTTGGTTATTTCCAAATTTAAGATAGGACCCGGCCAAAAATGAAGTTTGTCATAGAGTCAAAAAATTGGTACAGATGTACATCATGACAAGTCGTGCAAAAAATATTATTACAGCAAAGGCGACGGCTTTGTACAAAATTCATCTCCTCCTAGATCGTTTATTGGAACAAGCTAATTTTGGGTGGAAATAATCGATGCCACAGCTGTAAGGGGGGGGATGGAGATGTGCTCACTAAAACAGATTTAGGAACAATATTTGAGAGAAATTAGTCTATTGTGTTTCATGTCTTTGAGTTGAGCGCATGAAAGATGGGATGCAAATGCGTTTATATCGTTGTTCAGTGTATATGCTATTTACACCAGCCATGCTATTCATATCCCACAATGCTCCAGACAGCGGACCAAAACACAGTAGCACGTCTTGTGAAAAAACATACAGAAGTATCCCGTTTGGCTAATGACAGGCATTATTTGGGGCATCTTGTCCCCCAGCTGAGCACAATTTCCCGTCTGCTTTTGTCCCCTGGTTCACTTTGAATTTGAAATGCATCACACAGCACCTCCACACTGCTCTGCTCAGAGAAGGTGAAATTCAACTTCTGTTATGAATATATGAACAAGGTGCTCTCCTCACTTGTGGACTTCCATGAGGGTCGTCGTTTATGAAGACATGGCTCGACAACAACCGTCTGGACATACACCCATCTGAGTTTAGTAAAAACACATTTTACATGAAGGTAAATGCATTTAAAACAAGACTTGGGGAACATTGATAATGGCTACTTCTTAAGCTCCTGTCCCATTATGAACCACTACTCAACAAATTTAACCAAAAGTCAGAGACAAAAAAACAGGTGCAAGACTGACACACTATTTAAGCTCAGATATTCAGAATGCATTTATTGAGTTACGTGGAAAACGAGTGCTAAGCAGTATTCTAAAGGAAAGGAAAGAATCAGTCAATTATTCTGTCATTTTCAATGTTACTTGGGATATTTCACATACACAGCAAAATGTAATACTCTTACGATATGTAGGTTTTGATCCAGAAAACAAGAAATGTGAGGTTGTTGTTGGAAGGGTTTCGGTGTTTAAGAATTTCCACAAAAAAACAGAAAGTGAAATTGCAGACATGATAGAAAATGTGCATAACAGTCATGGCATAGATCTAACGTCCACACGTAGCAGGGTGTGCCACAAAACAAAGATATTTTCCTACGATTTGGCCTATCATTCACATCAAACCCTAGATGTCTGTCCCTAAAAAAGAAGGTTTCGGAAAGATCCAAAACATCCCATAGTGAAGATTTAGGAATACTCGTGTTATGCGTTTGAGTGTGGACATAAATAATTACCATCGTTCCTGTCCCCAAAAAAATACGGATCACAGGACTTAATGACTACAGGCCGGTGGCGCTGACGTCTGTGGTCATGAAGTCTTTTGAGCGCTTGGTCCTGCCCCACCTCAAGGACATCACCGCCCCCCTCCTGGACTCGCTGCAGTTTGCCTACAGAGCCAACAGGTCTGTGGACGACGCAGTCAATCTGGCTCTCCACTTCACCCTGAAGCATCTGGACTCACCAGGAACCTACGCCAGGATCCTGTTTGTGGACTTCAGCTCTGCCTTCAACACCATCCTCCCTGGACTGCTACGAGACAAGCTCTACCAGCTCAACGTGCCCGACTCCCTCTGCAGGTGGATCACTGACTTCCTGACGGACCGGAGACAGCACGTGCGGCTGGGGAAGATCGTCTCGGACACTCGGACTACAAACACTGGAACTCCTCAGGGCTGTGTACTTTCCCCATGGCTCTTCTCCCTGTACACAAACTGCTGCACCTCCAGTCACCAGTCCGTTAAACTGATCAAGTTTGCGGACGACACCACCCTCATCGGGCTCATCTCGGACGGTGATGAGTCCGCCTACAGGAGAGAGGTGGACCGGCTGGCGTCCTGGTGCAGCCACAACAACCTGACAGACTCTCCCACCCCCATCTCCATCGTGGACTCCTTCCGTTTCCTGGGCACCACCATCACCCAGGACCTCAGATGGGAGCCGACCATCTGCTCCCTCATCAAGAAGGCCCAGCAGAGGATGTTCTTCCTGCGGCAGCTGAGGAAACTTAAGCTGCCAACCAAGATGCTGGTGCAGTTCTACACGGCCATCATGGAGTCCATCCTCACCTCCTCCATCACCGTGTGGTACCCCAGCGCTACAGAACGGGACAAGCATCGACTGCAGCGCATTGTGCGTGCTGCTGAGAAGGTGATTGGCTGTGCGCTCCCATCTCTCCAGAACCTGTTCACCTCCAGGACCCGGAGGCGTGTGGGTCGGATCACAGCTGACCCTTCTCACCCTGGACATGGACTATTCACCCCTCTCCCCTCGGGCAGGAGGCTACGGTCCATCCAGACCCATACCTCCCGCCACTTGAACAGTTTTTTCCCCTCCGCCATCAGACTCATGAACAATAACAAGACCCAATAACCCAGTTACAGACTCATGGATGTATCTGCACTTGCACTGTGTGGTGTGTCCCACTGCTATCACTCATCACTTAATCACTTTATCACTTTATATGCCTACATCTGTTAATACAATCCCGCTGTTGTTCAATGTCAAATTGTTGTTGTCTATATGTCATATGTAACTCTATTTTATCTTATTTATTTAATATTTTTCACGCATGCCCCTATAGTTTTAAAGTTTTTTATCTTATTTTTATCTTAACTGTGTTATATGTTCTATGTCACACGTTTGCACCGAGAAAAATTCCTAGTTTGTGAACCTGTTCTCAAACCATGGCAATAAAACCGATTCTGATTCTGATTCTGATTAGAGTTTTAGGAGCATGGATGCCCCAAAACGGTTTGTTTTAACGATTCAACTCCAATGCTAACAGTCTGACCTCCGTTAAGTAGGAGATTTTTTTTTTAAATTATTTCGAAAACCAGCCTGGTTTCTTTTTTGTGACTAACCCAGCGTTATCTCAGGAGGAATATGTAGCCGTAGACAGTGTTAAAAAAATAGAAACCAGGCGTTAAAGTTGTTTTTAACGTGTCTAAAGTCCAATGCTTTTCAATGGGGGCCTAGCGATGATATGGAGGTACTACAGCAATGGCGGAGCAATGGCGGCCTCCAGTGTTGTGGTCATAAAGCAGAGCAGCTAGCGGCCATTGGTCTAGACTGATTCCCCACTGTATACAAAAATATAGAGGGGAAGCATTCTGGTCTCACCAGGCTACTGGACAAGGCCTAAGTGACTGCAGGGGCCAGGGCTATGATAATGGAGCGAACATGTCGGGAATAACAAGGGGGTTCAAGTCCAATTATTAAAAAATAATAACCTGGCTACTTTTCCCTCTTGTGCTTCTCATACTCTGAACCTTGTCAGTGTTACTCTTTACATCGTTTTTCAGACACTCGCTGGAGTGCAAGGATTAAGGCTGTTCAACCCTTAGCCAAGTTGCCCAGTGTCCTAGAAGCTCTTAATGCAGTTTAACATCAGACGCTCGGTCTGAAGCCAGCGGCCTAAAGAAGTATTTGATGCAGTTTGTCTTTTAACTGTCAGAGCCTCAATAAGTATTTTAGGTGATTTTCGCCTGGAGTAGTTTGTCACACTCCCATGCCATTAAGAACATCCCCTTTCAATGTACTCATCAAGGTATACTTTTTTTTTTTCAGTACAACCTGGACTTTCATAATAAACAAGTTTAAGTTGGTTTTAAAGGATGTAAAAAACATTATAACAGAAATACCAAATAAACATTTAGGTGGATTTCCTTTTCTTTTTTACAAATATTGATTGCTAAACAAGGTCTACAACATATATCGAATTTTATGGACATTTGAAATATATTTCCAGGGGCCCTGTGGGCCAAGGAACACAATTATTTCACCCAGCTTTAGCACAATATTTTTACGGTGAAAAGTGCGTCATGAAACAGCGTTTGTTTACTTACAAACCGTTCTCCTCCGTCGTAAAGCAAACAAATGCCTTTAGCACCTCAAGATGAATCATTTACACAACAAAGAAAGTTATATGTGATGGCTTTTCCCAGTTGCATCTATGCACAAAACAGAGGAACTATCTGTGCAGAACAAGCAATCTTTGGGGGGAAATCCCCGCCACCGCACCGTGTGCTAGCTGTAGCTAGCGCAACATGTGACAGACGGGGCGTTACTATTGGATAACTTGATGTTGTCATCACGCTGCGTATGAGTGACGTACAAGGATATCCCGGATATCATTGTGTAGCTATGACTCTCGTCTTTCCGAGGAAACAAAGAGCTTGTCTATCAGTTATGGATCAGAAGATATCCGCGGGTAAGTAAAACTTTGTCTTTGGCGTTGTTCTCGACGCTCTGGGGCTCTGACGGTGTTTAGGTCAACATTCTGCAAGCTATTGACAAAATAAATATTATTCTGCAGTCAAGGAAATTACAGTGTGGGAAAAAAGTATTTAGTCAGCCAACAATTGTGCAAGTTCTCCCACTTAAAAAGATGAGAGAGGCTGGTAATTTTCATCATAAGTATACCTCAACTATGAGAGACAATGGAGGAATGGGCCAAAATACCAGCAACAGTGTGTGAAAACTTTGTGAAGACTTACAGAAAACATGTCAGAATAATGTCAGGGACCAGTAGACAACACTATGAGACACTCATTGAGACAGTTTATCAGTAAAAAAAAAACTTGATTTGGTGTTTAGTTGCTCTTTTAAAAGTCAAACGCCACTTTCTCAGGGTGACTGTCACCGATTGATCTGCTCAACAGCATTTACGGGATGCCGCTGCAGAGTATTTGGGCAGGTCTCCAGAGTTTTGCGAATATTTTTCACGCTGCCTGTGACTGTTGCTGTAAGCTCCAGTAAGCTGAAACTGATTAAAAATGATCTGAGGTCTGCTAACCCTAGCCCATTGAAAGCAAACTGGCAAGAAAGCAGAAATTTGATGGTTTGATTAAACGATTTTGCCAGCCGGAAGGCACGCCGCTGGGGCATTTTAAAGTGATGTTGGAAAATAACTTGTTTAGTCCTGGACTGGTTTAGTCCTGGCATTACTCCTGGTGTGTCCTGATTTAGAGCACATAGCTTTAATCCTGGTTTAGTTCTCGCTTTATACCTGATGTGTCTTGATTTTGAACCCTTTTGGCCCAGCTAGCCTTAGTCAGAGACTGGTTTAGTCCGAGCTGTACACTCTGGTGTTGCTCAAAAGGAGGAAGTGCACACTCTGAACTCAAGTCAAGCATTAGAGAAAACTTTGAAGATTTTCATCAAGCTGGGGCATCTCCACACTACCATCGCCGTGTTAGATCCTTCCTTGATGAGATCTTGTCAAACAGGTGGATTGGATGAATCAAACCTCTAGACTTATTTCTTCATAGTCTATGCTATGAAGCCTGCAACAGTCAGCGCAGACAACCTTTCCCAACTCAACAACAGCATTTGGCAGCTTGTAGAACCCAACCATTAGAACTTGCGTGTAAATCAGTCTCTGCCAAGACCACAAAAAAAGAGGTAATGAAGTGCAAACAGGCTGGCTTCTCGCCTCCAATCCCCCTCTGTGCTAAAATAATGAGGTCGCTCGCGCTGATCTGAGCAACGGACATCATCAAAGAGCCAAACAATAGCACTGAGCCCCCTGACGCATGCGGACCCAGCAGATCACAGGCCTGGCACTGAGAGCACCCGCACGAAACTGCCTCCCGATTAATGAGACGGGCTGAATAATTGAACGGAAGCTGCGTCAATGTAAAATAAAGATGATAATAAAATATGGAGGTGACATCTGGACAGTAGCTGCATGTCGCCATCTTCTTGGTACAATAAATCTTTGAAGAATGCCATTGTCTGTTAGGGCGAACCCGCAGGGTGGAGAACTTTAATCTCAGCTCACTCTGACTGTGATCCATGTAACTTGTAGTGAGTTTTGGTTCTCACAAGTTGGAATGAGTTGTAAATGTTGGAATTCTGACTTCTGAAAAGTGAAGAAACCCCACAGACCTCCCTGCGTTGAAAACCTGGGAATATTCAACGTAAATCGGTAGATACAGGAACATTGTTGAAGTTGGTGTGATGGATTGGGGGGAACATGCTAACACCGTTTCCGGAACACTTTCATTACACCACACCAGTAGATTATCTTCCAAAATTGTATTTAATTTAACAAAGAAAAGGACAAAATTTTCGGTTTGTGTCTTTGCCGAAAATGTTTTCAAAGACAGTCATATGATCAACTCTTGAATCCACAAAACTCTTGCATTTTCACAAATAGCAAATGTTTTCCTCCAGTATTATTAGAACAAGATTGAGAATAAGCTCGGTAACGTTCATAGTGTCTACTTGTTACACTAGGAGTAGAGTTGCCAAATTATTTTACCTTTACATGCCTCAGCCACTCCCTATGGACCATCCTCATGAGTATAAGTTAAATTACCTGGAAAGTTATGTGCAACATCAGTGAGCCCACGAGGAACTGGACAAACACAAATGAACTCAAACTGTTTAGTGAAGAAGCCCACTTGTCCCAACATTCGTCAATACATCCATTGACGTGGACATGGCCGAGCGGTCAAGGTGAGGCGCTGTGAAATCAATTGTTCTTTCTCTGCACAGGCCAAGATCCCCCATGACTACTGGGCTTCTAAATTAGTGAGTTTTCGGCAAAAGTTACAGCTTGAAAATGAAGTACTACTACTACTACCACATTCCACACTACTCCAGAAAAAAAGAGATGGAATTGTCGAAGTTTGCAATCAAACAATAGGTCAATTTGTCAAAGAACAAGTCTAATCTGAAAAAGCAGAACAATTTATTTTTTGTTGTTGTATTGACTCCCTACTACACGGCTGACTTTTTTGAACCACTTTCTTTTTTTTTTATCTTTGGGCTTGACCTTGTGAGATTTGGAAATTACCTTTTATACTACGCAGCTTGCACCTCGCAACCGTTTTTAGTAGCGTGACTCAGACAGGTTTCCTCAACTGACCTGTCGCAAAAGGCCCGTCCCCTTAGCCCATGTTTGCTCGCTCCGTCAAGAGGTGGAGTTTATCACGTCTCAGCGTGTAATCATCCAGGTTGAGGCAAAATTGTGCAGTGGAGGAATATATTTAAAATGCAATTGCTTATGCAATGAAGGGGACACTTCTGCAACTATTGGGGATAAAACACCAACGTGCTTTAGGAAATCGGAAAATATCCATGGAGCTACCTTAAAGGCCCTGTGCCTGATTTTTTTTTTTTAATCACTTTGTTTTCCTTCATTGTTTGTAAATTTTTAATTGTTAGTTGTGTCTACAATTGTTCCAATTCTGCAGGGATGAGTTTCTTAGCATATTTCACAACTTTCAGGGTCACTTTTTCAGGATCATTGCTAAAATGCTAACAATTTGCCTGCTAGTTGAGCATCATTGTCTTTTCACACGTGACTGCTTTCAAAATCAACTTAAGGAGGAAAATTAAATATTTAATTAGACGACCAGGAAAAACATCAGATATAGGGCCTTTAAATGCAACCGGTACTGTTGTGTGGACTAGTCATGCTTGCATGTCTTGCAACACCCGGGTACGTTTTTTTTCGGACCCTACTCTTAGCAGGAGTAGGGTCCTGGGAGACTACCAGGTCCCTACTGGGAGACTAATTTCAGCATCACCTACCTCCAGCCAATGGTCGCCTCCGTGAGGGCCACACCTCCACCTCAGCCCATCAGCACAGTACCACACTTCCATGGCAGCCAATCATCTACCTCAAACCTGCTTTTAAGCCCCAGCAATCATGGTTCGTTCGCTTCCCAGCTGCGCTGCGACCCGCCTCCGCCCCATCTCCGCCTCTTTCGTGCACAAGAGGACAGAAGAAAGAAGGTTCCTCCCTGCTGCATCTTCACGGGCCATCTGTACCACCACCAGTGTCCAGGCTCCGGGGAAGACATCCCTAACTCCAACCTGTCCATCCATACTGACTTATTCATACATCAATGTCTACCACAGGGGTCTGATAGCCAAAAACTAATATACATGTCAATAAATCTTCCTAATTGTTGCTTTTGTCTGTCTGAGTCTGTCCAGGTTGAATTGTACATATTTTTACAGGTAGGGGAAACCGGAGTACCCGGAGGAAACCTACACAGACACAGGGAGAACATGCAAACTTCACAGGCCTCATCCATGTGGGAATCGAACCCAGGACTTTCTAGCTGTAAAGCATGGGCGCTAAGCGCCGTGCTACCGTGCTATTTATTTTTGTTGATACATTAGCGGCAATGTTTTTTTTCACAGGGTATATTGGATCTTGTATAGTTTATGAATGCGCTGCGTATACGTTTTATGAGGATTAAAGCTTAATAAATGAGGCAGAGAATTATATATTGTATAAAATAAAATAAAATCCATTGGAAAAACCCTTCATATTATTATTAAATCCATGACTGGCAAGTTTGGAGTCTGTAGGAATGTTGATGCATGAGTGAAGAAATGGTAAAATCCTAAAAAATGAATAAACCTTGCAATAAAAATGATAGACTGAAGTTTTAAGGCCAAGACACTAATGATGTGGGTGTAACTCACTCCTAAACTCACACACTGACTATGTAAAGACCTCTAATGGCCTTTTCTGTTTGCCCGCTCACTTTTAATGATCAGTGGCGCATTTAGCATGACAATTGTATAATTTCCTCAGCGCGCCTCATTTTGCGCATTGGAAATCCCACTGATTGGGTTTGTATTGTCGGCTGATAATGCGCGCCTTCCATATTTCTGAGGTGGAAATGGATGCCGTGATTTTGGCACCATTGTTCCGTTACAAATGGGCCTGATGGAGCATTCATTCCCCGCTTTTTACCGCAGAATGTGAGGTTTCCACAGCCGCCGAGGAATGGCACAAATTAGTCAACATAATTAGAACCTATCGACGGGCTAGTCATGACTGTTTTGGCAAACCATTGTGTTATTTTGAAAAGGAAATTATGCAAAGAAGACCTCTGTGATCCCGCCCACGTGTCAGGCTGCTCGCTCCGACTCAACAAGTCAGGCAGCTGCACAGCAGAAAAAGAAGTCTGTTTTGGGCTTGACTTTGTTCATGCTCACAACTGAAAGAAACGGATTGAAGCTCATGTTTGAAGGCGAGACACGGCAGGTGGAAACATTAGTTTTTCACGCAGTGGTCAATGTGGACATTTTTAGGCAGTTTTATCCCTTAGAATCTTTGTTTTAATATCAGATTATGGAATGGAAGCTTATTTGTATAGCGCTTTTCACAAGTCGTTCTTCATTCACTCCACAAACGGTGGTAAGCTATGTGTGTAGCTTAGTTTCCCCTGGGGTTAGACTGACAGACTGCACACATCTGTGATCTGAGGGCTATATTTGGGATTCTCGCCTGTATTTTTTCCCACTTAATTGCAGATTTTGTCCATTATTTCAATATTATACATCACTTGTTATACCTTGTGTTTTTCAGGACACCCTGGGCTTTTTAGATCCGTAGGACTTCAGATGCATCTAATTGAAATTATTTTAACCATTATATAAGGAAATAATTCAGGCGAAAATCATTTTAGACAATTCTGTTCATCAAATAAACCAAAAAAAAAGACTGAATATAGGTATAAACATTAGAAAAATGTTGGTCCAATTGGTCAAAACAAAAGAGCCCAAAGTGTCTTTCTGTCCACAAAATCTTCAAAAAGTCCTATTTCTATGATTTAGAAGAAAAACAGTTGTTCCAAAAAGAATACACAGAGAGCTACAATATCACATTTAGGGCATATGTTTCTTTTGAATCACCCAGCTGTAAACAGAGGACCTAACATGTGAGTACCATTGATGGTATACCATAGACATATTAGGTGTACAGTCGTCAGTGGTGAGTGCACCTGTATCTGTAGCCTATCCTTCATGCGTCTGGCTCAAAATAGCATTTTGCGCGGGTGTTAGCACAGATTTCCTAGCCTGGAAAAATCCAGACTCACCGCTGTACCAGCGAGTGAGTCTGGTCACCGTTGCGTCAAATCCATTTCCCACAGCGGTCCATACGCAAGCAAACAGGAAGCGGAGTAAACCAATCAGCGAAGGCGGGCGTCTGCCATTGATGCGGTGTTATTAGCGGTTTTGTGTTAATATTTGCGCAGGATTATGAATCACAAAACTCACCTACTGTCGATGTGTTTTTGGTCATTTACCGCCGATTGGAGACACGCTTTCTCTATTTCATGCGTCGTTCGTAGATTGTTATTGAGGGGACTTCCGCGTCCTGTGAGTGATGCTGCTCGCTAACAACACGTCACGGCAAATAAACAAATCTGATTGCACGTGAACAGATTGATTTTGCGGAAGCCGCGAACGAGGGCGGGGTGACCAGACTGATCCCCCGCTGGATAAAAAAATACAGAGGGGAATCATTCATGTCTCACCAGGCTACAGATTTCCTACTTACCTTCTGATGTGTGATCCTTTCCGGGCCTACGACGTATTATTACAGTCAAATAAACTTTGAAAACATCTTCGAATGCGCGTAATCCATGTAGTAACGTTTTTCATCCAGATTCCACGCGTAAAATTTACAAAGACCGCATTTGTTTTGGCGAGAGGGATAATACCTTTCCATTTTGTTGCATCTGTGTCTGATCGTTTCCGGGTCAAAGAGTGTTGCACACGGAGGACATCATTATCTTGAGCCAGATCACACTCTTTGGTAGAAGTTTCCCTGCATTACAATTGGAGAACCGCGGCCATGTGCCAAAAGGAGATGCTACCATTGGACAGTTTGACGCGACGTCATTCTGTAGTTTCTTAGTGCATTTCAAGATGGAGGACCGTCGACTCGCGATCGTCAGAATCTTACGGTTTTGGTGCAAAAAAAGTAAGTTTCTATCATTTACGGATCAAAAGTGACACACAATAATGTAAAACATGGTCTCAGATGGCACAGACGACATGGGTCCACACATCGAAGGTTCTGTCCGGGAATCGAACCTGGGACCTTCAAGCTGTGAAGCATGAGTGCTAAGCTCTGCGCCGCTGTGAAAAAAGATGAAACCCCGTACGATGCTTGTTTTATTTTGTCACTAGCGACCCGGAGATTTCCAGGAAGTAACTCCAACATTGCCCCACAAAAGACGCTTTCCCACGCTTAGTCATTCACAAATATTGACATATTTTGTATCCATGTACTGCCAAAGGTACTCGAGATGACGCTATAATCCAAATATGGCAATTTCCTTTCTGGGAGACAGCAGCGGCAAAAGATGGGAGAAATATACACCTTGTGTTTTATATGAAAATAAAAATGACAGTACAGTGCAATAGAATTGAACTTGGGTTGCCTTGAGCTGTCGATGTGGACACAAACAATTCACACCAGAATTAGTTTTAACCCTATGACTCTGTTTTTACCGTATGACTTAGTTACCGTTTGACTCCTATATTTTTTCCTTATGACTCCCGTTTCCAGCCAGACCAGGACAGGATCCTTACACGTGCAGTACATTCAAGAGCAGTGTGAAACTGCAGCACGTCATTGAATGTAACAGAGAAACGGATTAACCTTTGAAGTTAACCATCACGCTCATTTGGTTCTCTATTAAACCATCCATCCAGTCTCCAGGGAAGGTCGTTTGAGCTGGCGTCGTTCCACATCCCACTTTACAAAGAACAAATGTAATTGAAAAGCCCTCAGTCATCCAGGTGTGCAGAATAGGCTCACTTAATATTATGGTAAGTGATATTATTTTCCCCTATTAACACGTAAGTGAGTGTACATGTAAATGGTAAATGGTCACATTTTATATAGCGCCTTTCTACCTGCTTTAGGCACTCAAAGCGCTTTACATCATGTGCGCACACTATGTCAGGGATGCCAGACATGAGGGCTTCAATCGGCTCACCGGTACTTTCAATCTGGCCCCAGAGGCGATTTTCAATTCACAAATTAAAGTTTTCAACCAAAAGAGAAGTGAAGCTTTGAGAAACACTTGGCAGAAGGGAGGCGGGGACTGTCTATGGATACTGAACCGGGCTAAATGTGAAGTAAACATCCCAACAACATCAAGCGCAAAACCTGTCAGGGCTCTGAGCTACAGCAGGTAAAAAAGGTTTGAAATAGGTCTTCCAGCAGAGTGTGTAAGAATGATATAAAAGTACATGGTACACTGCGGTGAGCAAGTCTTCAAACAGGAGTCCGCACTGCAGCCTTGACAGTATGCATATTCTGCACTAAAGTGTCTAAAAAGATAGAAAGATGCGCACTTTGTGACTAAAGCACGGATATCATTACAAATCCATTGGCAATTAAGAGGTCAATCATTTTAATCATGGCATTAAAGTCGAATTAAAATCCAGCCCAACCACTTTATAGTAATGAGAAATGCCCACTGTGCGGCAATGTTTTCAGTAAAATTTACTGCATTAAGTCCTATTTAATAATTAGTCCTATTAGACATGTCGCCGGGGGATTTTCTTGGCCTGCAAAGAAGTGAAAAAACAAAAACAAAAACAGTACGACACAGTACCCCATTACCTGTTATAGATTATGATATTTTCAGCCAACAGACATGTACTGACGGCAGAAGATTGGCCTACGTCCCAAAATGAGTTTGATACTACTGTCCTTATGTTTTCCAAACAAAACCTAACCACACAGGCAGGACAGTTAAAGGGCATAAGCAGACGTTAAAAGGCCCTGCCCCCATAAAGCAAAACATTGCATCACTTTAAAGCGGTTCTCAACCGGTGGTCAGAGTCAAAAAGTGGTGTGCGGGACTATTTTCGTCAAACCTTTGCCAAAAAATTAGAACGATGGTTTGTTAAAGGGACTAAACAGAGTTAAAAAGGTAAACATTATGTATTTTCCTCCCCCTACACGTTACAGCCATGTCTTAATGTGTAGAATGAGCCCAGACCTGTTCACCACAACTGCCTCTGAAATCCTGCACTGTCACTCAAAAAGGTGTTAGAGACTGCAGTTACGTGTAAGACCTGAGGTGGCAGTAGTGAGTATAAAAATGACCAACTTGCATCTAGTCCCTTTAATGCTCCCTCCAGATTTTCGCAATGTTGTGGTCGAAGATCATGAAAAAGTGCATTCACTTCTGTTACACAACTCTGAAACTAATATGATAGACTCATTACTTGCAAAGTGAGATATGTATAGCCTTTATTTGTTATAATTGTGATTATTATGGCTCAGCTTGTAAAAACCCCAAATTAAAAATCTCATAAAATTGTAATATTTTGAAAATGGACTGTAAGTCAATAAAGGCTTGACATTTGTCACTTTGCATGTAATGAGTCTATCATATATTAGTTTAAAATTTAAGTTGAATTACAGAAATAAATGAACTTTTTCATGATATTCTAATTATATGACGAGCACCTATATTAAAGCAAAATCAAGCAAACTCCGCGAAATCAGTGCTGTATTGCAACTTTTCTAAAACCCTGCAACTTCCTTCATAATTATTCCAATAATCCACAATTTTCTTACAACAATTCCTTAACTCCGCAATTTTCCCACAACTTAAGTGAGTTTCTGATCAGGTGAATCTATTTTTAGGAAGGGGTGTCCAACGCCTCTGTGGGTTTAAGTCATTCAGACTGAAGCAGGGACTGTTGCGTCTGTTCCCCGCCCTCCTCTCACTCACCCGTCTGCTACTGGATCCTTATTTGGCTTTTATCTGACAGATAAACGCAGCATGTGCATTTAGATCGCCGTGTGAAGCGGTGATGTTTGTGTGATGTGCTTTCTTTGCTGCATGAACATTAGGAGTCAGAATGCTGTTGAACCAGAGCCGAAGCATGAGTGAAATAAACAGACACTCGTCATCCGGTCTGTTCCTCGGAGCATCGTTCTGTTTTATCCAAGGTGTATGGACTCACAGTGAGCCCACAGCTGAGGAAAGGGGGACTGTGCCTCAATATTATAACTTATTGCTACTATTATTATCAGTAGTAGTAGGTCTTCATTGACTATTTTGTGACGTACTGCACTGGTGTAGTAGGTGGCTGATATGATGAATCATTCTTCACGCACTCACAGTGGGCACATTACTACATCAGTGCTGTTCACACTTGTATCTCGTGCTGATTCCCGCGCTCGCAGTAGGAAGTGCTCCATCTGCGTTTTACACTCACTCATTTTACACTTCAAGTCTCCGCCGAAACACACTTCATCACATCCTGCTGTACACACAAGAGTGCTCCTTCTACTGTTAAGACAAATGAGAGAGATGCAATGATTAGCTTAATAAATGGATCATAGCGCCAAGTTTCCTGTGAGAGAACCCCCCGACCTCTTGATGCTTACCATGCATAAAACTGATCAAACTGCTCACTTAAGTGTAGCTCAGTTGGTATAATTATATTATTTTTTCATTGTTTACATTAACCTTGTATGACAAATATTCATGCATGCGCCTTTTTCTTCCAAGTGATGAAATATCGGCACCAATCTTCAGTACAATGTTATCGGAACTGAAGTGCCCCTTTGCAACCCTAATTTGGAGCCCAAATGGAAAGAGGCGGGAAATAAACAACCAGACAACGTGGACAAGATCTCGAAATTAACTTGAAAGAATAAGCACTTCCTAGGGAAAGGTCACACTCAAACTGTCCAAGATAAAAGGAGCGGGGGCAGCAGTTGGGGTGTACTGTGAGGCGGGGAGGTTCCGAGCTGGTCTCTGCTGCTATGGAACAAAGTTAACACGCTGTTACCTTGCAATGTCGAGAAATACAACATAGACGGGATGGGCATTTGAGATTTTACAATTTGGAATTATGTCTGTACACTGTGTTCCAAATGATTATGCAAATTGTATTTCAGTGTCATAAAGATACAAAATAAATAAATACAAGTTTTTCGATGAAACTCATTGATGGTATTGTGTCTCAGGGCTCTTTGAATCACTGACATCAATCTCAGACGCCTGGGTAGTAGTTTTTCCCTTAACTGGGCTTACCTGATAACTAATCAAGATCACCATTTTCAAGCAATAAGGGAAAGAAAAAGGATGTCTACTGATGAAAAGCGTGAAATAGTTGAATGCCTTGGACTAGGTATGAAAACCTTCAATATTTCATGAAAGATCAAGCGTAATCATCGTACTGTTAAGAGGTTTCTGGCTGATTCAGAGGCCAATATGTCCCATCAAGCTGTGATGTCAGCAAGCAGGGGGCGGAGTCATGTTTTGGGCCGGAATCATGGGGAGAGAGCTGGTCGCCCCCTTTAGGCTCCCTGAAGGCATGAAAACGACGTCTGAAAAATATGAGAAGTTTCTGACTGACCACTTTCTTCTATGGTACAAAAAGAAGAGCCGTGCTTTCGCTAACAAAATCATCTCATGATGTGGTCCTACACTGACTATTTACTGATTTCAGTAAATATGACCTCCCAATGCTGCAAATTCAACAAATAACCATTTTCAGTTAATTACAACCTTCAATTGTATTGAAACGCTGCTGCATAATCGTTTGGAACAGTAGATTTTAAGTTGTTTATTATATTTACTTTTGGAAAAAAAAAACTTATCATTGACAGGTTTTTTCAATCACAATCAATTGAAAATTATACTGTCTGTCATTTGAGTTGACAATTTAGAAAATCTGAGAAAAATATAATTTGCATATTGACTGTGAACGCAGTGTAAAAGAATTAGACAGTGTCTCTAAAACACAAAGACCATGTTTGGAGCTCCCCCCGCAGGCAGCAGTGGGACTGACTGAGGCAAAACAAACTTCCACTTTGATCAAACAGCGTGGTTAGCGACTCTGTAGTGCCGCACAGAACAGGGATCACTACCATAGTAGGCATATAAACACAAATCTGTTTGTGTTTATCAATGCTGTGCAACAATTATGAACACCTTGATACCGGGAACTTTGACAATTATAATAATTAATTATTATAATTAAGTAGAACAAAAATGAGTAAATCCTTTATTGAAAACATCAAATACACTCAAATAGGATCATTAAAAAAATTAGAGCATGTGCCTTTAAAAGGAATCTGTGCAAACATGTGGAGTCAGTGTCATTCTCTGTCAGGTTTTCACACTGTTATGACGTCCCGATGGCAAAGCCAAAAAAACAACACATTTTTAGCACATTTTAGTGGGTTGTTAAACTGCATAAGCAGGGCCTCTTACCGCGCGCCATCGCTGCTGAGGCGGGACGCAGTAAAACAGTTATTTGGAATTTTTGACAAGATCCTGAGGATAATAGAACAAAAAGGTCTCAAGAGGAATACCCTATAAAATGTCACCAGTACTGAGTCGGAAGATCCGATTGGCTGTCCGTCAAGACACTGGCCGATCCTCGACCCAAATGAGGCCGTGGCTGGAGCCGACTGCAGCCCATTTTTCACGGGTCTTAAACTTTTGATTGGGACTGTATATGCATTACCATCCCTCCCCACAAGTGTGACAGAGATGTGCATTCATAATACGGCTTTTACTGCTTAAAGAGACTAGACAGAGTTTAAAAATGTTAAAATTATGTATTTTCCTCCCCCTACTTGCTCCAGTAATGTCCTAATGTGTAGAATGAGCCCAGACCTGTTCTCCACAACTGCCTCTAAAATCCTGCACTGTCACTCAAAAAGGTGTTAATTCAGGTCCAAAGTACCGTCATGCATGAGCTTAATATGGAAACTGCAGTCACTGCGTTACCCCCGGCTCACATTAACTACGGTCCGGGTTCGGTCCTGATCCGGTCCGGGTTTGCCCCAAACTACCACTCACAGTGAGTCCGGCTGATACTGTGGCCAGCTCCGCCAGCTCCGGCGCCAGGCACAGAAACGGCCCTCGCAAGAACAGAAGTGCACGTGAGTTTCCCTCTTGGTGCGAGTTCACGTGATAAAAAACCCCGTGTGTAGGTAGTTTTTGTCAACAAAAGCCGTATTTGCCAGTACAACAACTCTCCCCAGTGAAGTGGATGCTTTGAAACACACTAGTGCCCCTGTGTCACTGGTAATGGAGAAATGTTTACATTTCCGACGTTACACGCGTGTACAGGTGGTAAACGAGACCAAATAAGTAGTAAGCGGACAGATTTTATTTTGAAATACACCGGATCTTCTGGAGACCTGACTTCCTGTTTGGCCCGTGTTTTTCTGTCAGCTTGATCTGGTGGGGCTCCAGTCTCCGGCAAAAATAGACTTCTTGCAGATTTTTTCCGTTGCCGCCGGAAGGCCGCCGGATGGCCTCGGTAGCCGGACCCGGACTTCACGGAGCAGTGTGAGTGTGCAACATTGGTTTTAATGACTTTCTAAGATCATGGACGCCGTACCGGACCTTAACCGGATTTAATGTGAGCCGGGGGTTAGACCTGAGGTGGCAGTAGCGAGTATAAAAATGTCAACTTTAATGTTGATCTATTTACAATTACAAAAACATTACTCGTGTAAAAGTTTTGGTTTACATTTGGAGTTTTAGAGATTTTAAAGTTGAAACCTGCATTCAATACATTTACCAGGTCTGCTTTTGATGTATGCTTTCGATCACAATCAAATCCAAATCTTTGCTATTGCAGGCCTCCAGTCTTCAAAGTGCCTTTTTTTTAAATCAACAAGAGGACCCAGCTGGGGTCGGCCCGTCATTCTGACACCCCTTCATTGCGTCACACCGCCAATCCGACACTTTTTGACACCGTTATTCCGACAATAGGTCCTTAAGGTTTGGCTAAGGTAAGGTTAGGGTTAGTTTGTAAACTCATCTATCCGTAAGGTTAGGGCTAAGGTAAGGTTAGGGTTAGTTTGTAAACTCCACTGTCCTTAAGGTTAGGGCTAAGGTAAGGTTAGGGTTAGTTTGTAAACTCATCTATCCTTAAGGTTAGGGTTAAGGGAGGTTAGAGTTAGCTTGTGAACTCCACTATCCTTAAGGTTAGGGCTAAGGTAAGGTTAGGGTTAGTTTGTAAACTCCACTGTCCTTAAGGTTAGGGCTAAGGTAAGGTTAGGGTTAGTTTGTAAACTCCACTATCCTTAAGGTTAGGGCTAAGGTAAGGTTAGGGTTAGTTTGTAAACTCATCTATCCTTAAGGTTAGGGCTAAGGGAGGTTAGAGTTAGCTTGTGAACTCCACTATCCTTAAGGTTAGGGCTAAGGTAAGGTTAGGGTTAGCTTGTAAACTCCACTATCCTTAAGGTTAGGGCTAAGGTAAGGTTAGGGTTAGCTTGTAAACTCCACTATCCTTAAGGTTAGGGATAAGGTAAGGTTAGGGTTAGCTTGTAAACTCCACTATCCTTAAGGTTAGGGCTAAGGTAAGGTTACTGTTCGTAAACTAAGGAACTAACGTGTGTCGGAATGGCGGGACGTTGCACAAAAGATAAAAGTGTCACCGGAGTGCTGGGACGTTTGATAAAAAATGGAAACACGACCCAACAATCAGACCTCAATGTCGGAGTGGGGGGTGTCTGAATGGCGGTGTGTAACCCACACAGCTTACCTTTCGTTCTAATATGGAAAAGCGTGTCCTTACACAGACCCCAGGTAGCAAACGAGCTTACAGAAAGTGAGAAAAAGGTGTGTATTGTTGGCATAACAATACGTCTCATATCAGTCCAACTGCTGTCCCCTCTGCCTCGCCTCGCTCAATAAATACAAGATCCAGCTTGGCGCACGTTCTCCGTATACCCTCTCACCAGCTGTCTCAGTGCGTCCGCCGCAGAACTACCGAGCTGAATAATAAAGTTTGAGGCGAAATATCTCCACAGTTGTAATCGGGAAGATAAACACGCTTAGGGATTACAAAGTCCCCGGGTCCGCGCCAACCTGATTTACAGATGTTTCCCTCCCAACTATTTATGTCCAATTTGTTCAGAGGCTCCAGGTTTGTTTACTCGCGCTAAACACTGTCGGTCTCAGCAGCTCGGAGCGCAGTCTGCTGCGTTAGCGCGCACATGGCTCGGGAGCAGAGCGATAGCAGAGATTGCAGGGGTCTGGTGCCTCGAAGCAGCTTATTTTGTTTAGTGTTATCTGTTAGCCATTAGCCCCAAGACTTGGAAATGCCTACCTTTTTTTTAAACACACACACACACACATGTCGTCCGGTGACGTTTACACATCTTGCAGGAAAGTTCGAAAGACTTCTCAGTGGTTATCCAAATGAAACTAGCTTATGGATCGTTTTGATAGAGCCCGGAAGAAATGCACATGTTTAACCTCTGAACCCCCACCTGGACCAAGTAAATTTTTTGCAGCTTGGTGTTGCCCAAATCTAAAAGCTTTTTGAAAAAATATAAGACAAAACCGCAACAAAAGAGCGACAAAAACAGTGATATTTATTTTGTGTCTTGACTTTATACAGTACTCAAGTAGAATCTTCATCAAGTAATAATGGTTGAAAAAAAATAAAGTAATCATGTCACTCTTACTTGAGTTCACATTATTAGCCACACAGTTCAAATGTCCGGGCGTGCGTAGAATGAAAGCGACGCCTGGTTTGAATTCACACGGTATCCTTCTGCCGATGTCAGTCCCACTTTAGCGTGTCAGTCACGTGCAGATGGCACATTCATTTATTCGAATTGAGAATAACAAGCTGCAGATGAACTGTCAGCCGGTGGCAGCTTGTCACTGCATGAAAATATGGTGGAGTTACAATAACAGTAAGTGTAATATTTTTCAATTATCTGAATTGCATTGGAATTTCAGAGTTGACAGCTATTCTGTGCCTATTCTTAGTAACCACTGTGGACGTGTGCTCTTTGTTCAATCTGAAAGTCAGCCAGAGCTGTGATCAATTCTATGGAAGGCCCTATGATATTCGGCAGCATTAGGCGTCTATACTCACTTTTCGAACTGATCACAATTGAGACGGTCACAAGACGATTCGGGAACGATGCACAGAGGCATCTTGATGTGCATCAGTGCATTTTGCCGTTCATAGAAATATTTGCTTAGTTTAAGGCAAGAAAGGAGAAAACATAGATTTTTTCAAGCAGTGGTCAATGTTGAGATTTTGCTTGTTTTCACCCACAAAATCTTATCTTTATTGTTGGAGTATGAAAAAAGACCAAACTTAGCCTTTATGATGATTTTTGATTCACAAATATTGACACATTCAGTACCCTTGTTTAACACGAAAGGCAACCGAGATAACGCTGCAATCCAAATATGGTAATTTCCTTTGTGGGAGACAGCTGCGGCTAAAGACAGGAGAAATATTAGCCAAGCTAACCCCTCCCAGTGGCCTGTATCTAGTTTGCGTGTGAGCTGGAAACCTTCCTGTCACTGACAAAGTATTTTGGATGAGAGGCGAAATGTCCTTCATGTCAACTACAGAGTACAGAAGTACAGCTTATGTTTAAGCACAGACGTAGCGGAGCTGTCAGTCCAGCTACAGCAGAATGTACCAAAGATCTGCTTCCACTCCTCAAACTAAATGAACACATCCAAGAGGAAACCTTTCAAACTGTTACAGTTTGTCATGTCGTGTCCAAAGCCTTAGTCGGAGTGAGTGTTTAAGCTGCTCAAGAGACATTAGCATACTACCGCTGTTAGCATTTAGCCTCAACACCAGAGTTGTGGGAAGATATTTTGGCTAGGGGGTGCTGAGAGACAAGATTGCTCCCAAAACAATATTTCTACGCTTATTTCCTATTTACTTAATATTGCATGTAATGTGTACATTATCCACCAGGGGGTATTGTAGCACCCTCAGCACTCTGGGTTCCCACGGCCCTGCTCAACACAATAAACACATGTGCAGCTCACATCTATGAACCCTCTGAGGGTAAACTGGAATCACAGCTCAGCTCTGACCTCTGTCACGTGTTGTGTCAAAGGCTATGGATGTGGCTCTTTTTCTTGGAGAGGTCTGTACGACCTGTAGCTTAGCAGCTGTAGCTAACATCCATCAATGTTCTCCAGTACAGGCGTTGTGCTTTAAGTGTTGTCAGTAACGCTCCAGGCCCTTAATAAGGCATCTGTGTATAGTAAGTTACACATAAAGTTGCAGCAATATGTGGATTTTTGTCTTTCTTTCAAAAATGTCTACGGCAGTTATGCTAGGAGGCTGACGAATTGGAATCAATGAAACCGATATTGGATTTGAACATGTTTACGTTCCCCCACAAAAAAATCGAACTTGCCTTACCTTTCACTGATCGTTGAAGATGTCTGGCATTACTGAATTTGTTGGGAGTTTATTGGTTTCAAGCCTTGGAAATCTATGCAAGTCTGCAATTAAGCTCGGGGACACTGGAAGAGTTTGCAGAAGGCTTGGGCTTGCACACACTTTCATCTTCCCCCTTGTTGCTTTGTGCGCGGCGGAGTTCCTGTGATTGTGTGACTAAAGGCCCACCAGTCCCCATCTGTGTCTCTTTCTGACTGTACCAGACTTCTGACGGACTGCGGGAACATGGTGTGCTTTCAGAAATAACACCAGCTGATTATGGAGATCGACATCCCTCCCACACAGGTATTCAACGCTTGCTTTTTTTCTGTTCTCGTTTACCAAAAATAAAGTCCCCTTTAGGCGTTTTGTTTTGTTTTACCTGCACTTTATCTTTTTTTTGTCCCAGTCCTGAACGCAATTATTATCTGATCACTAGAAATGAGGCTTCTGTCAGAGGCTCCGGAAGGACTTGCTTGTATCTAAGTCGATGTAATCTAGACCTTATAATTTATTATGCTATGTAAATGTATAGTGAATTGAATATGGAGTTATATTATAACTCCATATGCAATTATAAGCTTATTGCTTCAGCCTACTCCATTTTGAGCATCCACAACTGTATGAATTTTGAAAGACAAAATGAATGTAAAATTGTTCAAAATAAACTAAACTAAACTAAAGTTGAGATAAGATAAGAGATAAGATAATCCTTTATTGATCTCACAATGGAGAAATTCACTTGTTACATCCGGCTCTAAAGAAACTCTCAGGGGGCCAGATCTTGTGCCTGGCGCATGAGGTGCGCAGTCCTCTAGCACAGTGGTTCTCAACCTTTTGGAGCCGCGACCCCCATTATAACAGTTAAAGGGGTTTGTGACCCCCCCGCCTGGGTCACACAGTGAGAAATAGGAACATTAGCCTACATAATTCTCACAAAACAAAGGAAAAAACAAATGGCTAAAATAAAATTCATCAAATTACAAACAAATAATGGCACTCTGGTAAAATAGCACACACATGCTACAATAAAATATTATATTATATGCTAATAAAAATATGTATATTTTATCAACATGATCTGGCGACCCCTTTGGGGGTCTCGACCCCCAGGTTGAGAACCACTGCTCTAGCGAACTGAGATTTTCTGAGTGGCGGATATGCGCTATTCGCCTCCGCCACATCTGAGAGGGCGTTGCAAGAGATGGTGACTGCTCTGATTGGAGCACCACTGATTGTTTAAATCGCGCTGCCTTGTGTTCTTCCTTCGGCATGATAGACTCTCACAGGTCAAACTAAAAACTTTATTAACCCCATCGTGAGCTAAACAATGTTCATGTCTCGAGAGAGAGAAAGAGCTACAGCCGTCCACTGTGGCGCGGACCGGCCCGCGCTTGGCTGTACACAAATGCACAAGTTCACCCCCCACTCCCCCACAACCCCTCTGGGAAGGGGAGGCCCTTCCCAGCCGCGGGGTTGGAGGAAAAAGCGTGTCTCCACTCCACCCCAGTACTTCCCACTTAAATGCGCTAAGTCTGGAGTGAATGTTACACTATAGTCTGCGTTTTGAAACACAAGATCGGGCCCAGGGTGTGCAAAATAGACAGGAAATGTGCAAACAGTTAAATGGTGTATAGAGATATCTTATATACAATGAGTAATAACAAAAAAGCTTAAAGGGGCAAAAATATGTGCCCAGTCACAGGAACTACGGACACATGTCGGTTCTGGGGCATTTTGAGATTTTCACAGATTATTAAAGTGTAGTCTCCAAGCTTTCCAACAATGTGGAACACATGGAAATCTGATAATATTTGGAGACGTAGCGGCAATTTGAAGTTAACAATTCAAAATAGCCCAAAGGGCAGAAAAAGGCCTCTAAAGTTTTGGGCAGTTCTCACCTCTCTCTGCTGCTGCTCGAGTGACAATAGAGCTCATTTACATCTCATTTAGAAGCCATACCTGCTCCCCCTGTAAAGCTGTAAAGCACAGGGGGGAGAAAAGACAAAAAGCAAGAAAAATGTGCCATCAAAGAAAAAAAAAGGTTTGCAAACAAGTAATATATAAATAAATGTCTCTTGCATAAATCCAATTCCCATAGAGCCTACCTCTACAGCAACAAGCAACACAATGACAACACACACACACACACACACACACACACACACACACACACACACACACACACACACACACACATTTGACCAGAGGGAAAGTAGAACGCACACATGATCAATAGTGCCATGGACAATGACTACGTTATATTATCCTTAACCTGCACACAGCTTACGACCAAATACAAAACACAAACAAATCCAACCCACTGAACACACCACCTCATCAAAAAGCAACCAGACACAATGGCACAGCGGCCACAAGTGGGGAAAAAAAGCAAACTTTCACTCACCCGTCTGAAGTAACCTTTGCGTGCCTTCTGCTCAGCAAACTCGTGATCACATCCATTTTCGTCACTCAGTTCTTTTCAATGTAGAGCTATGCAAATCCGTGCTACATCCTTCTGTCTTAAAACAGACTCTGAAGGCAAGGAGTTGGCTCGGGAAATGTTATGCTTACAGCCAGGGCATCATCAGGCGCACTGGAAAGGTTAGCCTGGAAAAGTTGACTGGTTTCACGCAGAAAACCAAACCTCTGCAGTAGTATTCCAGCGTTAGCAGCAGCGGCCTCCATGAGACACACAGTGAAGCGTTCCATACAGGTGAAACCCGGAAAATTAGAATATCGTGAAAAACCTCATTTATTTCTGTAATACAACTTAAAATGTGAAACTAATATATGATATAGACTCATGGCATACAAAGTGACATATGCCAAGCCTTTATTTGTTTAATTTGGAAAATTATGGCATACAGCTTGTAAAAACCCCAAAATCTGAATTTCAGGAAATTAGAATATTACATGAAATCAATAAAAACAAATGATTTTAAACAGAGAAATGTGGGCCCTCCTGTGATAACGCTGGGTTAGTTAAAGAAACCAATTAAACAAACAAGGCTGGTTTTCGAAAGAATTAAAAAAAAAAAAATACTAATGAGGGTCGGAGTGTTAGCATTGGAGCTGCAAGTCTACAGTGAAGATCTCACCCTTATGCCCTTATTAGGAACATGCTTCGGGGAGGAGGAGTCTGTAAATCCGCCATGATTTCCACCTCGACCGTGGTCATTATGGTAAACAGGGAGGAGTGGGGAGGAGTTGTCTATTCTTTTTAACGGTCTATGGGGCAAACAAGGAGGTATCTGGGCAAGACTCTCAACTAAGCCACACAAGGCTTCCATCCCTACAATAGTTCTGGCTATTGTTCGTTCACTTCATAAGGTGGATTATATTCGTCTGAAATGCTCTCACCAGAAGATGATGAAATACTGTTGTGTTTTCATATCCACTGAGTCCATGATCAACTTTAAGAATGGCTGAAGAATGGCGTCAGAGCCAGGGGGAGAAGGAGGCAGACAAAGATGAAGATGAGAAGGAGCGAGAGGAGGCAGCAGGAGTGGAGGGAGCTGCGCAGGCGAAAGGGGAAGGAGGAGGTGGAGGAGCTGACCAGTGCCGGACACCACGATCTGAAACAGGGACAAGCCCAGGAGGCGGTGCATCGTTTTAGAGGAGCATTGAAGGCATTACTCTGGTTTACCCAACCTCTAAAAACATGCTGGGCAGATTAGCCACAGTGGCGGCATGCATAGTCGCAGCAGCTCAGAACTAGCCCAACACCTGATCTACGCAATTTTGTTGAACTTGTACAATGACAAATAAAGCACTTACTGTTTCCTAGTTCAAATGAAATAACGATTGTTCCATAGTCCAAGACTACTCAAGATTCAAGATGTATTCCATTCAGACAGAGAGTCACATACAAGTCGCATTTAAGTAGAAATATGTTTCGATCTGCATAGACTTTCTTGCTCATTCTCAGAAGCTTGATGTTGTCATCCCGCCTCGTGAATGTCCAATCTGTCAGAGCTTGGGAGAACAAGCAAGGGAGGCCTGGTTCCACTGCATTTCTGCATTTGTGAATGTGAAGAGCAAAAAGACCACAGGCAGATCAGTTTACACACTCAAATCAAGGCGAACACAGGATTCAAAATTGGTTGCTGCTCTTTACAGATAAGAGTTTTTGGCTTTCTTTAGATCCAAAACTCCTGCCATAGACGCCATTTAGTTTAGAACAGAAAAATGAATATTCATAAGTACTTTATCCTTTCCACTGGCACGCTCTTATCTTTTTTATTACCAACATTAAAATACGTGTGGACTTGAGCCCGATTGCTCAGCGCTTGTAAGACGATGAATTAGTGCTGATCTAAAAGCGCAGGAGACAATGGGTTTGTCTAAATCCACTTAGATAACTGAAATGGCGCAGTACTCGGCGGTTGTATTGTAATCGTGTTCTCTTATAAATCATATCGCTGTCCTCAAAATACATTCCCAACACAAAGCAAGTGCAACCATACCTCTGAGTGCTAATTAAGGAGTCCAATGAGAAGACCTTCATTAACAATCCAATAAGAGACAGACGCTAGAAACGCATTAAGGATGCATAGCAGTTGCCATGGAAAACTGTAGAATACCACCAAAGACATGCTAATGAAGTTGACAGGAGCTGCATAAGGGGCCTTATCTCTGGGGGGATTTATGTATAAAGATGAAGCAACAAGTGCGGCTGCGAGGAAACATTTACTGTTACACAACATGGCCAGGTTGTCTAATATAATAGGCAGCTAATAAAATAGTCTATAATGGGCTACTCAACTCATCAGTACAAGTGACATACTGCAGTTCAAGAGCATAGGTTTGGTGTTACTGTTGGTGGGTACACTTTACATCCCACCAATAAATACATACATACATAACAAATGAATGCCACCAGACCTCCCCTCCTGGAACCGCCACCTTAACGTGGTGGAGGGGTTTGAGCGCCCAAATGATCCTGGGAGCTCTGTTGTCGGGGGCTTCGTGCCCCTGGTAGGATCTCATGGCCAACAGGTCCTAGGTGACGGGTCAGACAAAGAGCGGTTCAGAAGCCCCTTATGAGAGACCAACAGGCCCGGTTAGAACCATGAGGCCGTCCTTCTGTGGACCCACCACATGCAGGAGGAGCCATAGGGGCTGGTGCAGTGTGATTTGGGCAGCTCCAACAGCTGCCCCACGACCCGGCAAAGGACAAGTGGAAGAAAATGGATGGATGGATGGATGGATGGCCACCATACCTGTCAAACATCGTCACTTAGCCATATTAATATCACACTGTTTTAGTTTTTTGTTTGTTTTTGTAACTGAAAATCAGTCTCTGATCTCCCCGTGCTGCCCCTCCCCTTACTGCTGCATCCGAGAAAATGGAACAGAAGTGCATCGCTCTCCTCTCCCACTTAACTTGCTAATAAATACGTTATGAAAAGAGCATACCAACTCTTTTCTGATCGTTGTTGAGTGAAACATTCGACCTAAATAAACTAGAGACATCGGGTGTTTCCGCCGGACACGTAAATGCGGCACATGTAATAAGGCTCCATAAACAGACTGAGGCTCTGTTGCAACCAGAAAATATGAATATCTCAGCGAATTTGACCAATCAACACAAGACAAAAAATGCCAATTTCCTCTCCCAAGCCTAAAGTACCCACATCTGAGTAAAGTCTTTGTGAAAGCTCGCACAATGTGAAGATATCCACCTGAAGTTGGTGGGGACAACTTGGCCATCCTGAAATATTGGTGGGGACATGTCCCCATGGTCCCCACACAAACCTACGCCCATGCTGCAGTTTGATTGTTCGTCATGGTCCATTCATAATTCATATATTAAATGTATGCACAAATTGGAATTAAACTGCGTCTAAATGTAGAGCAATAAAAAATATATATACATATCAGCTGAGGCTATATTGCCCATATTTACAGTAGTCTCTCTCGCTATATATATATATATATATATATATATATATATATATATAATATTTATATTTTTTTATTTATATTTTTTATATATTTAAAGTACTGTTAAAGGTCCTATATCATGCAAAATCGACTTTTTTGAGTTTTTAGCCATGTTGTTATGCTATTTCCTTCTCAAAAACACCCCCAGAGCGTTTTTTGGCTTCATTCACGCAGTTCTAAGTAATCCTCCTGAATCCTGCTCTCTGAGCAGCTGTTCCGCCCTCTCCTGGTAAACGACTGAGCTGTTCAGTTGTGTCGTCACAGCGGAACGGAAGTGCTCTACGTCTGTAATGTAATGCCTTACGGCCTGATTTGTATTTGTAAAACAGCTTTTAAATAACAAAAACATCTCTCCGACGCGTCTGTGCTGTCCCGCGACGCTAATCAAGCGCACCCACGGCTGGAGGAGCCATGGATCCGACCATAAGTGTTGTTTTTGAAGACTGAGCTCTTTCTAACCTACTCTGGACACCGCCTGCTCTTTTTTCTTACCGATAATGCCACGGATGCGCGTTTGGCTACGAGAGGAACAGGACTATTCAACCTTCCTAAAGAAGAGTGCACTCGCCAGAAGTTGGAATTTCTTTCCGGGATTAAGCTAGCTACTATATCAACCAACCTGATGGATGCTTGGTGAACCTTGGCCAGAATCAAAGTGGATTAACTTTTATAACCAACGCGATCTCATGGAGAGTCCAGACTGAGCGGTGAGTCAATCAAAACGCATGTTAGCGTGTGTGTTAGCATGTGTGTTAGCCATTTATGAAACTGCTTTGCACATGTCAACTCCTTATAACTGCATTATGTGAAGTAACTTCACTTTTTGCAGCAATATTTATATTTATAATACTGCAAATGTGGAATGAGCTGAGAGAGGGGCGGAGTTAACTGAATCGAAGCGTTTTGTCTTCCGGGTAGGGAAAATACCCCCAAAAATACTTATATTTCTCTCAAAAATGAGTACTCCATAGTGATAGAGGTACAATATATCATATATATGCCTATACTTTACTTTGGAATGGCTAAAATAGCATGATACAGATCCTTTAAAGTACCGGATCGATAAGAAGTATCGTAAGAGGAGTAGTATCAATAAGTGCTTAACGATACCCACCCCTAGTTGTACCTGCACTGTATTTAGGAGTGTCTCCTGATATTTCGAGGCTTATGCACCGTTCTTAAGGGAAACAAATGTTTAGAGACGAAAACACTAGCATTGTGTTGTTTGTAATCTCATGTAATCTCAATGGAAATTGTGCCTTAACGCCCAGATTGCACATTCTCCGTGTTCCCTGCTCCACTCCACAGCAAACACGTTGCAATTCTAACTATTAAAAAACATTCCACAACAGCAATCTCCAACAAGTCGCTCTCCAGACCGTTCTTGGTTGCTTGCCAAAGGATTCTGTGTTTCTACACGTGCAGGCAAAGTCACATTTTACATGTATTTTCTTTTTGTTCTGAGCATTTTTAAAATAATCTACAAATCAATGTGTTAAATAAAGTGAAGCACAATGAAATTAAAAAAAAAAAAAACGTGTTGAAATATTCCAAAGTCGCATAATTACACAAGTGTCCTGGAAGCATTTTGGTTTTGTTATGCAAAAGTAGCTCACAAGGTGAAAAAGGTTGGAGACCCCTGTACTACATCCTCTCTGTACGCTCCGAGGACCACCCTGGCGAAATATGGATCAACTCTATTTTCAGCTCCGTCAGAGTCTGGCCAGATCAAGCTCCACAGTTCAGATCGCACAAAGGAAAGAGAACGGCAACAACAACCGGGTTTTCAAATACCCTGGATGTTTACACTTTTGTTATCACCTTAGACCACAAAAGCAATCACGACACCCAATTAAGCATTTATTGCTGTCATTCATGTCATTTTCAGCCCCTCGCACGCAGGACAACTTGTGACTTTGAAAGAGAAGGGGACGAGCTTCAAAGCAATCTCTCTCAGACAGGAGTTTACAACTCGCCTGCTCCTAAATAGTTATTTTACTGTTTCATTTGACAAACTCGTTGCCTTGCGCATGCTCACTTCGAGTTCCTCGTGGACCTGGACCAGTGGACTGAAGTGAATAATGTTAGGGATGTCCCGATCTGATATTCAGTATCGGTATCGGTAGCCAATACAGGCATTTTGAGAATATCAAATTTAATTTAATTTAATGATTTAATGATAGTCCGATACTTGCCTGGCTCTGCCATACTATTCCCTGTCCATTCCAGGCAGGGAAGTTAGTCTGGTCACGGAACAATTGGAGCAGTTTTAACGGGCGGGTCTAACGCGCACAGATTGTCAGTGAAATAAACCAATTAGCAATTAGCGGACGTGACGACAGCTGCAGTCCAACTTACAAAATATGAACTGAATATAAACTCACAAACACGCGGAGGCAAAATCCTCGACTACTTCATCCATGATTAGTTTTGGCTAATGTTAATGTTAATTGAACTAACAACATAGTGGTGCGGCGAGTGACATAACTTTGTCAATTCTCTGTGACGGTCGTGATTGGTTCGGCTAGGCCTTAGCCGCCAATCAGCAACTTGTTTATCGTGTATGTCCAGACCCACCTTCTTTCACGCAGAAAAGAAATGGGTGTGGTTTATCAGGCTAGTCCGATACGGCCGTGAATCTGCAGTCCTGGATCAGCAGGTTCCAGATTCACGTCTGTAATGCTATCGCTAAGCTAGGCTACTATAGCTAACTCACTCAGGATCAACAACCACTAAAAACATAACAACTGCAAATAAAAGTTCCTTGTTTCCTTTGCAGTGCAGGCATTTAGCTTTTACAGAGGAGTCAGAAAACTCAGGCAGAATAATTCAACAGCTGAGATTAGAGTGTTCTTGTAGGTGTGCACTTTATGCAGAATAATTAGCCATGTGGTAGTGCTTATGTCTTTTACAGGCAGCTAGAGCTGACACAATAATATCCGCTGCTGTTTTGTGAAGGGGTTTAAAATGCTGCAATTGTAAAACTGTTTTAATGTAAAATGCTTATTTTAGCCTTTGTATTACTCGATATTATCTTCTAATTTAAAATTCAAATTCAAATTCAGGTCTACAATCTACAAGTCAAAATCAAATATATAAACTATATTAGGCAAAAAGAGAAAGAAAAATCCGAGGCACTCCGATTCTTGATAAAAGTCCTTTATTCGATGGGCATGTCCATCGAATAAAGGACTTTTATCAAGAATCGGAGTACCTCGGATTTTTCTTTCTCTTTTTGCCTATACTTTAGTTTTGGATCCTGAAGAGCACCTGATCTCCTTTACTGACAATTTTACCCACTGAAGCGATCACTTTGTTCCCCTCAAAAAATATAAACTATATTATTTATATATCTCATTATATTATATATATAATAATATGTATCGGATCAGGATTAGATCGGTATCGGCCGGCATGAAGCATCAAAATATCGGATCGGATCCTGAGCTCTAAAAAGCGGATTGGGACATCCCTAATTGATGTTGATGTCATTCAGAGGCGGCCTGAAGTGGAGCTGAGTGAACAGGCGGAGGATCTGGAATCTGGGGGTAAGGGAACTGTTGGCAGGTATACAGTACATGCACTGCACATCTCACTCACAAGGGGTAACATGAAACAAAGAAGGATAAAGCTCAATAAATAAAGAAACAGCTAAAATTGTGTTCTCCTTCAGCCCATACTGCACATGACCGTCTCCGCTCGAGCACTTACTGTAAACCTTTATTAATGGAGACTGCAGTCATCCACAGGTAATGGCCACTTTTTGTAACTGCATTTTCTTGAGACACCTCTTCAATCCTGAGAAAGGCAGCGGTGTCTTGAAGCAAAAATCCTCATTATTCTTGTAAAGTTTGCTTGGAATCTCCCTGTCAGTTCAAGATGTCAGTCTCCCTGGTAGTTTTTGGTTTTAAGTGATCATCACATAGACAGACGGGAAGTCTTTTCCTCACTACATCATGCGCTTTCAGAATGTCAGTGTAAAGTCAAATGTCCATGCAGACCTTTACTTAGTTGCCTTGCTATTTTTTGTGCTTTTGTTAATAAAAAATGAATATGGCTCCATCTGTTGATATGAGAGTTGCACAGTCATATCACAATAATATGAACACATCACAAGAACTGTTTTGCTCGTTTCCCCCCAAAGCAAAGGCACTTTAATGCCCCATTCACACCAACGCGACAGTCTCCTTTGGGAGTGGTCGAGCAAAAGCGAATCAGCTGGATTGTGGAAGGGAAGCTTTTTTTTTACTGTGTTTTTGAGTTGTGGGATTCGCTAAATTGGGCTTTATCCCTGGCGCTAATTTTGATACAAGTACTTGAGTGTCATGCTTGATGTACACTGTTTCATAAACTACCCTGATAAATGGACGAACTTCGTAGTGACAGAAAAAGAAATCAAAAGGCGATGGGACACAATTCACGCGCTCCCACAGACTGCCACCACACAGTGTTTGAACGGTGACCGAGACATTTTGTTGACAACTCACAGTGTTATAAACATTTCACAGAGAGCCATAACATCAAGCGTTCATGCACCGTGCTGCTGTTGGAATCAGTCGCTTCAGTGTAGATTTTCTTAGCAGGTGAGACAGGGGCAGACGAGGGGAAACCCGAGCAGACAAACAATAGCCCTCCCTCCCCCGAATAGCTGCAAGGCTGGTGTGAATCCACCACTCGCCCGTTGCAGGGACTGAACCTGCAACCTTGACGTTATTAACCTAACCCTGCCATATTGCGGTGCATTCAATCACATTTTGTTGGTTTGTGGTTGGCTCTTACTTTGTGATGAAGTCTTGTAATGCTAATGGACGAGTGGCCCAACAGAGAGGACAGGTATGAGTGTGGTAATTGCGCACAATAAAACATGAGCAGGGTCACCCCATGCCTCGCCCTGTTGGAATATTAACATCACACTTCATCCCACCTGTGTGTGTCCCCAGATGGCTCCCGGTAATAAATGAACAGGGATGGTCACAATAAAACGGACAATGAAACCCGCTGCACCAAAGACGGCAGATGTTTTTTTTTTCCTTCCAACCTTCCAAGAAAAGTTAAAAGGATGAACAGCTTCATAGACAGAAAAGAAAACCTTAAATTTACACACTAGAACTATCGAGGGAGACGACTCCTTCATCAACTTGGTAAATACCACTGGGGGGATGGAGGAAGACATCCAGGCACGGATCGGCAACGCCAAGATAGCCTTCAAGCTACTTTGTAAGGCGTGGTGCTAAAGAGAGATGGATGGATGGTTAAAGAACTTTGTTTACTGTGTAAAGTTTTGGGTGGTCTTTTGTACAGTACTCGAGGTGAAGGAGAACGTTTTTTCAAAGTTGGGTCCAACTGGATTGTATAGCAATGTTTTTGGTGAAAGAGAGATTAAAAATGGCCATTACAGATTTCTAACCGTTTAATAAGTGTTCCTTCATGGCTCATGGATGTGGAAAACTACAGTTTAATTCTTAAATCGGTGCCTCAGAATTACTTTTAGGATTAGCAAACTAAAGTCTCCAACAAATACCTCTGGGAGAGGGTGGAGCAAAGGCCACCAACTTGTCAATATGAAAATGGATCGGACACACCATCAGGGAATTAGGCCATGAGACGGAGGGTCAATCGGTACCATTTTGAGGGATTAAACCACATGGTGATTTTTGTGTAGATATATGACCCTGTGTTTGGAAAATGTGTGATAGCATTAGAATGAAGGTAGTTTTTGGATATGGTGGATGATTTTCCAATATCACAAGAAAAAGGGTTAAGTGAACTCTGACTTGGTGGCATTTTACAATAATGTCTGTCTAATGCCCGAGATTTGCCATATTTGTTGCTTTGTTAAAGAAGTATTAATGAAACAGAGTTTTCTTAAAGGGTTCCAACCCGACATATGTGCCTTTGGGGAAAAGTAAGCGGTAGGGTCCATGCATACATTAAATAATGGACCCTATGATTATCTTCTAGCGTTGTCAGAAGATAAATAATTTTTAGTCTGGTCTTGAGAAGGTTTTGGAACATGAGCAAAAGCATTTATTTACAACAAATTTAACAGGAATTAAATGAACCTTTTAGGGTAAATGGCAAATGGTCTCAACTTATACAACGCTTTTCTACCTTCCTCAGGCCCAAAGCGCTTTACAGCAAGGAACTAGTCACCCATTCACTCTCCCATTAATACACCAATGTACGCACACACTGTAGGCAAGGAAGGGTGAAGTGTCTTGTCCAAGGACACAACAACAGTGTTCTTCAGGGGCTGGGATTCGAACCCCTGACCTTCCGATCATGAGACGACCCACTCTAATAGCTATGCCATTGTTTTACACAAATGCAATTCATGCTACTTAACCTCTTACAAAAGGTAAATTTTCACCCACTGTACTTATTTACTCTTTGATTTGGGGCATAGTGCACGTTATACATCTGTCACATCTAGTATAGGAATGACTCCCATGTCCACTTCATCATCACTTTCATCAGTTTTTAAAACATGTTTGATTCTCAATATCTGGCTCATATCCGTGCACTTGAGTCCATTTGTATTTGTAGTTGACGAAGTGCTTTGGACAGTTGTAGGCCAATAAATCTAACTGAGCTTCAGGTGCTGGTCCATCCACTGAAATAAATAATAAATAAATAAATAAAGCAGTTCACAACATATGTGACCGATCACGAGAACGGGGGACACAACTCGATTTTGAGGCATTTTGAGTTGGACATAGATTAAGAAAGTGTAGTCTCCAAAGTTTCCAACAATGTGTAACACATGCAGGGCCGGACTGGGACAATAATTCGGCCCTGGAATTTTTTGGTTTGGACCAGCCATAGCCCCGCTGTGGGTGGGCCAGCTCATGCGTGCAGCACATGTGCTTAGACGAGTTAATACGTACCTGTCTGGTCTTTGTGTGTGCCCTCAGTCACACAAAACGACCAAAGATGTTGTTAGCATTTGGCCTCTCCCAATGTAATCCTATAGCTCCAAACGGGGGTGAACTTGGAAGCTACCACGGTCTTCCACGGGCATGCACAAAAACCAGACAGTTACGTATCAACTCGTCTAAGGTCAGGTAAGAACATATCTCAGTATAGAAAAACGATGGCCTGTTCCTTTAAAGACAACATAATAAGTTGTTTGGTGTTTTAGTTTTTAGTATTTTCAAAATTGTATCTAGTCTACTTTGGTAAAAAAAAGAAAGGAAAGGCGATTGTATAGTATTGTATGTTAACAATAGGCTATTTATTTAGATGTATTATTTCCGCTTGAGTTGAATAGCTTTTATTATATATTTAATGATATGGATGTATACTGTGTTACATTGATAGCCCCATGTACACAGGTAGAGATGTAGAAATAAGGCATCATGAGAGAACACATCAAACCTGTTGTGTTTCTAATATTACAAGCCCTGATGAAAACAATGCCAGGTCAAAACGCGTTGGCGTCCCGTTCAATAAAGGACTTTTAACTACATCAGAGGGCCTCAGACATTGCATTTTTCTTCATACTAATGTCAATGTTGGAACGAGCCACTTTCGCCCGCAAAACAAATGCTTATGGCATAAATAATAACTGAAATAAATGTACAAAGTATTTATTAAGAATACTAGGTCTGTTCTGCGATACCGACAATAGAATATGAAATCAGTTAAATGTCTGTGATGTCACATTCGGGGACTGGAGACGCCATGCTGGATAATTGCAATGGGAAGAAACCACGCCACGCTGAATCGATCGCGCGTGTCGATGGTTCTGAGATCACATGACCTGCACTCAATATGGATCATTCAGAAGTCTTCATTTGACTGATACACGCAGTAGTAAAAATTCAGAGATAAAGTCTCCAATGCCGGAAACGTTGGAAAACCTCCCTTGACGTGTGGCTTTGCAGAGGGTGGTTAAAGAGGCCGGAGGCTGTGAACATTGAGACGCTGAGGAACAGAGCACGTCCTGGGATCGAAGCGGAAGTGGAGTCAATGTTAGGGACCGGATTGTTAACAGCAGGTCAATGAGCCGCACAGGAGGAGGGCAGGGCTGAAGGGGAGACTGTGCACACAGCACCTATGGACACTGATAGGTCTCCCTAAGTCCCTCCTGTCATTAAAATAGCAATGTAATTGTTATTTTTGATATCCCAACAAACAACTCAATGTCATTAATGTCTAAAATAATAATTGTTGTGTCAATCTGATGAAGATATTTGCCACAGAGAACAGAAAAAGATAATAAATGTTGTGATTGAGAGATGTAAGGTCCACCTCCTGCTCATACTACACTGCTAAGTGTAGTATGAGCGTTATTCCGCTCTAATAATGGGTCGGTCACAAACGACACGAACGTAAGTCTTTTAAAGTTCAGCATTGCCAAAATCTTAAAGCTTATTCACCTGAGAGCTTACAGTTTATAAGCCAGGGTAACGCCTCATTTGAAAGTTAAGGCCTACAAAACTCGTCTAGGCTTGTTCCTTGTTTTTGTTGTCAAGTATTACGATGAGAGCCTAGTCTCACCCGTGTGCTGTTGTTTTTTTATTTAAGCTATTTGTTTATTGAGCGCCACATGTATCTGCGCTACACCGGCTTAGGAGAGAGAGTGGAGGGGAGAAAGTGCAGCCACAGCCCACAAGGTGAAAAACAAATGTCCTGCACGCTTAATCCGAGACAACTTCTCTCTGGTTTTTATTTTGGTCACTTTTTATTTGACAACAAATCAGCCTTACTCTTTATTGTAGTTTCATTCAGATAGTTGGCCCTTTGGTCTCAATGTGGGCCTTTTTCACACCGTATTTCCTCTGTATCAGCCCATTATAAAAACAACAAAAACAGAAAAACAAGAGTCCTGGCTAAAGTTTTGACTTTAGTCAATGCGAGGTGAGAGTGGACACTCTCTTCGTCTGCTTCTGTCACAGACAAAGCAGGAACAGGGGCGGAGCTGACACAGGCAGCAGAGGGACTGGGGCCCCACTGGGAAACACTAATTTGGGATTTTTACTGTAAATAAATAAGCACATGAAAAAAAAGTAATACCGGCTATAAAAGTGTATGTGTTGCCATAATAAATAATAATTCCACTATCTCAGAAAACTTTTAACCTCTAAAGACAAGAAACAACGACACAGACCACTATACTCTAAGCCAAGTTATGGCAATAAATAGAAAACTTTCTGTTCTTTTCCATTTCCAAGCTCGATTATAGGTAGCAGTAGAATGGCTCATTTAACAAGTCATCGTTGTTGGGTAGTAACGGAATACATGTCTTTAGAATACGTATTTCAAATACTCATGTTGAGTAACTGTATTCACATAAAGTTACTCTTTCATTTGAGAGTATTTATAATACAGTCACTTTCCACAAATCAAGGGGATACATTACGTTATACCATGGTCTGGGTGAATACTCGATTCTGATTGGCTGGAGGGTGTAGGTTATTTCGGATAATTTACACCTCCAGTTAAATCACATACTATATCACTCCACTGCAGCTGTTTCCATAGCATCGATAAACTGAGCTTTAAGTTTAAAAAGTGAAATAACTCCTCCCCGGGACTTAATAAAAAAAAGCAAACAGGTCGCAATGAACAGTTTCAGTTTGTGGGACCATGGTATAAGCGGGATAATGCACTTCGCTTTGCGTCGGACGGTTCACGCCTCCACGTTGTCTAGTTATTTCTGATAATGGACACCTTGTCGGGCATTATCCCTTACATACTCAATCATTACATTTTAGCTTCATATTGCATGATATCTAGAAGGAAAATATAAAAATGGAAAGGTTTAGTGACCTCTGCTAGGTTCCCGGTGTGCATTTGCAAACTGCTTTTTTGTATTTTGCAAATAGATACAGACGGCATCTCTGGAATCGCCCATATATGGTCATGTTTGAAAACAGTAAAGGGGGAAAACAATTTGGAGGAAATCTAAACTTTCTCTAATTATTCAAAAACTACTTAAACAAATGCTGAATTATGAATATAGTTTTCTACTAAATAAAGATACAAAGACATGGGAGGAGCAAAGTGGTTCAACAGCCCATAAATACATCAATAACGGAGAATGCTAACATGATGCTTCATGTTAGCAACGTGCTAATGCTAACGCTAGCTAGCGCGAGCTACAACTGCCGTTTTTCTCTTCTACTGAACAATCTGAATCATCTATATGGACCCGATTTAGACTTGACTTTATTAGTATGTAATAAATAAGTTTATATTATGCCCGAAAATGGCTAAAAAGAGTGAAAAATTGTGTTTCCCAAAAAATTCTATTTTCCCCCTCTACGAGGCCACACCCCCTTCTATGATGCAATGCCGTCTGTATCTATAACAGGCGGAGCAATCACCATACTGTAAGCACACACTGTATTCATGCATAAATATAATGTAATGAAATCCATATATACGCCACATTTGTATATACATAGATAAAGTAAATCAATGTGAAAGTAAATATTCAGAACACCGTACTGTGATTGGACAAAGTAAGGGAATATGTATATATAAGTATTCAGTATTCTGTAACTAAATACAGTTCCAAAGTATTCTCCCCAACACTGCAAGTCATGAATCAATATCTCAGCTAAATCTGTCTGAAACGTAAACTGTACCGGCAAAAAAAGAAGAGCCCTTTAGGTGCCAAAAGAGTCGGCTCTTTTAGGTGAGCCGATCCAAATGATCCAGTTCACCAAAATGGCCAAAAATCCCATCAACTATTGCATTCGAGCCCTGATCTGATATCTGATCAAGTTGACTGTAAGACACAAGAAATATATTGACAATATATTAAATCAAATTCTAAACAGTGAAAACATAAAATAAAGTTGAAAAATATCAAAGTAAATCTATGCCGACACCAAAACCTTTTTTAAGGTGGGTTCCTCGAATGTCTTGCATGGTAATGTTGGGGGTCGTGGTCCGGAAAAGTTCGAGAACCCCAGCACTAGACTAAACTAGGCTGGACTCCCTGAAAAACTCACCACAAAACTACAGTTGGTTCAAAATGCTGCAGCCAAATTTTTTTGTTGCAGCAAAGCCTCGGTTGCCGTGTTAGACGTTTAAAATAATTAGAATATCGCAAACAGTCGTAACATTTCACAGGTTATTCCCCAAACAGTCAAACATCTTTCCAAAGGCATTAGTCTAATTTGCCGTGAGGGTTAATTAGGTTTAATCAAGGAACTTTCCCTGTCATCTCAAAGGGGCAGGTTCCAGCGCTTTTGTAAACCATTAAAATAACAATCAAGTCTATTATTAAATTAATTCTCCAAATGAACTGGAAAATACCTCATTAAGCGGCTGTCACTAATGGAACTCGCACGGAAACTTTCAACCGCAAACTGACACCGTGCTCCACCTGACTGGTCTCTGTTTTCAAAAAGTGTTTGGGCTTGATTCTCTTAAGTCATTGCTTGGAATTGTACAGCAACTCGTATACATGCGTTTCCGATGACATCACGCATTATTGATGCCATTTTGAATATATAAGTAGCATTATGCAGTACTACAACATGTAACAATATCTCTACTCAAGATGAAAATGAAAGACAACTGATTGACAGTGGTATTTTTATGTACTCGTAATCATTGCTCAAGAAGATAACAGTAAAAACACGGCCCCAGAGACGCACGTTAATGTGATATAACCAGCAAATGTGGCACAGACGTAGCAGCTCTGTCTGTCGAGCTACAGCAGGATTTACTAAAGATCTGCTTCACTCCTCAGACTAAATTAACTCATCAAAGAGGAAACAGAAAACCTTTCTCTGGGATTTTTACAGTTTGTCAAGTCAATAGAGTCTCAGTCTGAGTCAGTATTTAAGCTGCTCAAGACGTTAGCATGCTACCATTTAGCAACCACTGACAAATGATTCAATCAACTGTCAGTAGTTTCAACACGATAAACACGTGTGTGGCTCACATCTATGAACACTGAGGAAATACTACAGTAACAGCCCAGCTCTGACCTCTGTCACATGTTGTAGCCAAAGTTTGGATTGTGGTTCAGGGCTTTCTCTAGGAGAGGTCGGAGCTGAGCTGTTAAAGCTAAATGCTAACCGGTAGTATGCTAACATCTTAAACACTGACTCACTGGTTTCTTCACATAAACATGTGTCTCTGGGGCCAGGTTTTTACTGTTATCTGCTTGAGCAATGATTACGAGTACATACAAATGCCACTGTCAATGAGTTGTCTTTCTTTTATATCCTGAGTAGAGATATTGTTACATGTTGTAGAACTGCTTAATTCTACTTCAGTATTAAAAATGGCCGCCATAACAACAAAAGTCACATAACTGAAAGGCATGCATAAATGGAAAGAGCGGTTTACGAGGGTTTGCGTCAGCCGTTATCTAGCATAGATCGAGAAGACAGTTTACGGACTCCTCCTACCCAGCTCTGACGGAGCATGTTCCTAAAAAGGGCATCGTAGCCACGCCCGCGCCATTAGCTCTAATGCTAACGGCCTGTCAATCAAAGTAATTAATTAATATCTCATTAATATACGAGATTTCTAAATGTTTTCTTAGGAAACCAGCCTGGTTTCTTTAATTGTAACTAACCCAGCGTTATCACAGGAGGAATATCGAGCTGTAGAAAATTTAGGAAAATTAGAAAGCAGGCTTTAAAGTTGTTTTTAATGTGTCTAAAGTGCAATGCTTTCTAATGGGAGACTAGCGGCTATATGGAGGTACTACAGCAATGGCGGACCAATGGCGGCCCTTAGTGTCGCGGTCACGAAGCAGAGCAGTCAGCAGCCACTGGGCAAAACAGTCACATGATTGGCCAAAGACACTGCTGGTCTGGTTTCAAACACATCAGTGGGAGCAGCACCAGAGTTTGTAAATTAGTAAATTATCAACAACGCTTACCCGATGTCCATAAAATGACAACAGTCTGTCAGTAATCTAAATGCTAAATTGTCTCAACTTATATAGCGCTTTTCTACCTTCGTTAGGCCCAAAGTGTTTTACTGCAAGAAACCAGTCACACTTTTGTTCATATACAACACTGGAGGCAAGGAGAGTGAAATGTCTTGCCCAAGGACACATTAGCATATGTGGGAGCTTCCCTAAAGGCAAAATAATTATAATTCATTCAGTCACTGTTTTTACTTAATAATTACTTTTCTACTGTCTCTTACTGGATTTCATATCGACTAGTTGGAGTGATGTCTTGTTTTCTTTTAACGTGCAGCACTTTGGATACTCCGGTCTATAAACTGTGCTGTAGGAATAAAGTGTATTGGATTTTTACTCACCTTTCTGCTGCGTAATTGCGGCAGGCTGCGGGGCTTGTTGTGTCTGGGAAATGGGATCAAATAATGTCATATCTGAGTTTTCACGATACAACAGGAAATGTCGGATGCGGTGAAGAGGGACAGATCTGACCTTGGCCCACGCCACGGTCGGATTTAGGCAGCTCTAAAAATTGAAAAGTCTGGCGTCCACGTCCTGTCACCATGGAGACTGTTCTCGCAGTCTGGCTTGGGTTTCTCGCTGAGGTCTGCCACTCCTCTGATAATGTGTCAACTGTCCATTTGTCCTCTACGTCTGGACATTCCTCTGCGCTGTTCCATATGCATTGTTCTGAGTTCTATTTCTCTGTAAACCCACATCCTGACATTTGGACTGTGCAAAGCTGTCTATATGTTTGTACAGGCCGCAGCAAGTCAAATATTCATTTTAATTCAATATTAACTGGAGGCAGCAGCAGCAGTTCCCGTGCGCACAGTGAAGGAAGAAGCTGCAGTTTTAAGGCGCCTCAATAAACAGCCTTATTCATGAAATCAAGAACTCTGTCTACAAACTCAACCACAACTCAAGCTTTTATCCACTTTTTATTTATCCATGATCCATGATGCATTTAGGAAGTAGAAAGTTACCATCGCTGATAGTGGGTAATTTACAATATCAGCCGATCTTACGCCGGTATTCAATTAAGACTTCCCTTTTTTACAATGGAAAGAGTTCAGTCAGAGCATTAAAATGATCCCTCCTACAAATTCCTCATCCTCAGGGGAGCAGAGAAACATTGTGGTGAAAATCTGTCACAAGTTTGTGCGCCTCAGGTCATATTTTATAAATGTTATTGTTGCTCCTCTGGGGTTCAGAGGGCATACGTGCGTGTGTGCGAAGTACTAGCTTGCCTGTGATAAAAGAATAGAGAGAGCACATGCGTTTAGCTGTTTTTTTACTTCAGCACAAGAGGATTGTTCTTCCTCTGCACAATCAACAACAACAGCGATCCAAATACAATTACTATTCTAAATGGCCTTCAAAGAGTCCAAAAGTCCATGTGGCCATAGCTAAATAAGCTATACTAATCACATATGACAATTACAATATTACAATTTCTCCAAAAGTAAGAAAAATAAAATACAAAATGTATTGTATTAACCTTTTTTTAATGTATACTTTTTAACCTTTTAACTAATTATTCTTACCATGAAATAATCAATATTTATCTTTATTTCTATTTATCTTTTTAACTGTACAAATATTTATCTTTTTAACTGCAAACGTACTTTTACTGAAATCACTGTGCTTAATATATAATTAACTAAGCCAATGTCCTTAACTACAAAATGGCTGCTCTGTATCTAATACAGTAGTACAATGGCATTACTCGTATTTGGTCATAACCTTTAATGTACACCTTGGTGATAAAAATAAACCCAGTAAGTGTCTCATTGTAATGAAAACGTTTCATCTATGTCCTAATAATACTCAAATGGTTCTGTGTATATATTGCTTTTTCCCCGCGTTGTAAGTCCCCTACCTTGACCATTAGCTTAGCAGGTAGCTTAAACACGATTACAATTCTACTAAAAAAACGTACAAAACTTCGTTCCTGCTACATTCACACTTGACAGTTCTACCATAACCACCTTATGACTCGGATAATATACCTAAACTTTGCGAACTTTTAGTGTTACCAACCTGTGATAAAAGAATAGAGAGAGCACATGCGTTTAGCTGTTTTTTTACTTCAGCACAAGAGGATTGTTCTTCCTCTGCGATGCCTCAGCTATTCTCTATCAATACGCGTCATGCGCCATCTAGTGGTCAAGGGTAGGACTACATCTAACTCAAAAGAGATGTATGTAAACCAAATGAGGTTTTATATGAAAATAAAATAATTAAATGACAAAAATAAAAATTATAGGGGTGTCTATTTTTACTTAGACTATTTCCAGGCCTCTACATTATGTTGCAAACTTTTGCGAATAACTTGATGACCATAGGACTACCGCCCAGTAGCACTCACTCCAATTCTTTATGAAGTGCTTTGAGCGGCTCGTCATGGAACACATCAAGTCTGTTCTCCCTCCCACCCTGGACCCATACCAGTTTGCTTACCGGTCCAATCGCTCAACTGAAGATGCCATCTCCACTGCGCTTCATTCAGCCCTCACTTATCTTGAAACAAAGGACTCTTACGTTAGAATGCTGTTTTTAGACTTTCGCTCAGCATTCAACACTATAATCCCACAGCTGCTAATACACAAACTGCTCCACCTGGGGATCAACACATCACTGTGTAACTGCTGGACTTTCTGACTGGGAGATCACAGGCTGTACGTGTCGGCGGAAAGTCCTCCAGAACCATCACACTGAACACGGGTCTCCCCAAGGCTGTGTGCTGAGCCCCCTCCTGTTCACTCTGCTGACCCATGACTGCGCTCCAAAGTACGACTCAAACCTCTTCATTAAGTTTACAGACGACACAACAGTGGTGGGTCTCATCAACAACAGAGACGAGTCAAACTACAGGAGTGAGGTGAGCAGTCTGGCCATGTGGTGCACACAGAACAATCTCTCTCTAAATGTGGAGAAGACAAAGGAGATTGTTGTGGATTTTCGAAAAGCGCGGGTCCAGCATGCTCCCCTAACAATCAACGGTGCTGCAGTGGAGAGGGTGACTCTTTATTTAAGTTTTATGGCAAGATAGAATTACGCTTGATACTTCACAATGTTGGCCTTTTACACAAAATATTTCCTCTGTGTCAACCCGTTATAAAAGCAGTAGTACAGGAGTCTTGGGTAAGGTTTGGACTTTAGTGATGTCTGGAGTCTGTGTCGATTCCACTCTCAACGGAGCGGGAACAGGGGCGCAGCCTTTGGGAAATACTAACACAGGATTATGACAAGACATAAACAGTAAGTAAATAAACAAATAGATCAGGGGTGGATGAGTTTAGTTATGTGTATATGCAAAGCCATTTTGTGTTTTCCTATTGTAGAATGATCAAGCACTTTGTTTACAGTAGAAATGGTAGTTTCACTACTAAAACTACAGCCTACAGCCCACAAACATTTGACAAAACGCCCTGCAAACATTCAGACGCACACACACACTGCAATTCACCAGAAAAAAGGACACAAAACATGCCATAGATCATGTTGACTATGGAAACGCAAAGACACACCCTCTGAACTTCCATATATGGGCATGATAAGCCCATATACCTTTTGAAGAAATTGTACTGTTGTCATTTTATCACACAGTACTTTTTACTTACTTGAGTTATATAATTTTGAAATAAAAGCTCAATTGCTTTAACCTCTTACCCCCGCCTGAACCGAGCGCATTTTCTCCAGTTCGGTATTACTCACATCTAAAGGCTTCTGGACTGGAGAGCAACGGTGTAATGCCTCATTTGAAAGCTAAGACCTACAAAAGTGATCGCAACTTTGTTGTCACATTGTCGCTGCATTTCTAATTTTTTTTTTAATCTCTTTTTTTGTTGTGTTTTGGCCACTTTTTGATAGCGTTTTACGTAATGTTTTGGCGATCTCCAACATGTGACAAGATCATGCTTTGTGATGAAGAACTTCCCGGGTTCTTGTTCAAAGAGAGGAGAAACTGACGAGGGAAAGAAGACTACAAAAGCCCAAGCACTACGGACAAATATGAGTAGCATCAAAGGGCCTTTAGTTAATCAGCCAAACAACATGTTTGTTTGAGGCAGTAGAACTTCTGATGCAGCAACAGTTAGCGTGGTAACACTGTCAGTTCACGATCTTTTTGTAAACTCTGACTAACAGCTGACCGACCTGCTCTGATGCAGCTGAAATCCTCAAGAAATGTCTGTTAATAATCCAATATGTACAGGCAGCCGTGAGGTCATTTTAATAAATTAATAAATCAAGCACACTGGGAAGTGTAAGTGGCATTCAAGGGGTGTGGGAAGTAAAAGCTCTGTACACTGTACATTTACTAGCAATTATGTTCTAAATGCCAAAAAACACAGACTTACATGAAAGTTGCAGTTCAGCAAATACATTTAAGTTTCAAATGTTTACTTTGCTACATGTCTTAATTATTCTGCTGATAAATGCGTTCCCTTTGAACGCATCATAAGGACAGCATGTGGAGGGGAGTGAGAGGCGTGGTTGAGAGGGGAAAGCCCGGTGAGGAGAAAAGCTTTAAAGTTTTATCCATCCATCCATTCATCTTCTTCCACTTTTCTGTTGCCGGGTTGTGGGGGCAGCCGTCCGAGCTGCCCAAATCACATTGCACCAGCCCCTATGGCTCCTCCTGCAGGTGGTGGGTCCACAGAAGGACGGCCTCATGGTTCTAACCGGGCCTGTTGGTCTTTCATAAGGGGCTTCTGAACCGCTCTTTGTCTGACCCGTCACCTAGGACCTGTTTGCCATGGGAGACCATACCAGGGGCACGAAGCCCCCGACAACAGAGCTCCAGGATCATTCAGGTGCTCAAACCCCTCCACCACATTAAGGTGGCAGTTCCAGGAGGGTGACAGGTTTTAATGCTTCTGTAAAAAGGACTTATTTGGATAACAGGAGTTGTAAGTAATGATTATCATTTCATATCAGTGAAGCAGCAGATATAATGGAGAAATGTTCGGCACAAAAGTAATTTTGATTTGAATATTTAAGCTACTGACAGGAAGTGCCATAAGTTGTGTTTCCATCAAAGAAAATGTGCATCTGTCTAAAATTTGCATAACTTAAGCGAATTTACATGCGTTTCCATCAAAGAGCTTTTGCAAATGATTGGCAGTTACCTGGTTCCTCCGTTCAGCCAGGTTCCTCCGCTCGATCTAGACAGGCACTCCCGAGGGGGAGTGGGACAGGAGACACCATGTGAATAGTAATGAACAGACTACAGATAAAATAAATATTGTATCATAATAAGACAAAGTTTGCAGTAAGAAGAAGAAGAGGATAGAGCTCAGTGTACCGTACTTCCCACAGCAGTGTTTCTCCTAAGGCAGCTTTACTTCAGGCTGTGGGTTAGAGCTTTTCTTTAGAGCCTAGTCTTAAATGTAGGGACTGTGTCTGCTTCTTTAATGTGAGCAGGGAGTTTATTCCATAAAACCGGAGCTTGGTAGTTAAAGGCTCTTCCTCCTACAGTGATTTTGGAGACCCGAGGAATCATTAGTAGCCCTGAGTTTTGAGAGCGGAGTGCTCTGGTTGGCCGATATGGAACGATAGCGTCTTGGAGATAGATCGGAGCCATACCCTTTATGGCTTTAAATGTGAGGAGCAGGGTTTTAAATTTGATTCTAAACTCAACAGGAAGCCAATGGAGAGACTTTAGCACAGGTGTAATGTGTTCTCTTCTCTTTGTACGCGTTAACAATCTTGCAGCTGCATTTTGAACCAATTGAAAACTTTTTAGGGAACTTTTAGGACACGTTGCTTGCAGGCAGTTACAGTAGTCCAGCCTTGATGAAACAAATGCATGAATACGTTTTTCTGCATCACTCTTAGGGAGGATGTTTCGTATTTTAGCAATGTTGCGCAGGTGAAAGAACGCAATTTTACAAGCCTGGTTTATATGTGTTTTAAAAGAGAGGTCTTGGTCAAACAGAACTCCAAGGTTTTTTACTGTAGAGCTCGTTGATACGCTAATTCTATACAACGGGTATATAGGAAATGTATTTGTAAATCTGTCAATTGTCTTTTCATTGCATTTCAAGACTTATGCATCAAATAAAGCCACATACAGTTTTTTGTTATATTATATGTTTCACGTTATTATACAGGTATATTTGGGTAAACACTTAAGATATTTATGATATGTTATGCATTTTTTCCCCGATATGCTTTATTGTAATGATTTTGGTGTATTTTCAGATGGTGAAGTGTTGACGAGGTGGTGAAGTGACATGGAAGAGTTAGAGGAACAAGATGATGATGATGATAAAGAGGATAAGGATAGAATTCCAACTACAAAGTATACGGAGGATACAGAATGTGTTTGAATTTCTTCTGTACTGTTTAAAAAAAAAGTTCTTTGCAAGTTGGAAAATACTTGAGACAAATTGTAAAGACAAATCAAGACTTTTATGAGATTAATAATGTACGTTTTACATTGATTTTTTATTTACATTTGCAAAACAAATACCCGATGTATCAAAAGTGATACAGATTAAAAGTAATATATGCAAATAGTTATCTGATTTTTTTTTTTTTTGTCTGTGTTCAGGGTTCAGTAAACACTCCAATTTAAAAAAAAAAGAATTTTCTGGCAATTATTTTATGGTTTGGGCTTTATGGTTAACTAACTAGCTTTATGGTTAACTAACTAGCTACTACTACTCCGAAGTCTCGAGGCACTGTTAATTCTGAGCAGACATAAACTATCCCAGAGCGAGTTTTCCACATTTTCTAATGAAAATAAGGTGGCGTCTGCGTTTCTGATCAAGGTTTCAGTTGGCTAACTTGGTCCATAGATGCAATGCGCTATTTGAAATCTTAAATATAATTGTGTTGACTATGCTTCAGCACAAATTGTGTCTAATGTGTCTTTGGCACTTGAACTAGCTTTAACTTGACTGAGTGAACACACAACATACTTATCTCTTGCACTGTTGAATCAGAATAGGATTTATTGGCATTGTCGGTGAACAGGTTCACAAACTAGGAATTTTCTCTGGTGCAATCGTGCATAAACATAAAACATAAAATAGGGAACATAAAACTTGGTAGAAATAAGTAATAAACTATAGTGAATTACTGCACTTCTTCATTACAACCCTACAATGCTGCTTTGTCATGAGTACCTAGCTGAAGGTTTTGGCCTATTGCGCATGTTATAGGCTATTTTTTGGCGAGCCATATCATCTGGATTGGATTTTGGGAAAAACATTGCACAGAAGCTGATGAATGGTTTTCTGAACAAACCATTCTACCGCCTGAAGCACACAACACACATAAAACCAAGAGTAGAAATAAATAAAAAGAACAGATACATTTAATTCACTTGTTCCTGGAGGCTCTTGTGTGTCTGAAGGTTGTTTGTTGACCCACTGCTCACAGACGCAACATCCTGGTTTTGTGTTTGCTAAGTGCTTCCAAAATCCTGCTGCTGCTGTTACGTTTGTTTGTTTTTATTATTCATATTGTATGATGCGAGTACGCGTCTGAACCTCCCGCCTCCTCAGGTTTACCAACCAAAAGATCAGCCGGAGTGCAGCACGCCCCAGAGCAGTGGCAGAGACGAGCAGCGATCAATGAGCTTCAGACACAAAGAAATGGAAAGCATGAGCACATCCACTTAAGGCGCAACACTTCAGGGAACTATTTTTGTTTCCTGTAGTGTAAATGCTCATGTTCTGGCCCAGTTTGCGCACTTAACATATATATACTTTCACCTAGGAACAAATAAAATTTGAATTAGTTTAGCCAGAAACTAAACTAGATCCGAAATCAACTGTGAGCAAAACTGTTTCTAATATTCCAGCCAGAGAACAGCCGCATTGTCTGTTCTTTACAAAGACTGCAGTCTGGGATCGGGGGCAATTGCTTCGAATTTCCGATGGGCGTGATTGACAAGCGGATTAACCAATGAGAGAAAAGGCGGATATGACCCAAACGGCATGCGGTGTGTTTTGTAAAGAAGGAAGTTAGTGGTTTTACGATGCATCGGCCGAAGAGTGGAGACGAATGTGAACCACCTACTGTACGTAGTGTTTGCCACAAAAACATGACACAAGGAGTCATTAGGAACTCAGTTCAGATTTTAAATATTGAAAAATTCCATATGGACTGTTTCAATCAATTTACATTTGGAATGGGATAAAAACACTTTGGATAGATGGCTACATGAAGAAAATCCTCTTAGAGAAGATGAAGCAGGTACATTCTTGTTTAAGCAGTACTAAGTAACTTGTTTACCTTATAAATCCTTTCCGTAATCCCTCTGGGGGTAATACAAGTGTTTATGGGATGATTGGAGGGTCTTTCATCTCCCCCTGGTGTCTCTGGCCAGAAAACCACAATTACAACTTTCCTACCACCGGGTCGGAGCCACCAACACACACTAATGCTGCGTCCACACCTAACGCTTTGCGGGTGTCAAAAACGTGCCTAAAGTCCGTAGTTGGACGCTTGTGCTTACTGAAGTCAGACGCTTGTCACAAATGTCACAGAGCGTCAAGACGCCCTGGCCGCGCGTCAGCTCAGAGTCTGTTTGTAGCCATCTTGGAAGCAGCTCTTGCCTGAAAACTACAGTTGTTCGGAGGCTAACTAGTCTCCCTCTTTGCTCCTGCCATGTCCTATGGATCTGTAACTATACCCCATGGTCTACGCAGGATCTCCCCAGTATTTAAGCTCATATCCAGCCATACGGTTGAAGAGACATTGGTGGCAAGTGGCTATAGGCTAGGTTAGCCCGGTTAGCTTGTTGTGATTGTCTACAGCTCATTGTTGATAAAAAAAAGTGTGCAATAAACCACAAATGTGTCAATGCCAGCTCAGTGTGTGACCATCATAAAGGCTGTTCTGTGTAGTTAAGGGCTTTATTGACGTTATTCGTGCATAGTTCTCGTTTTCACATCGATTGGCTTGTAGCAGCTTTGGGATTGCTCTGTGCAGCATCAAGGCCCAAACACATTCCCAGCGCAGATCCAGCCTCTGAAATAAGTGTTCTTGTCGCCGCTTTTAATCCTGGGTGTTTAGGTAAATGAAACACTGATGTGTGTCTTTGTAAAAGTCCCAGAGCTGCTGTAGCTCCTGTTCACAATGAAGCTAATCCTCGATGACTTGCAGGCCACTCCATAAAATAAATTTTCTTGGTCTGGAACAAAGATTTAGCTTGCTTACTGGTGTGCTTGGGGTCATTGTCTTGTTTGAAACACCCATTTCAAGGGCATTTCATCTTCAGTATATGGCAACATGACCTCTTCAAGTATTTTGATATATCCAAACTAACCCATGATCCCTGGTATTCGATAAATAGGCTCCACACCATAGTTAGAGAAACATGCCCATATCATGATGCTTGCCCCACTATGCTTCACTGTCTTCAGAGTGGACTATGGCTTGAATTCAGAGTTTGGGGGTCGCCTGACAAACTGTCTGCAGCCCTTGGACCCAAAAAGAGCAATCTTACTTTCATCAGTCTACAAATAGTTTCTCCATTTCTCTTTCGGCCAGATGATGTGTTCTTTTGAAAATTGTATCCTCTTCAGCACATGTCTTTTTTGTAATAATGAGACTTTGTGGGGGCTTCTTGCAGGTAGATTAGCTTCACACAGGCACCTTCTAACTGTCACAGTACTCACAGGTAACTTCAGATTGTTTTTGATCATCCTGGAGCTGATCATTGGCTGAGCCTTTGGAGTTCTGGCTATTGTCCGATCCATTCGAATGGTAGTCTTCCATTTTCTGGCTATTGTCCGATCCATTCGAATGGTAGTGTTCCATTTTTCTTCTGCGTTTCTGTGTTTTTGCTTTCCATTTTAACGCGTTGGAGATCATTTTAGCAGTTTTAACCCCTCCGAGATCATTTTAGCAGTTTTAACCCCTCCAATCAACCTTTTATCAAAAGAACACAGTACTTCTGAACAATGTCTTGGACTCATTTTTCTTCAGGATTTCAAAGTGAAATGCATGTATAACATGTGCTGACTTCCTAAAATAAGGGTCACCTGATTCAAACCTGTTTTTCCACAGAATGATTGACCTCACCAATTGAACTCCCCACTGCTATTATTTTGAACACACCCCTTTCAATTGAATATTCAACTACACAGAAGTAAGAGCATGCATACCATGAATGCTGGGTCTGTCTGTGTTTCTAACAATCTACTGCACCTACTGGTAAATTGTTGTCCATGTAGTTCTATGATTTATACCAAAAACTGAATAATCTAGTTAGTCATGTTGGACTGCTATCATTTTGAACACTACTGTACCTTTATGGACAGAATTTCTAGGCGCAGCCAGGGGTTGGAGGGTGTCCGGTTCGGGAACCTCAGGATCTCATCTCCGCTGTTTGCAGACGATGTTCTGTTGGCTTCATTAAATCAGGACCTTCAACTGTAACATGGGCCAAACACAGGGACAAAGATAAGAATAATGTGGATATGTCATGTCAGTAGTTTGTTAAAAAAAAAAAAGTAAGAAGAAATGAAGGCATAAGTCCTTATACAGTTTACAGAATAAACCAGGGGTGTCCAAAGTGCGGCCCGGGGGCCAAATGCGGCCCTTAGACCAATTTTTGGTGGCCCTCGGCCTTCTTGCTGAATCGGTAAACATCATCAGAGATAGTCCTTTTCATTTGAAATGTAATAATTCTACACAATTCTAACCTAACAACTAATATTTTATTGTGAGACAGAGCTGGCATGAAGGTTTAAGCATAAATAAAGGTGTCGGGCACAATTTAAACCTCTGCTAGTTGAAGGTTTTGCGGCACTAACCACCGATCTATGGCCCTTCACCCCATGTAGGCTTCATTATGCTGCCCCCATGAACAAAGTTTGGACACCCCTGGAATAAACCGTAATATAACTGCTGTTATTCGTTAAATGACCAGTGTAACTATGTTTTCATAACTATAAAACCAGGCTTTATCTCCATCTGGTGTGCTGTTAAACGGGGACGTGCGGGAGTGAGATGCCAAGTAACACGACCGATCGCGCATTACGAGCCATATCTGGGATTGTGTTCCGTAAGAGTTATAATAAGACAGCAGTTTACGGCGTTTTGCAAAGTGCTCCGAAACAATAAACGCCTTAAGTGGCTGGCGGAACACGCAGGTGCCCAGAGCGGTCATTTGTAAGAGCATCTGATGTTCCTGCTTTCCCAGGTGCTCTTTAAACAACAAAAGACGTCTCTAATAGGGAGACAGAGTCAGCCGGGGAGTCGGCACACACTTTCTAGAGCTGCGCTATTTTTGCCCTCACAACTGGGAAAGACTGTTTTATCAAAGTTAACTCTGTTCCAGATGTTAACTCGGGAAGTTTACTGACACTGAGATAAACATAACTAATTTGGTAACACTTTATAATAAGTCATAACTATAAGACAATTATACAAACTCAAAGTAATCATGAACTAATCATGGAATAACAGTTAACTATTAATTGACCCGTACTTAACCAGTGCAACAGAGAGTAAGTGCAGCCACAGCAAATGTTCCAGTGTTAATTTGTCACTGTTCCCTGTGATAGAGGTAAGATTTACATTACATTTTTTTTATTACTCGTATTATCAATGTCATTATTATCTCTAATAAAATATAAGCTATAGGCTTTGTCTATTGGATACAAAATGTGATTATACTTAATAATAAAATAGAGGAGTGGTCCTGTAGTTCAGCCTTTTTCGAGCTGTGCGAGGAGGGAGGTGGTGTGGCGGGCGCACGTGCTGACTGTGTTGTCATGTTCCAGAAGCGGCGAGACGAACGCTTCAGGCCTTATTCCACAGGCAGGCACGTATCAGCCCAGTGCCTGGTCAACCCGGTTTGGCAAGCTTTTCCATAGCAGAGGCCAGGGTCAAACCAGTCTGACCAGGTGTAGGTTTTGGGACCGGCGTCTTGCTGTGGCCAAAGTGCTGAATCGTACCAACGTGAACAGACTGCTGGCTGCTGATTGGCAAATGGGAGAGTGAACAGCCCTCACTATCAACCTGCAGGTCATACAGATTTAATATTTCACAACATCATACCGCAAAGGTGTTTACCCACAGGGGGAGAGTAGCTGTGATTAGAGGGAGGAGCCGGGCCAACCCCAACTCCTCCCAACTGGTGTTTATCTACGCTGTGTGCTGAGTGTAATCTTGTTCACTGACGAAGCCTTTTGGATGAGAGGCGAAACGTTTGGAGACCTCAACTACCAAGTACAGAAGATGACTCAAGTACCTTCTTTGAAGATGGACAACTCCTGTACGACTGAGAACTTACACAGACAACATCATACCGCTGTTCTAAAAGGGGATTGTGCCGATATTAGCATTTAGCCGCTGTTAGTGCAACTTTAGCAGACACCATGAATGACAGTAACATGACACTAAATACAACGGGCTCTTTGTTTTCAGTGAAAAGGCTGAAGCCTCATTGCACTTCAGTCTGTCACTGATCGACAGGTGAAGAAGGAAGTCATGGAGATTCTGCTTTAGACAGAACTTCAGATGCTGGACGTAAGAATTAAATTATGCAACTCTTGTAAATGAAGGTACTTGAGTCATCTTCGTTCGAAGACTTCAACTACTGAGTACAGAAGATGACTCAAGTACCTTCATTGAAGATGGACAACTCCTGTACGACTGAGAGCTTACACAGACAATATGCAACTCTTGTATTTACAATACATAGTAGAGTAATATAAAAACTATAACCTCAAATGCAAAAAAGGGTTCAATAAAAAAATCATGTGATTTATGCATACAAATATATAGACTGCAGCTAATGTAGGGTCTAGTGATGGGATTTATGGCTCTTTACTGGGAGCAGAGTCTTTGGGAGCTATTAATTTCAGAGTCGTTCAAAAGACTGGCTCTTTTTAATATACATTTTTAATAACGCCAGCCAGATAACTCACAATATCTGGCGTGATCAATAAAAGACACTTCTTGGATTCAAATAATCTAAAAATACAATGGGATTGATATTTACTCTTTGAAAAACAGGTTTGAGACTTACGTGACATCTGAAGAAAGATGAGAAGGATATTATTAGCCTTTAACCGCGTTTGCATTGTGGTTTTCTTCACTGTGTTGTTCGCGCCAGGCTAAAAGTTAGGAAAGTTAGCCAGCTAGGCTAGCAAGGCAGTGCTACAACTTATAGGAGTTCATCCAAGACACAAATCCTGAGCTCTTTCCTCGCAATATGAATGACATACTTCATATGTCATTCATATGGACTTTTCTTCTGTTATCAGGCCTAAAGTGCTTTAAAGTTTACAGTTGCTTACTGAGCTGTGATTCGAAACCACTACCTTCCGATCACGAGATGACCCGCTCTACCATCTGCGCCATCATCGCCCCTATAGCATCAGATTCTTAATCTCTGTAATGGCTTTCCATCATGCATGTTATTGTTTTGACTGTGTTATGTTGGGGAGGGGGCTAGCTCACGTAACCCACAAGGACGAAATGTGAAAAAGTCCCAAAAAATTGGTGGAAAAAAGTTTGCATAATAAAAATCTTTTTAACGACAAATCGATAAATCGATTTTTTTGCCCAGCCCTACTACACATACATTTATATGCGTTAATCATGTGATTTTTTTTCTTTCTGCATTTGTAGTTTTTTACATCACTCACTGCATTACTACTGTATTATAAAAAAAGAGTGGCAGAACACATTGTATAAGTGTCATGTTACTGTCACTCATGGTGTCTGACCTTAAATTAATTCTGAAGAGAGTCAATTCACATTTACACTGGGAAGGTTGGACTCATATACACAACAAACAGTCTCAATTAAAGAGGGGGTATTATGCTTTTTTCAATCACATAGCACCAGTCTATAGCATACTACAATGATGACGTAACCTTCTGTTGGTCTGTATATGCAGTAAATTAAAATAACTGCCTTGAATAAAATTGCTCTCTCAAAATGGCTGTACTGAACGTCTTGAAATAGGCCTCTGTCTCTTTAAGAAGCTTTCCGACACGTCCCCTTCAGCACACTGCTGTGGCATCTAAACAACACTACTGTGTGGGGAGGGGGCTCTGCTGAGCTGAGGAGCAGTGGCAAGGCAAGGCAATTTATTTATACCGCGCATTTCATACACAAGGCAACTCAATGCGCCTTACAAAAGAAGATATGCGAAATTACAATCAGGTTAAATTAAGGCAAAGCACATATATAGAACATCAAGACATGGGAAATACACAATGACTGGCCATTGACCAGAGGGTGGGGCTGAAGAAACGTGTTGAGGCAGACGCAGAATGATGGGGGTGTGGTTAGGGAGGGGGCATGTGTGTGCGGTTATTTACAGTGGTTGGTGGCTTGGCTGGTGACGAAAGGTCCAGAGGCGTCTCCAGGAGGTGGGGGCGTTCCTAGGAGGACTGAGGCTTAGGTTACACCTAAAATGGCTGCCGTCTAAGTTTTTACCGATTACTCAAAAATATGTGAATGAGCCAAGGCAACACTCCAGGCATGTGTTTAATGAGGGAATGACATAATAACATGATATAAAGCTTGAAAAAGTCGATTTTACATAATACCCCCTCTTTAACACTGGACCATTTGCTGTGACACGTAAGCTACCAGTCTTTGACCAGTTGTTTGGGGTAAATGTCAAATCCTGGCCTTCTGTATGCAAACATGACACGGCCAGATGCTGCCTGAGACGTGACTACGCTACTTTATCATTATGCAGACATATTCAGGTATGCAGACGCGGCAATAGAGCAGTACTTGTTCAGTATGTTAGACAGGTAGAGCAGAAGACATGGCTCGTATGTCATCAGTATGGGCAGCATGTGTTCAGCCGGCACAGGTGTGAACGCACATGTGCAAACAGCCCGGGAGATTGCAGCCCTGAAGAATCCAAGCTGTTCCCAACGTGCCATCATTTCCATATGCACATTCTGAATCATGACCCACGCCGTGTAGACAGGTACCGCACTGTTTCACAACCAGACAGCTGTTCATATGTAATCCGTATGTAAGCATGTGGAAGGATGTTGAGTGGGTAAAATCATAACACTGTTGAATCAGCGAGGTGCGATGATACGTTTATGGAATGGATCAACTTTGGAACTTTGATTCCCCGTTTAACCCTTTGACCAAGCAAAAAGCTTCAAGACTGGAGCTTACAGCCTATAGGCCAGAGCAACACCTCATTTGAAAGCTAAGACCTACAAAACTAACCTAAGCTTCTTCCTTGTGTTTGTTATCACTATTTAGTTGTTTTTGTTGCGTTGTTTTATCTCTTTTTGTTGCTGGATACTGTAAAAAAAAAAAAATACATTTGATACCAGTACTTCTGTACCGATACCTGAACTATACTTTTTCTGATACCAATACTATACTTAAAGGGACTATACATAAGTTTAACCACAAATAAAAGTGTACAAATTTAAAATTTCTTCCTCATACATGCTCCAGCAATGCCCTGGTGAGTAGAATGAGCCCTCGCCTTTTCACCGCGATTGCCTCTATATGCCTGTAAAGTCACTTAAATAGTTTATGCTCGGGTCGAACAAGCAAACAGCGTAATGCGTAATGCGCGTTCACGCTCAGTTATAGCGTTAGCTGTAGCGTTAGCTGTATCTCCTCTATACTGACGCTGCAGAGCGAGTGGTAACTTCAGAAGGATGGATTTAGCGGAGAATAAGAGGAGACCGGCTTCAAGCACCATCGAAACTCCAGCCCAGACCCCAAATAACGAAAAGAAACAAAGAGTTTATTCGAGTGTGACGAAAAAGGCGAAAGTCGAGTCTGATCGGCGTAGGCAAAGAACCAGAGTAAACATCGGAAAAGGTTGAGAATCTCTCAAAAGACCCGCAGCTTATTTTTGCTTGAAAGGTAAGAAATTATTACTAAATACGTGGAGGAAAAGTGTTGTTGATGCTTCAAAACAACGGTGTCCGACTGTCCGTGCATGTTGTACAAACTTCACTGAAACAAGCCATAAAATAATCATATTTGGAAGTTACCAAAATAGTTGATCTAATAGTTTTCTACCTACAGAGAAGTTGTGTAGTGTTAGTAGCAGACTAGTAGTGTCAGTAATAACAGTAATTGTGCTGTACCTACAAAACATTTGAGTAGTAACAGTGGTAATGGTGCTGTATTTACAATGGGAAAAATAATGTTGCTAATTTTAGCTTTTCTTGGCCGCAAAATAAGCATGACTGTTCACGGATTTATAAGCAGTGAAACAACTACAAAAAGTGAACATGTGCCGTTTACAATATAGTTTATGAGTTAGCTACACTAACTTTGGCACAGGGAATTGAAGAGACGATTTAGGCTTTTCCCAGTAGCATTTCTACCAGTGGAATTATTTTATTATTTCAATTAGGCCTACGTTTATGCATACAAAGTATACAAGTTTTTTTTTTCTCCTTCAAACGTCAATTATTCGTTTATCTGTATTATTTGGCTTCTTCACTCGATTCACTTTGCTGCATTTGCTCAAGTATTTTATCTTGGAAAACATTCACTCAAACGGATTTGGTCTAAATATCTTACAAAACAGTAACGTTTCTTACCTCAGTTGAAGTCAAACCTGCAAATCTGTAAATTGACCAGGACGGGACTGTTATTTCTGGTGCTCGTAAAGCCTGAGCGCCTCATGCACGAGCTTATCATCGAGGCTGCAGTTACGCGTTTGGCCTGAGGGGGCAATTGCGAGTACAAAACTGCTAAACTCCACACAGCCCCTTTAAATATTTGTGATCTAGACCCAGAAAACAGAGTAATAATGTTTGGAAGATCTTCCGGCCCCCCAAACAATTAAATCTGGCCCGCGCCTCATTTTTCATAAAAATATATTTTTTGGCAATACCTGCGGCGCCAGAATCGCGCCTCTTTGCGTAGCAGTGTGCCTGCAGCCTTGCTAGCATCATCTCCTACAGCGCAGGCTCAAATGAAAACATGGCTCTGTAAAACGGTGTAAACTGAGAAAACAGGAGGCTGATTTGACGGACTGACAGATTTTCTAAACCGAAGCACAAGGACAGTGTGCATCGTGTTTTTGGAGTTTTGTTCAGATTATCCTATGCAGAGGAAGGGCTCTTCGCGGTCCGCGACTGCGGTCAAGTGAGCCGTCCTCCGCCAAATACCAGTCAAGCCATAACGTTGTTATGTTATGCACGACTATTACCGCTGATACAGTAGGCCAATGCACTCACGCTTAGGAACCGTCATCAATGTATTATATCCTCTAAAATGGAATCTTTCCTACATTTCGGATGGTATTACAAGAATCCTTTGAAAGGTTTCCCTCATCCCTCACTGGGGTATTATTACCCTCCTATCCCACTCACTATGTGCCTAATTTGACCCAATTTCACTGTAAAAATTATGACTTAATACACTATCAACATGTCTAATTGGTCATTTTGAACATGTAACAAAACAGTTTAGTGATAGTTTTAGTCTCATGAACATAATTGTAGATTATTAGTGAACTGCAGATAAATAGTGAAAACATTTAAATACAGTATATGTATTTGAAACCTTTGCTGTTTATTACAGATAGATTTAAGAAAACCTGTATTGCACGCTTTCTGGTATCTTCATATTATAATAAGGCTTGTTATGCATGATGTTATGCATGAAATGGCCACAGCTGCTTATATTTCCAGCTATTAAATGTAAATAATGGATAAAGCCTCATTTAAATGTGTCATTTTATTTGGTTTATATATTCGTTTTTGTTCTTAGTGGATATAGGATCTTGTGTTTTAAATTAACTAGTTATTAGTGAATATTTCAACACATGTGGTCTTGAGGCCACAAAGTCTTCACGAGTACTTGTAAACCTAAACCCAGACAAAAGTATTCCCAGGAGCTCAAAATGTATAAAATGTTGAAATGGGAATACGCACTGTGATCAGAAGTGTGCATTAGTATGATGCTTTTGCATGAACAATGATGTATAAACTTGCCCCCCTACCCACGAATAAATACTGTGGTAAGATTTGAATGTGTTGGGACTGTATTTCTGTTTGTGGACCCCTCTTCAGATTAGAGTTGAACTGAATTGTGGGTTGAGCTTAATGTTCAGTTGTTCATCGACAAGAGCCTTGCACTATGAATGAGCTAGAGAGAAGTATATAGGAATCCTTTCAAATCGTGCTCATTAGTTTAACAACTGTTTCAGTAACAGGAGATGACTTTGAGCCTCTTTTTTAGGGTAGGAGGTGACAACACAACTATAATACGTAAGGATTAAACAACGAGAAGCCGTGCATTAGACGGTTATAATGCACGACGCGGAGTCAAAAAGTGCATTATAACCGTCTAATGCACGGCTCCGAGTTGTTTAATCCGCTTATACCATGGTCCTACAAACGTAACATTGTATAACAAATGTTGTTTTCATTTACTAAACTCGCTAAATATGCCAAACTCCAGGGACTATTTTATGTGGGTTTTTAGCTGGTCTTGCACTGTCTGAAGGCTCGTCTCAGAGCGAGCCATTCTCTCGCTGCTGCGAGGATCTCCGTCAGGCTCAACGAAACAGAAGCACATGGTGCATCGCTAGACTCACAACACAACAGGACTAACCTTGCACTTTTCCGTGGAAGTAAACACCGATATGCGGCACTCCTGGGCAGGAGTTATTTCACTTTTACGCTGTTAAACCTAAAGCTAGTTAGCTAGCTAGCAACATGTAGCTCAACGAGCTCAACTGAAACAGCTGCAGTGGAGTCGCTTACACCTCGGCCCCACGAACTGAAACTTTTATATGTGACTTTACTAATCCAGCCAAATATGCTTAAGTGCAGGGATCATTTTATGTATGTCTGAAAATAATGAATAGTGCCTTAACCGTTTTCAGTAGAAATGGAAAGCTCATATTTTATTAACAGAAGCCTAACCTATCTGCTTGCTCTCCTCTATTCCCCATTCATCAAAAGTTTTGTTTTGGCCAAAAACGTTGAAATTAACCACAAAATCCATCTCATTCGTTCATGTCAGTCACTAATTAAGCGTTTGTCTGATTCAGCTGTGTTATGCGTTGCTATGGCGATGCCCGCAGCGGAGTGATATCCCAGTGATTTAACTACCGGACTACGTGTGCGGTTATACCAAAATAATGCACTCACCAGCCAATCAGAATCGAGTATTCACCCAGACCATGGTATAAATGATTTTAAAGTTATCAACATGAAAGTGGTTATGGTTAGCCCTGTTTTTACTGTTAGCGGTTCTATGTTTTCTGGAGTACTAGCCATATTTTGGGCTTTGTGTTTATTTTAATTGATAGTTTTCGTTAGTAGGTCTTGTCTGTGTCTTTTATTTCATGTAGGCCAAGAGTACACACACACCTTTGCTTCTTGGCATTACATAAAATGTATCTTTAATTTTCTGTTACACATTGCTAAAGCAATCATTGAGTAATTTCCCCAACCTCCAAGTTTTAATTTTGGGACCACAAAAAGGGAAGTAGCTCAGGCACGGTTGCAGTTTCGGGTGACAATACTGCAGTCCTCAGGTTGGTTGGTAATTCTTTGAAATATAATAACTAATTAACAATTTCTTTTCACAATAAACAAGTTGACTCTGTATTGTGCATTCCAGTCTTTGACTTCGATAATTTGACATCAGAACCGTGACATAGCTCGTTTGAGGAAACGTCTGGATGCCCAATAGGCCCATGCTCACACTTGTACAAAGTCTATGAGCCCTCTTGTATGAATAAAATAGTAGATTTTTTTGTCATTAATTGCTGCTTTGGCCAACATTCAACAGCACTGTAACTTTTGTCCAACTTGCAAAAAAATACATATACAGAGTTCTGTCTTTTGTGTCTTGTGGTTTTTCAGAGTTTCCCTTATCGCTAAGGAGAGAGGATTAGTGAAGAGCCAAAAATTTCAGGAGATTCTTGTAATCCATTCCCAAATGTAAGAAATATGTAATATGGGTAATAATTATCCTGTAAGAAATTACTGAAAAACCTTTAAAAGGGCTTCTTGTAAGATTCCATTTTAGAGGATATAATACATTGTTGACGGTCCCTAAGTATCCGTGCTTTGGCCTCGCATTTTAGTGGTAATAATCTACGTTTAAGAGGAAGTACAACACATTGTTTACGGTCCCTAAGCGTGAGTGCATTGGCCTACCGTATCAGCGGTAATAGTTGCGCATAACAAAACAACGTTACGGCTGGCTTGACTGGCATTTTGCGGATGACAGCTCACTTGGCCGCAGTGATCTGCGGCAGATAACATGTTTCCCTGTTGTCTTCATCATTACAAAGGGCTTGACCAGCTACTTTCAGGTAAGGAACACCAGTTCAGTCGTGGATGTTTGTAAAGCGGTCGATGAAGCTGATAGTGTGTGTGTTTTGGAAAACTGCTCTGCACCGGCAGCGCTCATGTTCAACCGGTAAACAAGCTAAACCTCGCTACCTGGACTCTAACTGTCACGGCTCAAAGGTTATGACCCAAAAAGTGACACAAGACTGTGGCAAGGTTAGTGCGATTTATTGTCCAACAGAAAAGAATTCCAGGAACGAAGGAGTGGAGTGGAGCAGGCCAGGTACAAAGTGAGGAGCTGAAAAACAGGAACAAGGATTATTCAAGGTAAGTACTAGTTGAAAATCAAAATACTCTTCAGGAGCCAAGATTCACTGTCTGGTAGACTAACAATCTGGCGCAGACTGGCTGGAGCACAGGGCTTTTCTTTGCCGGACGAGGTGATTGACGCCAGGTGTGCACGATCAGCCGCAGCTCCTCCCAGTTACTCTCCGCCCACACACACACACACACACACACACACACACACACACACACACACACAGGGGAGTGGAAACACAGGGCCCCATCACAGCAGGGCCATGACATCTAACTATACTAAATAACATAGGAATCATTCATCTGACAGGTGCATTTTTCTTCCTTTCTCCCCTGACTTCATTCGATACGTTTTTGTGGGCAGGGGCGTAGCACACAGTTAATTCACATTTAATATTTTATGTTTTTTAACCACATTGTCAAGTTTTTAACCACACTGTCAAACTATTTTCTATTATTACTTTATTATATATACCCTAACAGGCCTAAAAATGCTTCATACACAAACACATATTCAATACAGATTTGTCCTGGATACTTAGTTCATGGTTTATTTGTTTGTTTGTTTGTTTATTGTGTATTCAATGTTTGACTTGAAATTTCATCTGATTTGGCTCCTGTTACAGAAATGAAATAACCTTTAATCCTGTAATGATATATATATTTAAATTAGTGGTGGAATATTCTACTTTCATTGGGCCAATTGAAATAGCTAGTTTTAGATAGAACATAATGATTATTAGCATACCACATTAAACAGGAGAGCTGCACCAGGGACACAGGATTTTGTGCTGGGAATAACACATTTGTGACTTTAAAATATCCATTAAAATGATATTTTACAAAAAATAATGATACTATGTTCCCTCTGTGGCCCACAGGCATGAACAAAAAACTCAAAGGCTTCAGCCTGATTTAGTCTCTCACCATATTTGAAGCCTGCCTTTAAGTGTATTGTCAGTAAATTCTTGTTCTAAAAAGTTACGCTGGAATAGGCTAAATGGCACGTGCCCTCCACCTTTTCACTGGAACCATGTTGACTCGTCTCCAAAGCTGCGCATTTATAATGCGAGTCTCCAAATGCGCGCGGCTAATTAGCTTAATTCATTCTGCGAAAATGGCGTGAGCGACCTGTGGCCTCTGTCACTGCATTAGCCTGATTGCAGTCAATTACAATAAATATAAGGAAAGAGAAACTTTAGAGGTTAAAACGTGGTTCTTTCTCTGACACTGCACCTTCCACTTCTCAGCAGGCAGAGGCAGGGACTCGCCTCACTTCATGTTTAACTGTCATTTATGACAAGAAAGTTGCATCTAAGGCCAGCTAGAATAGGCTAGTGTTAAATAAAAGCACATAAGAGCGTGGCAAGACTAATATCTCTCTTTCCTAGCTCTGTGTCTGTGCTTAACACGATGTGTGGGCTGAACCATTTGAACCCCCCCCCCGTCCGACGCCCATGTTTGTGGGAAATGTACAAGCACAGAGATGCTCTTTGCGAAGTTAACAGGTAAAAGAGAGACACTGAATATGTGGATGAGCGCGCCATCTCCAAGGAGCGCTTCTTTCACTTTCTTCATAAAGCGCGAGGTCTGGACAGAACAGCGGCTCATCTGTTTGGTCAGCGTATGTCCTCAAGCTGAGAGGAGCAGTGGCTGAGCAGGAGTTAGTCATGTTGTTTGAGATGAATTGGTCTCACATGTAACTCTCTTATTCTGTATTAGGCATTTGGTCTGGTTTATGGGATTTAATCCTGCCATATCCCTGACATATCTTGTTTTGCCCTGGTTTAATCCTGGTTTAGTTCTGAGAAGTCCTAATTTATTATTAGGCTTTTTCATATTCTGTATTAATATGTTATTGCAATATTTTTAAAGCCTTAAAATGCTGGAATATAATACAACTACTGTATTAGTAGTTATTAGGCCCAATTCTATTCTATTCAAGCATTGATGATAATGAAATACTCATTTATTTATCCCCAAAATATGAATACGTTTGGTGGCAACTGACCGACCCAGTGGCCAATGACCTCCGACAAATCTGGCCCACTGAAAAAAGTAATTGAAGAGCCCTGTAATTGTTAGGGTTCGGGTTTAGTTGGGGTTTTGTTTGGGCTTTTCCCCTGTCTGTGTGTGTTCCTGTCCTCGTGTGTTTTATTTTGACGTTCTAGTTCTGTCTGTGTGCCTCTTGCTTTCCCTTCCTCTTGTTTGATTACCTGCCCTGTCCTAATGTGTTGCACCTGTTCCCCATTTCCCTTGTGTTTGTATATATCCCCCTGTATTCTCCTTTGTCCTTGTCCTTGCATTGTTGATGTTCCGGTCTTTGTCTTGCCTGTTTGTTCGAATAAAGTTAAGTTTTGGACGGAAAGCTGCCTACCTTTGGGTCTATCTCCCGCACCCCTCACCCCAAACCGTAACAGTAATACTGCAACGACGTAAATTGGCACTGTATGAAATACCAATCAACCAATGCAAACAGCAACACCACTGTGACAGGAGTAAAGACAGTGTTGGCTTGTATCAGAAGATTAAGACTCAGCTCTAGGAGGGAGAGGTTTGCTGGTAACACAGTATTAGTGTGCAAAAGCGTGAATATTTACAGTGAGTAATAGAAAGCATTTGGATGAACGGCCGTTCAAGGCAAATCAATGAGCTCATCAATAGGCAAGGCAAGGCAAATGTATTTATACAGCACATTTCATGCACAAGGCAACTCAATGTGCCTCACAGCAACACGAAATACACAATAAAAACACAATAAAACAAATCAATCAAAACACTCGATATTTAAAAATATATATTAAAAGTGGTTAAAATACCATCAATTGCCATAGGCAACAGTAAATAGGCATATTTTCAGCCTGGACTTAAACATAGTAAGAGTTTGTCTCACGTCCTCACTGAGGCTGTTCCAGACTTTTGCTGCTTGAAACTGAAACGCAGCCTCACCGTGTTTAGTGGTGACTCTAGGAACCACCAGGAGACCCCTCCCTGAGGATCTCAAGGCCCGAGATGGTTCATACTGCTGTACCATGTCAGCTATATATTTTGGTGCCCGACCATGAAGAGACTTATAAACTAGCAGAGCTATTTTAAAATCTATTCTCTGAGCGACAGGAAGTCAGTGCAGAGACCGGAGCACTGGACTAATGTGGTCGTATTTCCTGGTTCTGGTCAGGACTCGAGCAGCAGCGTTCTGGATGTACTGCAGCTCTAACAGCTCGTTTAGAAAGGCCAGTGAACAGGCCGTTACAATAGTCTAACCGGCTAGAGACAAATGCATGGATTAATCTCTCCAAATCTAGTTTAGACACTATGTTTCTTATTTTAGCAATGTTTTTAGGTGGTAATAAGCCGCTGATGTAATGGACTTAATATGACTGTTAAAATTCAAGTTTGAGTTCATGATTACCCCTAGATTTCTCACTTGATTTTTAGGTTCTAGTGAAGGAGTGTTATCCAATACACATGGATTACACTGTAGCAAACACAAATATCAAAAATGTGTAAAGTTCACACAAACCAAACCAATCCCAGCCCACAGTTCATTCGTGAAAACCCACGTCTGGGTCACGATACAAAAATCTCAAATTCGATTTCGATATTGAAAAAAAAAGAAAAAGAACTCGATATTGGATACCGATTTTGATACCACGGCATTTTCAGCTTCATTCACTACGGTCATCTAGATCCATAATAGTAGATTCATTCAAAGCACCTAACAGTGTTTAATTTTGGCCTGATATCATTTCTTTTGTATGTGTGGTCATTTACTGTATATTTGAGGGTTGGGGTAAAGCACTGTGCTACATTTTGCATGAAAAGTGCTTTATACATAAAGTTTGAACGATTGATTTTGTTGAGAATTTTTATGGAAAATAGTATTAGTATCGATTTTAGTATCGAGGAAACGACCTTTTTTGACAACCCTAATACCGACTGAGTCCAGAGGGAGTTTGTGAGACGGTTTGTATGTGTGTGGTGGGAGATGGGCAGAATGAGAGACAGTGGGGTGAGAGTGTTTGTGGGGTGCAGAGAGCCCCCTACCACCCTGGCAGGAGAGGTTGATGCTTCAGCACTACAGCCATTCTTAGGGTCTTTATACTAGGCTTCCATCATAACTCGCCATCAAACTTGGAACGTGGCCTGTAGAGTAGCACCAAAGTCCAAATGAATTATAATGTGCATTATATTATCATTAGCTTCAGTGTGAATAACCCAATAAATATCACTCATTGCAGTGATATTAATTCCAACGTACAACATTCAACAATAGAAAAATATCAATTACACTCATAATGCCCTAAATAATATGTGCCATGTTATTTAGCAGAACATATAAATCAAGAATCATTAGCACAATACATACATCCAAACCATGCTCAAAGTGTATTGCACATTGACGTCATTCAGTGACTAAACACTATTAACAAGTAAAAAGTACTAAAAAGCCATTAAATAACAAAGAATACCAATATGCTTCCATACACCTTAAATATGACCATTTGGCTTTATGATGGTTTTATTTGATAGTAACAAATTTCGTTAGCCTAATTATTTGTTTAACAAACAATTACGCTAACCAAACAGTGTAAATGAATAGGGAGTGGCAAGGCTAATGCTACAGGTAATGCTATGGTTAGCACAAACAATTACTTACCAGCTCCGTGATTCGTTTTTACTCAAAGCTCTTTCTTCACGGTGCCTCAAGGCTCAGTCGAAGGCTCCTGCAAGGTTACAAGTACATCAGTAAACAACAAGCGAGTTTAGGGTAGAAAAGTATACAGTATAAAAAAGTATAAAAGAAGTGTGTTTGAGAAATATGCTAAAGACATGTGACCTTGTACTTATTATCTACAAGTAATTTTGTGTTACTGTGAATCTGTTTAACCATATCTTTGCTGATAGAACCAATGTCACCAACCTCTGAGTTTGAGTTGTTATGAGTTAAAGGAACTTGAGAGAAATGAACAAGCAAAAGATAACCACAATGCTGTAATAGCCTGTTTCCACTGGTCACTATTAAACAAAATAGAACGAGGGCCGGCGAGAGATGTACCTGTTGGACGGGCCCCCCCCCTTTCAACGGGTTCATAAATCTTGTCTTTTAATGCACCACCCAGTATAGGGCTCAGAACTGCCTCACAACAACAACTAGTTATTAATCACAACCAATATTTTTACAGTGGAAATGGGAATGACAATAATAATGGGTCGTATTGACTATGTCATACTTAATTCAACCTGGATAGACTCACACAGACAAAAGCAGCAATTAGGGAGATTTATTGACATGTGTATTAGTTTTGGCGATCAGACCCCGGCGGTAGACATCGATGTATAGTCAGTGTAGATGAACAGCTTTGAGTTAGGGATGTCTTCCCCCGGAGCCCGGACACTGGTGGTGGTATGAAGGACCCGGATGATGCAGCAGGTAGAAGCCGTTGACGAAAGAGGCGGAGATGGGGTGGAGGTGGGTCGCAGCGCAGCTGGAAGTGAACGGACCATGATTGCTGGGGCTTAAAAGCGGGACCGATGGTGATGATTGGCTGCTACGGAGGTGCGGCTCTTACGCTGATTGCTGAGGTGGAGGTGTGGCCCTCTCAGGATAGATCATTGGCTGGAGGTTGATGACGCTGGGGTTTGTCTACCAGGCTGAATTAACGCCTAGGCTTCATTATAACTAAATCAATGGTCAATAAATAGAATGGTGACTGGTGTTTATAAGTAATGATTGGATATGGTTATTATGTGAATGGGAAAGAGGAAAAAGAAAAAAGTACAAATTGTAAATAAAAATAAAATAAAAATGTATATATATTGGTAAACTGCATACATTTCTATCTTCGTGTTATGTCTTTTTACTTTGGAAGTCTTGTAAACATCCTGTGATTTTCTTCTTGTAAAACATGAAATGCTTTTCTAACAATGATGCTCTATGTAAAGTTAATGCGGACAATTGTAATTGTGTAATTCAGGAATTTGTAATGTAAAGTGTCATATTGTATGCAAACACGAGTTGTTGTATCACTGTATCTGGAATGTAAATTAATTTTGAATATGGGGGTAGGCACTTATAAGCTTTCTTGCTTCGGCCTACTCCTTTTGAGTTTTTGTTACTTTATTTATTTTCTGCACTGTAATTATATTATTGTAAATAATCACTCAAATAAACCCAATCAATCAATCAATCAATCAAAGTCGTGAAAATACATCAAATAGACCTGCAGCTGTCTCTTGTATGGATTCCCCACGGTTCCTACTCGCACTGAACTACAGCGGCGTGTTAGAACGAACGTGACCACGTGATGTCACAATATAGTGAACACTGATTGGCTAATAGGCATAAATACAGGGAAAGCACCTACACAGGATTATAATCACCTGGGTTACAGCAAAATTCAAATTTAATTAACAGCATTTGATTTCATTAAACAGGCATTAAATATACAATTTGTACATTTTATGACAGTGCTGCTTATCTTATATTCCAAAACTTCATACAAAAAGCAAAAAACAAACAAACAAGCAGTTGTTTCCTTTATTTTGTTTCTTTTTTCCAAAACCAAAAATCTTTAGTTTGCGTTGTGTCTAAAGTTCTTCATAAATGTGTCTCTCATCGGATAATATGAGTTTTCTCATTAACTTCCAAAAAAGAATGATATTAAAGTCTTTTCAAAATATTTTACACAATGTCAGACTGAAACTCAAGTTGTGCTATCTTACTTTATTGATTCAGTTGTCGTTGTCATTACAAATCATAATACTTAGTACATTTGAATATACTGCATGACTCGGGTCTGCCTTAATGTTGGACTTCGCCCTGTTTTTACGTGTTAGTTTGCCTAGTGCATTATCGGCAGACCCTCCATCTGCAGAGACATGTGGCGCACATACTGAGCCTCATACATCTATTTTACACATCTGTCATGTTCAACGGCGGCACGCTCCTGAATAATTCCACTCCATCTGCGCGAATGTCAGAGCGAACATAAAAAGACATTACGTCTCCATTAAAGGGGTCCCTGCACTCTTCATCACACACCTGACACGGGGCCGCGGTTTACCGAGTCAGCCACACTAATGCTAACAATGCGGGCACGGTTTATGAAGGCGGTCCGACTGTCATCTGCGGGTTTATTGGTCATGTTTTCAGCTGAGGGTACGGTTCTTTGTGCAGAGGGAACCCACAAAATAATGTAGTTGTAATTTTCCGTTACTGCCAAAACTCACTTACCTTAAGGCAGGGCAAGGCAAGGCAACTTTATTTATACCGCGCATTTCATACACAAGGCAACTCAATGCGCCTTACAAAAGAAGATATGCGAAATTACAATCAGGTTAAGTTAAGGTAAAGCACATATATAGAAACATCAAGACAAGGGAAATACACAGCACACGTGGAATTTTTCTTGGGGAGGGGAAGGACGACCGGCCATTGACCGGGGGGTGGGGCAGAGGAAACGTGTTGAGGCAGACGCAGAAAGACGGGGGCGTGGTTAGGGAGGTGGTTTGTGTGTGCAGTTATTTACAGTCTGAAAGTCAGTGTTATGCTAAATATGACCCAGAGAGCTCAGTCCTTATCAGGTTTAGCTCCGTGGCTTGGCCTTGAAGGGAAGTGTTGACGGCGTAGGAGAGATAAGCGGTCCAGCTGCTTCAAACCTCCTCTCTCAGGAGGAAGAGAATTATTATAGAATAGTTCATAAATTTATAATGAATTAGCTTTTACTTGTCTCAGCATTAGTTCAGTTCTCCAGAGCAGGTAGTTCCCTTCACAGTTCAACCCTTTTCCTCCCCCAAAATATAGTCCAACTATTGTCCGTCTCCACAGCGAGCTGCCAGGTCGTACATAACAGTTCATCGTTGTGCGTTACTTTCCGGTGTAATTCCATCACTCGGTCACTCCCTGCTCCAAAGTGCTCACTAATTTTAACGGACAGCAGCGTGGTCCGATTGCAAGCTGCTGTCATTCCAAATTTCCGATAATCCAGGGCAGTCCATCCAATAAGCAGGTGCCCTGTTATCAAGAGTCCAAATAATAGCGCACAAGCCGACGAATAGATTCTCACGCAATTATTTTCGCCAAAACACTGTTCTTTAGCGGAGAGAGAAGACACCCATTTCCATTGGCAGGCCCTTCTCAGCTTGGTGCCTGGTCTGCCGTGTTAGGCGAGCGTCCCCAATGCCCAGGCCAGGACCAGTCCAAGCTGGCAAGGCACACGTTTTGGGACTTTGCTCAGGCCATGGCCAAAGCGCGCTGAACTGATGCTAACAGACTGCTGGCCTCTGATTGGCCAGAGAAGAAAACATGCAGGTCATATGGATTTAACCTTTAAATCCCCGCCGTGCATTTCCTCCAGTTCGGCATTACCCAAATCTAAAAGCTTCTCGACGGGCGCTTACAGCCTATGGTGCAGTGCCTCATTTGAAAGCCAAACAAAACTGAGCGTGACTATTTTGCTGCGTTGTTGCTGCTAAGTTTGTTTTCGTTTGTTTTTTTGTCATTTATTGTTGATTTAACGTAACTTTCTTTGATGCTTTTTTTGTTGCCTTTTCATCACGTTTTCGCCACTTTTTTGTGGCTCTTTTGTGGCGTGATGGTTTCTTTTTCATCACTCTTAAGTCACTTCTCCATTGTGTTATTTGTCTCGCTTTTGCTGCTTTTTTGGCACTTTTTTGTTGCGGTTTCATTCCCCTTTTTGTCGCTATTTTGACACTTCAGATTTGGCTAATGCTAAACTGCCCAGTTCAAGTAGAGGTTAATGTTTCACAACATAGTAGCGCTGTGGAAAAAAGGTGATTTTGCCGATGATAGTATTTTGCAGCTGTTAGCACAACTTTAGCTGGTGTTCGCATGACATTACCTTCATAGCTGTCTTTTAGCTGGTTATTTCCTGTAGTATTTGCCTTGGCACCTCTGGATAATTCCACAAACTTCACCAAAAGGTATTAGGTATTTGTCCACATTGCTTTCATTGCAGCTTACAAAAGTTTTCATCGCTGTTTTCATCGTCTTTCCTTCAGCCAATACATGCTTTGAACTGTTTCTTTCGTCACTTTAATTTACTTTGAAGGATATTTGGTTTCTAATGTAAAGCTTCACATTCACAAAAAAACTTTCAATGAAATATAAGTGTCATGTTGTGGATCTGCCGGTCTGTCCACAACAAGTGAATTTCTCCATTGTGAGATCAATAAAGAATTTTATCTTAGCCCTGGAGGTAATAATGTCCGGTCTCACATTCTGAATGCGACGCTGCTGTGGCCTGTGTTGTTTTCCGCTGTGCTGTCTCAGGACATGGTCACGAATTAAAATAGCAGGTGTTCAGGTGCGAGCATTTGAACCAGGCATAGTATCAAACATAATCGAACAGTATGGGAGACACACGGGGTCAGTTGAAGTTGAAAAGAATGATTTTTTTTGCCCACACTTGATTTTGTGTTTTAGGCTTTTAAATGAGCTAATAAGGTCTAATAAGACTATACAATATTAAATACAGCTTCTCAGAGAAAGTGGTGCATTTTCCTGTTTCTATTGTCATGCAGGCATGCTAATACAGTTAAACAAAATAAACAGGTTCGGGTGTTGTTCTTTTAATCATTTTAAAACACCTCTAATACTTAATTTGAATCATTTATAACATGTTTTCTTTAATATATCTTTGTATTTATTTATTGTTTTAAGTTCTTGTTAAGTTAAGTTCTTCTAAGTTGTTTTTTTTGGTAAATGATCAAAACTTATGTACTTAATGTAGAGCTTTTCCCCCAAAGCATTTTACTTCAGGGAAACCACTCAGCCATTTACTCTCTCATTCATGCACCAATGTAGCCTACCCATCTCTACATTTGATACAGTAATGAATGCTTCATGTATTGTATTGCGTTCCTTGGGCAAGACACTTCACTCACAGTGCTGCATAAAGTGGTTATGACAGGAAGGGTATCTAACTTGTATACACCTTAGAATAAGAATAAGGAAATCCCGCCTGTCAGCCGGGATTTCGATTGTTGTCAATCACAGAGAGGGATTAAAATAAAATGGGAGTAAACAGAAAACTCTTGAAAAAGCTTTGGTCTGTGACAGCCATTCCCAAAGTCCGGAGTGCCACGGGTCCCTTTTCAATCCAAAGATTAAATAAGAGTCTCTCAACAAGAATAATTTAGTAATTTAATAATAAGTCACTTAAAAGTACACAGAAAGTAACTAAGAGTGTTTGATTTCCCGGAAACTTATAGTTTCTACTGTCTTCATCGTGAGCCTATAAATGTGCAAGTGGCCCTATAGTCTTAATGGTGTTTGCCTAAATCACCCACATAAACCGGTCATTTACGTGCGTCTTCTCGACTGTCGGGGAGGATGTTCTGTGGAATAATGGCCTACTGAAATTGCCCATTTGGACCCATCTTTAAGGACAAATGTGAGGACTAGCCAGCGCCTCTAATAGCCCGTGGACATTAGCACGTCACTCAAAAAGTGACTGCTTTAATTAAGTTATCCATTTGTCGTGGCCTTTACGCGGCGTGAGTGACTCCGCTAAGTGAATGCTCATTGAACCAGCAATCTCCACACCGTTCTCTGCTCCCCAACTGTGTATCCCTTCTCATCGCATGACAGTCGTCCAGCGCAAATACAACCTATTCTTTGCCAAAGGTCCGCTGTAATGGCTAACCTTTGCGACACACACTCTTAGACGCACTGTTACGGACGCCTTAGTGCACTTTCCATTGATCAGAGTCGAAAAAGCCCAGGGACGCCTCTTTCTTGATGGACGGCCATGTTGGAGACTCTAAGCACCAACATAAATATCTTTAAAAATTAGAAGATAGCGTTGTTGGACGTGAACGTGTGTAGTATTTGCACTCAGGCCTGTATTCTGTAGTCCTTAGTTGTTAAAGAAGACATGGCGTTTTGGTGATTATCACATGTAACACTTTTCAACACTTAAAACAGTGCAAGAAGCAATATTGATCTAAGCCAACTTGAAAATAGAAATGAGTCATCCATTTCCGGTCTCATAACCCTGCCCGTGAGCAAACATCACTCACCAAAATACAGCGTCAAGGCCACAATGTCTCACAGACCAAATCAAAGCATCAATAAAACTGTCACACAACCCGTCGCCATGCATTTAAAACATGAAGAAAGCATATGACTGTTTCTGATAAAACGCCGACATGAGGAGGGCTTTGTGTCGATGGTGTTGTTTATGAAACATATAACGTTGGTGTCAGTCAGGTTTAGCATATTTACTATATGACGAGTTAGCGGAGCCCAAACGGAACCATTTCGTGGTTTTCCGTAGTTTTACTCACCGTTGCTAGGTAAGCAGCGGCATATTTTATATCTTGGGATTACGTCAGGTTTGACACAAACAGCACATTTTTCCGTTGTCCAATAAGTCCTTGTTTATTAAGTATTTGTTGGTAAAATGCTGTGAAGATCATTTTGGTCCAAAAGGATGGCCCCCACAAAGTCCAGCTTATCTTGCTTCGGGGTCGGCCCATTAGTCCGACGTCTCATTAATCTAAAAATGTCCCATTGAGTAGGGGTTGAAAAATAAAATTAGGTTCAGGCAAGAGTCCACTGACCTTAAGGTTAGGACCAGTGGTTGTATATGGCTCTCTAATGCACGACACAACTGGGTTAGAGATGTCGGACTAATGGCACCTCTGCTCAGTGGTAAATTTTCGGAATAATGAGACATCGGACTAATGGGTTGTCGGACCAATGGCATGGCACCTCTCGCTTCATGCTATGGCCTGGAAACTTGAAAATGGTGCATCGCCTTGACGTCCAAAGTAACATTTTCCTCTTGGAGACATTGTCATGATCCAGAAATGAAAAGTAGCTGGTAAATAATTGCACAACTGCAGCAAAGACTTCTTTGTTCTTTGACAGTTTCTACTGAAGGATTTGTATTTACTTCGTTCCTAGCCTGATTTAGAGTTCTGAACTCCGAAAACTAAGGCAAAAGTTTAATTATTTACACATTATTTTCTACCAATTACAAGTTTAGATGGATTGATGATATCCAAAGCCCCATTGGAACAAATCTTTGTGTCTGACATGTCAACAAAATAAACACAATCAATTTAAACCTGTCTCTATCCATTATTTAGATGTCAGCATTTTTAGACATTAAATTACTTATTTTTCTATGAAAACATAAAAGGAAGATAACTGTCAATACATTTTTGACTCAATTTCAAATTGATATCTTAACTTTTATTTCCCCCATTAACCAGCAGTGTCTCACATTTCTACTACAATTGAGGATAAATAAATCTACAATTACTATTTTTGTCAGTAAAACCAAAACTGTACATCTGTGTAAAACCGCAAGTTAAGAATCCAAAGACCTGATTCGCACATGAACATTTGCCTCTTCAATGTCCAAAGTGTGCTTTCTATTTTACAATCACAGGCTGTTTGCTTCATGATTTGTGCCGCAGAATTAGCCTGGCTAACGCCAGACTGCTGTGTGCGCTCAAATCCTTTAGAACTTCACAACAGCCGGGGGACCATGGCCGAAATCTTCGCATGGATTTGGGGACCAATCACAGAACGAGGAGGGACGGTAAGACGATGACGCGCTTGTAGTTTGTTTACGTATTAAAAAAAAAGTTTATTTACAGATCCAACATGACAGCAGCAGACGCAATGCCATCTTTCGATCAAGCTTTAGACCGTGTTCTAAATAGTTTAGCTCAAAAGTTTACAGCTGGTACATCATACGTCATCTGATACGATGATACAATTGGCTATGGCTACGTGCAGACGCATGAGAGACATCTGTAGTGCCCAATAAACGGCTATGAACAATCGTAAACCACACCTCTCCTACAAGAAAATTAATTGGTGGTCCCCAGACTAAATATCACTTGTGATTTTAATCTGACATTAGCCTAGCTACCGCCGAATACCCATTTGCCCAATAAAAGGGTAGCGCTGCAGGTGTGCGGTGGCAGCGTGTCTGACACGGCTGTCAACAGCCCCAGCACGTTCCTTCATTCCACGCCATCTGTTACAGGGAAACTATAGCCATCACCCCAGCAACAGGACCCAAGCGTGAGAGGAGGGTCGAGCGGTGTGGACGAGGGTACAGAATAGGTCTGCTCGTGTGTGGGGGGGAAAAAGTTGGAATATTTGTTGTTGGTGTCTTACATGCAGCGGCCCTTGTTCTTTCTCCCAATACTAAAGTGTTGTTTTGTCTTTATGTTTCTTCTTATGTTCCACTCACACTCACCCCAACCGAAAATAAGAGGTGGCTTGTTCGCAACAAAAAGTGGTTGAAAGCTAGAGATGGTCTGTGTGCGTGCCCGTGGAAGCGCTTGGTCACTTTTAACTTCACCCCCGTTTGGAGCCATAGGAATATACTGGGAGAGGCCAAATGCTAACAACATCTTTGGTTGCACAAAGACCAGACAGGTACGTAGCAACACATCTAAGCTCAGGTAAGAACATATCTCAGTATGGAAAAACGGTGGCCTGCTTTAAAGGCTTTAACTGGGCTGCAGCAGGAGCCATGGGCTGCAGTTCCAAACATAAATTAAGTAACACAAGCGTATTTGTCAGGTATATCTATCAAATATAGACTGATGTGTTAAAATCTGAATTTTCGCATCGAACTTGCGAGGTGTGTTTAAGTGGAACACCCCTCCGCTTTAGTTCACGTTGGTGCAGTCCAATCCACACAAGAGTCAGCGCGAGGAAAGAAGGGAAGGGACAAAAGGCAGGTAAAAGAAAGAAAAAGTGGACAAAAATTATATATTTTTATCTACATAACTTGGTGCTGAGTTGTATCAGGCTCAGACTGTGTGTGCAGCGGCCCATGTGAAAAGAGAAATTGTTTGAAAATGTTGGTATTTTAATGAGCTATCTTTGGTAGGCTACATGAGACCAGCGCACTATAACTGAGCTATAAGTCCAGACGATAATGCTCATGCCCCTGCTTGTCTTCATTGTCATTTTGAGATTGGAAAGTACAGTGCATCCGGAAAGTATTCATACCCTAACACTTTTCACACATTTTGTTATGTTACAGCCTCATTCCAAAATGGAATAATTTATTTTAACGACAAAGTGAAAAAAGTTTTTCATATTTTGCAAATTCATTAAAAAGAAAACTGCTGCACCCCACTGATCAGACTTTATGGTAGAGACGGTTGTCCATCTGTAAGGTTCTCTCATTTCCTCAAAATAACGCTGGAGCTCTGTCAGAGTGACCATCAGGTTTTTGGTCACCTCCCTGACCAAGGCCCTTCTCCCCCGATGGCTCTGTTTGGACGGGCCCAGCTCCAGGAAGAGTCCTGGTGGTTCTGAATGTCTGAGCTCTTCAGGACCTTTCTCAGATCTGTGCCTCGATACAAACCTGTCTCTGAGTCTGCTGACAGTTCCTTTGACTTCAGGGCTTAGTTCCTGCTCTGACATGCATCTGTCAGCTGTGGGACCTTATAGAGAGGTGTGTGTTTTTCCAAATCAAGTCCAACCCATTTAATTTAGCACAGGTGGACTCCAGGAGAGCTGCAGAAACATCTCAAGGACGATCAGTGGAAAAAGGATGCTCTTGAGCTCAGTTCTGAGTGTCAGAGCAAACGGCGTATACTTATGTACTTGTGATCTTTCAGAGTTTTATTTTTAATACATTTGCAAAACATTCTTAAAAACTTCACTTTGTCATTATGGTGTATTGTGTGTGGATTGATGAGAGAGAAAAAATAATCCATTTTGGAATGAGGCTGTAACATAACAAAATGTGGGAAAAGTGTAGGGGTGTGAATACTTTCCGGGTGCACTGTAAGTTGCTCATCCTTGTGAAAGTATATACCAATAGTCCCGCTGTAGCGCCAGTATTAAAGAGCGCAGAGCAAAATCCAAGGCTGCCGAAACGTGATCAAAACACCAGCACGTGCGCCATTATTTAGATTTCGTCACTGTATATCTTTTTTATCCATATAAATGCCTTATTTGTCATTTGAAAATAACAGAAAACTTGCAATACATGTTTTTGTCATATTTATATAGTCTTCAATTATCACTGAATTAGATTTTTTCTCCCTATTTACTTGTAGTATCTCTCATGAAATACCTTATTAGATCAGAGAATTCAAATTATCTCTGCTCTCCAGGGCGTAACCTTCAGATGTGGATGTGTTGTGCAGCCCTAACAAATGCTACACTAATTTCCGTCTTTCAAAAACCAGAACAGGTAATAGCCCAGAGAAAAATCTTCCCTGTGGATCTGTCGCTTTGGAGACGGACACAAAACAGCAGAAACAAGACAACAGGGACAATGGGAGACAAAGAAGTGGATGGAAGGCCTTCTCAACAGGACGGAGTGATCATAAAGGCTTAGCAGGATCCAGGCCCAGGCTCTGACATGTGCTCCTGCTGACATAATGGGCTTATTAGAGAGCGCAGGAAGAGGAGGTGTCCCCGCGTGGGAATGAAGGTGTCAGGAACCTGCTTAGCGCCTCGGCGTGTGAGGAAAGCTGAGGCCACGAGGACAGCTCAGGTATCCGCGGAATGAACCCTCTCCGTTCCAGAAACAAGTACGGGCTGCACCATACGAGAGCAAAAGAAATACCACATTTGGTGAATAATCTTTAAACAAAACTATTTCAACACTGGAAAATATCATCTCGAGTAGGTTTGGACTATCTTAAACTAATACTGCTAATGGAACAAGCCTATTTTTTTCTTCAATTGGACTTTTTATTGGTCCAAATTCCTCACATCTGAAATACGCGATACGGCTAGGTCACTGCTGAAGTGAGCTGCGCATGAGCAACCATGGGAGAGAGTACAAGGTTGGGATAAACCAGTCAGTCCAACATCAGTGTAAATGAGCCAAAACTGTAGAAATAACCTAAAAGTTTACGCTTTTAAATATACCAATACAGCTAGCTTAAACATGGAGAGGCTTCTTCGTGACGTCAACTGAACGATTCTGCAAAAAAGAAAATCCCCAATTAAAAAAAACAAACTTATTTTGCGTTTTTCTCGAAACTCAGGCTGCCGACATGTGTCCCTGGTTCCCACAGCGGGCCACATATCTGCCAGACTAAAAGTCTAAAAGCTCAGTAAAGTAGAATAAAAAATTGTTTAAAAGCCTACACGCCGCTACCATCTCTGTTGCACAGTCATAACCGAGTGTGGCAGAGCAGGGTTGAAAAAGAGTACCATATTTTCCGGACTATACGTCGCTCCAGAGTATACGCACCAGCCAAAAATTGCCTAATGATGAAGAATAAAACAACGGCTGAATAGGCGTGTGCGGCATGCTAACGCAGTGGTTCTCAAAAGGGGGGGTCGGGACCCCTCAAGGGGTCGCGAGGCCTTGTGTGGGGGTCCCCAGATGATTTAAAGATGAAACAAAAAGAAAAATGCTACTGTTTTTAGTATATTTTTTAGTGCAAAACAGCCTATAATTTGTGAAATCCTTTCAGTTTATTTTTATCCAAAATAAACTGTTGTTAAATTCATATTAACTTGATTTTTAAATGTTTTATTCTGCCCTAAAGTTGCATTAGAGGCAATGACTTATACAATGGGTGTCCTGAGTTGTTTACATGTCAGTTTTTTGAGTCCCAGGCAAAAAGGTTTGGGAACCCCTGTGCTAACGTAACACAATGATAATAATAATAATAATAATAATAATCTCTTGGATTTATATAGCGCTTTTCAAGACACCCAAAGCGCTTCACAACACGCACGTACCCACACACACACACACACACACACACACAGAACTAGCGGGTTGTTGGACTGATGCTAAGTAAGGTCAAAAGCCAATTTGAGCAGATGTGTTTTCAGAACTGATTTGTAATGACCAATATCATCAGCTGTTTGTATGTGTGATGGTTAGCTACATGAAGCATAAACAACTAACTAAATAGGAGTCTGGTATGTTAACGTCACATAAACAGTTCAGATAACTATAGCATAAAAAACATACCAAACTCTCAATCTCACTCCAAATCACTAAATCCATTGAAATATTCATCCTCAGTGTCACTTCTGAACAATCGCCTTGGCAATGACCTGGACACGGAGGCGTAAGTGCACCGCTGACAAGCCTCTCCCGGCAGCACGTTTTTTAAGCTCTCATTAGCAAACTCGTTCCTCTAGCTGTGGCCATCTAGCTTTTAGCCCGCGATTAGCTTTATTTGTTTTCTTCATTGAGGTAAGAGTAACCACCACTTTTTGCCAGTCCCTCGCAATTTTCTAGCTCACTCCAAACTTTCTTTCTGCTGCCCGATTAGCCGGCAATGCTCTCCAGCGGCATGTGAAATTATAGATTTTAATAATAAAACAAAAAAAAGGGTGACTTATAGTCCGGAAAATACGGTAATTTAACACAGAGTCTGATCTAGAAATGACAACCACAGGCACAGAGGTTTGTTAAATTGATGGGGCGAAGCCAGCATTGTATATTGAGAAATGTAACCCTCCTAAAATACTCAAAAAAATAATGACATATTATGAGCTTCTTAGAACATTTTCATGGGGAGGACTCTCAGACCCCATGCTTAGAAAATACAGTCAAAGAAAATTACCATTTGTACAAAATAATGATTGGGTTTGGGTCAACATGGGGAAGCACAGCCCACTGTCTAGTTCTCGTAACACTGAAACTCTTCAGTACAGATGATTGCTTAAGAACATTACTCTACAATGGAACGAGAGCAAGAGCTTAGACAAACATAGAAAGCCTTAGTACAGTGAAATTTGCCCCCTGTATTTGACACATTTGATGCTCTGGTGTTGATGAAAGACAAGAACTGCAGTTATTGGAATAACTAAACTAAGTCCAAAACTTTGTTCTGAAGTTGAAATAAATAATGCACGAGTCTCTGTTTTCTCTGTGAAATCCATTGTTCCGAAGTTTATTAAAAAGTTGTTTGTCCAGTTTCCCGTCGGCAGCAGCAGACGCGCGGAGGAAAGATGAGTCGGTGGTGAGGTATATTTCGGCTGCTTCCCTCCGAGACCTGATATTTACAAGTCAACACCAGAACCAAAGAAAGTTGACAAGGTTATCACAAACTGTAAACAGAAGAGAGATATTGGATGTATACTTGTAAACAGCTTGAAGGGCAGGTATTGTCGCCGCAATGTGTGAAACGTACATTTTGAGAAAATGGCCATTTTTATCTTGCACTCCTTTGTTTTCCAGCACTTTGTTACATTTCCTGTTAATGCACTTTCAAAACTTCAATAAATGTCATATGGCATTGGCAAATGGCACACATAACTTTATACACATTTTAAGGTAAACATATTATTGTAAGTATCGTGATAAATATCGGATTGTGACAAAAGTGTATCATCCCAACCCTACTGAACATCCTAAAGAAAAACATTTTTAAAGTACCTTCTAATCAATGAAGGTACTTGAGTCCTCAGAGAAACTTCAGAGAGTCTTTAGGCAGCACAGGATTCCAGTGTACCACAAGTCGGTGAACACACTGAGACAAAAATTAGTTGATCCCAAAGACAAAACTCCGAGCCACAAACAAAGCAATTTTTGTTATTATTCTATTCGATGCAAAGAAGAAGAATGCAAAGAACATTATATTGGAGAAACGAAACAAGTTTTACAGAAGAGACTTTATCAACACCGAAGAGAAAGCACAAGCGGCCCCCAGTCGGCTGTGCACCTCCACCTCAAAGCCTCCACCACTCCTTTGAGGACGGGGAGGGCAAAGTTTTAGCTAAAGAAGAACGGGGGGAGAACATGCAAACTCCACACAGAAAGGCCCCGTCCAGGTGGAAATCGAATCCGGACCTTCTAGCTGTGAAGCACGAGCTCTAACCGCTGTACTACCGTGCTGCCAAATGTAACAGAATACTACCCACACTCTGTTTGTTTCAAAGGGAAAATTTATGTTTCTCCCGTTAAGACAGAATACTTGCCCACAGACACAAAGTGTTATCAGTCACCTTGAGTCCCTCTCTCTAAAACCAAAAATCAGGTTAGAAATCTAGGAGTAATCATGGACTCAGACCTGAACTTAAACAGCCACATCAAAGCAATAACATCATCAGCTTTTTACCATCTGAAGAACATGGCTAAGATCAGAGGAATAGTGTCAAAACCAGACTTAGAGACTTATGCGTTTGTCTCCAGCAGGTTAGAGCTGTAACGGCCTGCTCACTGGCCTTTCTAAACGAGCTGTTAGAGCTGGAGTAAATGGTAAATGGTCACATTTTATATAGCGCCTTTCTTTAGGCACTCAAAGCGCTTTACATCAAGGAACCAGTCACCCATTCACACACCAGTGTACGCAGACACTGGAGGCAAGGTGGGTGAAGTGTCTTGCCCAAGGACACAACAACAGTGGGCACCTGCGGGATTCGAACCGCCGACCCTTTGGTCACAAGACGACCCGCTCTACTCTCTGCACCACCGTCGCCCCAGTACATCCAGAACGCTGCTGCTCGAGTCCTGACAAGAACCAGGAAATACGACCACATTAGTCCAGTGCTCCGGTCTCTGCACTGGCTTCCTGTCACTCAGAGAATAGAATTTAAAACAGCTCTGCTTGTGTACAAGTCTTTTCATGGTTTAGCACCAAAGTACATCTCTGACATGTTAGAGCCGTATGAACCATCTCGGGCCCTGAGAACTTCAGGGAGGGGTCTCCTGGTGGTTCCCAGAGTCAATAATAAACACGGTGAGGCTGCGTTTCAGTTTCATGCAGCTAAAATCTGGAACAGTCTTCATGAGGATGTGAGACAGGCCTCAACTCTGACAATGTTCAAATCCAGGCTGAAAACAGCTCTTTTTACCCGTGCATATGAAAACTGAAAGTATTTTATCTGCACTCTTGCCTTTTACTGTCATTGATTAACTTTATGTTGATGTTTTATTGATTGATTTTATCTGCTTTCTTGTAATTTTATGCAACTGTGAAGCACTTTGAATTGCCTTGTGTATGAATTGTGCTCTACAAATAAACTTGCCTTGCCTACTGGCCCAGCATCTGAAAATTGAAAACATTTAAGTGTGTAAAAAAAAATGTATTCAATGATTTCAAATTGACACTTTTGCTGTAAATGACCGATATAAATCAGAAATAAAAATGTATTGCAAGTTTTCTGTAATTTTATGTTTTCATATCAAAACCTTACATACAGATGGCTAGACTTAGGTGTAACTTTTTTTTTCCAGAGGGGATTTGGTATCTTGTTTTAGAATAAGCCATTTATAAGTGGGAAAAATCTGCACTAGATGTGTCAACATTTTTGAATGAATGCACGTAGGAACGGCAGCTGCAGTGCGATGTTGTAGTGTTGTAGTCAAAACATCATAAAATAAGCATCTTACAGGCTAAGGTTCATCTTGTTCTAAAATGCATGTGAATGAACTAAGACACAACTCTGGGTGTGTTTTTTTTCACGAGAATATTCATCACGGTTAAACCTCAAAGAAGTCCATTTCTGCAGGTAATGGGCCCTTTTGATCGCTGCCTGTCAGCTGCGCACATTCCAAAGACATAGCCACTTTCCCAAGGCCACAGCGCGTGAATATTTCTCTTTGAAATCCAGTCATCTCTTGTAACCACTTCCTTTTTTCCCCACTCTCTCTCAGTCTCTCTCTCTCTCTCTCTCTCTGCAACACGAAATGTCACTTCCGATGTCACGAGCTTATGATAAATCCCACGTCTTTAAGGACGAGGAGCAAAGTCAAAGAAAAGACACAAGAATGCGGCATGTCGGGGCCGAATGTAGTGCATGTCCTCCAGGAAGTGGCATTTGGCACCAAAATGTCATTGTGGAGCGCGGCGCCGTTCATCCGTAAATGGCCATCTGCACAGTGGTCAGGAGCACGGAGCTGCATGTGAGGATTGTGCTATAGTGCTATATGACTGTCGACCTTCAATGCCGTCACAAAGGAGCGATTCAGAGAGGGTTAAGGCCATTTAAATACGGAGAGAGTACTTTTAAGATAAGATAAGATAAGATAGATGCACAACAATGTGGGGTCCAGTAGATCCCGTGGGCTCTTTGCTGCAACATGAGCATCCATAGTGCATCTTAAACGGTGGATCGGGATCCAAAAGCGGGCCTTTGCCAGATTTGACTGTTGACAAATTGCTTTGATAGTTGAACTTGAGATCAATGCATAAATCAACTGTACCTAATGAGGAAACACTAAAAACATGTACAATAGGTCAGGATGTATGAGAGTGTGTTTGAGAGTGCGCATGGGGGACGACGGATGAAAATTAGCCCAAGGCTACAATCCGGTGTGGCTTGTTCATTAACTTGCACTGTCCCTACCAAATAAACCAATAAACCAATAAATAAAATGCAGTATTTCATATCAAATTAATACATGGCCAAAATATTAACTGTTTCCATTATGCAATATGTTGAAGGTGGGTCTCAAAGCAGGGCCAGTTGAGTGCCACTGGATTGTGTATTTTAGAACATTGTTTTACAAATTAGTTTAAACTTTATTGTCCCAAAGGGGAATTTCCGATGCCATAGTTCCGGTGCCATGCCATTGGTCCGACAACCCATTAGTCCGACGTCTCATTATTCCGAAAATGTACCATTGAGCAGAGGTGCCATTAGTCCGACCCAGTTGTGTTGTGGATTAGAGAGCCATATACAACATAGACATATTATTAATAGACCGTCATTCCTCACTCCTCCCCGTTTGCTGCAATGACTACGTTCGAGGGGGAAATGATGGTGGATTTGCCCTGCTTGAGGGCACGTTGTTCGGTTTTAGCCGCGCCCGCGCCATTAGCTCTAATACTAACGACCTGTCAATCAAAGTCCAGCCTTCAGTAGTATACATGATTTCTAAAAAAAAAATTCTTACAAAAACAGCCTGATTTCTTTAATTGTAACTAACCCAGCGTTATCACAGGAGGAATATCTAGCTGTAGAAAGCTCCACAAAATTAGAAACCAGGCTTTAAAGTTGTTTTTAACATGTGTAAAGTGCAATGCTTTCCAATGGGAGACTAGAGGCTATATGGACGGACTACAGCAATAGCAATGTGACATTTAATTATCTTACATGACAAAAAAAAAGAGAAATATACACTGGGCATAAGACTGATCTGTGTGTACACTGAACAAGTGACCATATGCTGTCACTACACGCCGCACACGGTGGTAAGAGCCTGTCATCATCTCTTTATTGATCTCTTCAAGTTACTTCTTTTATTAAGAATGCTTCGAGCCGGTGTGCTGCGTCAAACTCACTGTTTGACGGCGGCAAATATTAAGATAGGGCGCTACAAAGGTCATTGAGAGATGCGCTGCGGCCCGTTCAAAAGAACGTTTTTCATTGGGTGCCACATATTGAGGTGTATACGGTGTTCAATGCAGTGAGAACTTCGAGGGGGTGGCTTTAGCCGAGGTTTTAACTACAGTGGGAACCAGATGTTTACATACACTTTATAAGAAGACACATTTGCATTTTTTTCTCACTGTCAGACATGAAACCAGAATTAACTTTTATTTCTTTAGGTCAATAGAATAATAAAAAAAGAAAATATATACATTTATATACATTTCATCAATATTAAGTAGCATTGTCTTTAAACTGTATATTTTGGGTCAGATGTTTTGGATATCCTTCCACAAGCTCCTCACAATAGTTGGCAGGAGTTTTGATCCATTCCTCCAAACAGAACTGGTGTAACTGAGCCACATTTGTAGGCCATCTTGCGTGCTTTTTCAGCTCTGCCCATACATTTTCAACTGGATTGAGATCAGGACTTTGTGATGACTTTGTGTTCTCAGGCTTTTTCCTGAGAACACAATTTATTTGTTCTTTGGTTAATATTCACATTTCAGATCACAACACATTTATCTCTTGGACACAGAACTCGCCTTTTTTCTGATCTGTATGATGACTGGTCATTTTCATCATTGTTTGAACCAATGAACCTGAATCTTCAAGTGTCTTGAAATTGCACCCAAGGATGAACCAGACTTGTGCTTCCAAGGACATGACATCGTCATCTGGCCTTTCCAAAATTGTTTAAAGGTATAGTTATCTTAGTGTATGTAAACTTCTGACTTTGTAAAAAGTACAAAATGGTGTAGAAAATTATCTCTCTCATTCCTCTGGCATTTGACAAATAAAAATATTTTTTAATATTCTAATTGACCTGAGAAAAAATTAAAGTTAATTATGATTTCATGTCGGACAGTGAGAAAAATGCAAATGTGTCTTTTTATGAAGTGTATGTAAACATATGGTTCCCGCTGTACAAAATCACACCTTTTATTTAGATTTCTCACACAAATTTTAAGGTACTGATGTTTCAGAAAAATGTACGATCTCTAGTCGACTGTGCCAACTCAACAGACTGTGCCAAAATCAGTATGAGGGTCTAAACTGTCGCCAAACACAAGGAATCTGTTGAATTAAACGGTGTAAAAAGCTCTCTGGTATAGATTCGAGTCTGATACTGACTTTGGCATGGATCCTATCGATATTTGGATCGATCTGCACAGCACTAAGAGTCCTACACATACATCACTTTGTTAATTTTCGTTATTTAATGAAGGGCCGGGAACTGATTCATGAAAACAAACAAATTGATCACAAATCTGAGAACATTTTAATTGTGCTTGATTACTGGCTGTACTTAATTTATTTGCAAAATCAAAACAATTGTCACATCAGACACTTAATAATAAGCCTGAAGTACCCACTGCAAAGTGAGTGTCCGTCAGACAGTTGGGGAAACATGTACTGCGCGGTACTTCTTAGCGCAGCTGGAGTTCACTAATGCATTTAGTTTATTTCCAAAGCAATCAGCAGGAAAAGGCTGTTAAAGAAGAGAGTGTGGCAGGTGTGCAGTTTATAGGTCATCACAACCCCGGATATTTCCCATAAACCTGAGACTTCAGGGCTTGTAGTGGTGGTAAAATACAGTAACACTGGAGAACGCTGATGTCTCTCCAATGTACTCTGAAAATATCAACAGCAGGAGTACGAATTTAGGTTCACGTTGCCACCGTCGACTCCGAAATGGAAGTGTTGGCGTATTGTAGTAGTGTATGTGGTGTCAGGATAAGGATAAAAGAGTCCCGGGCTCAGTCGTGATTTTAGTTTTTTTTTTTAAGAGTAAGAGCAGCAGATATTTTACTGTGCATCAAAAAATCCACGTGTTTCTGATCCATTCCCATTTCAAACGCCAGAATCTTTTGTGTCAAAAAAGCAACCCTCATCAGAGTCGCTGAACTATTTCTACACCGAGTTCTTGTTTGTCCTTGCAGTAAATTGTATATTCTTAGCTTTTGTTATAATGTTCCGGTTCAGCTTACACAATGTACCGTAATTTGAAAGACCTTAAGACTCTGTATGGACAAAAATGAAGCACAGCCGAAATGTCATGGTCAGTGTTACCACATTACCGGGTTTTCTTCGGAAAGTTGTCCCTTAGCCGCACTTTCTCATTCGCTGGATCGCTTGATATCATCCGACCATGTTTGTAGAAGTCTGAAAGACAAAATGAAAAAAGTTTGGAGTCAGTTGGAGGTACTGGAGTGGAGATGTTGTTGCTAGAGTGAAATGAAAACCTAATTTGGAGAAAACAGGCCTTAACGTTTTGTTTTGTCTGCAGTGTGCGTGTATATTTATCCTGTCTTTAGGTGCAGCTGTTTCCCAGAAAGGAAGTGACCATATTTGGATTACAGCGTCATCTCGGTGGGGTCGGCCCGTTAGTCCGACAACCCTCTTGTTATACCGAAAATGTCCCATTGAGTAGGGGTTAAAAAATAAAAGTAGGTTCAGACAAGAGTCCACTGACCTTAAGATTAGAGCCAGTGTTTGTATATGGCTCTCTAATCCACAACACAACTGGGTTAGAGACTAATGGCACCTCTGCTCAATGGTACATTTTCGGAATAATGAGACGTCGGACTAATGGGTTGTTGGACCAATGGCATGGCACCCATCTCGGTTGCCTTTCGCTGTACATCAATCCACATTTAAAGCTATGAGGCTTTAAATATGGATGCGATGTTGTAGTTACTTCCTGGAAATCTCTGGCTCGGTTGCAAGAAAACGTCATAAGTAGAGGCACTAGACTTTTTAGTCAAAATGAGACAAATAATGTAGGTATTTTTACCGTCACAGCCATACGTCGGAGCAGAGGTTACATTAACTGAAATTTTTCGAAGACCGTTGGTCATTTTGACAATGAAAGTCCAGACCAAAAACTGTTAAAAAGAATAGACAACTCCTCCTCACTCCTCCCGTTTACCACAATGACCACGTTCGAGGGGGAAATCATGGCAGATTTACAGACTCCTCCTCCCCTGCTCTGACGACGCATGTTCCTAATAAGGGCATAAGGGCGGGATCTTTACTGTAGACTCGGCCCTTGCGTGACGTGTACCTCGCACAGCTCCAATGCTAACAGTCCGAGATTTCTGGTTTCTTTAATTGTGACTAACCCAGCGTTATCTCAGAAGGAATATGTAGCTGTAGAAAGTGTTTGAAAAAATAGAAACCAGGCTTTAAAGTTGTTTTTAATGTGTCTAAAGTGCAATGCTTTTCACTGGGAGACTACCGGCTATATGGAGGTACTACAGCAATGGCGGCCTCCAGTGTTGTGGTCATAAACAGAGCAGCCAGCGGGCATTGGTCCAGACGCGACGCTGTTCTGTGTGTGACCGCGCGGGGCTCTCTCCTAAAGAGCAGCTACAGTGGAACAGTGCTTTCGCTTTGTATTTTGCATGGCAACTAAACAGCTTTGTACATGCTGCTATGGTTCTCTCTCCCATCGGAGCTGAGATTACATGGGTTTGGATAAACATGCGAAGGATGGAGAGAGGAAAGAGAGAAGAAAGAGAAGAGGCGTGGTGTGTGGAGGGTAGGAGCATATGGATCGGGCGGCGCATAGTGCAGCTTCTAAGACGTACGATGAACATTGCTAATTACTGTCCCGTTCGTCCACAGTTTTTTAAGCATTACGTTCATATTTCTACAAAAAAGTCTGGTATAGGTCCTTTAAGGAAGAAAATACTGAGAATGTCTTGCTTTACAGTCCTGTCTTAATGTTCACAAAAAAGAAATGTGTCCATTTATTGTCAATAAATAAATGTAACACAGTCATTACATGGACATTGTTATGTTTATTCAAGGTTGTTTTAATTTAAAATCTATTGAACATTCAACCTTAACCTGTGCTTTTCCCATTATGTAAAAATAATAAAGCATAATAAAATAATGATTTTAGAATAGTAAACAGGGAATAGAATAGAATTATTAGCAATATCTAAGGAACTAAATTGGTGTGAATGTGTTCAAAAGATATTCTACAAGATATTCTCTCTGTGAGTGACCTAAACAGCTGAACCAATCATTTGATTTCCATGTGCTTGCATAGTTTCAATTTCTATTTTACCGTGACATAACAAACACAGCTGCACGTTGTTCTTTTGGGACTCCTCCCTTGGCAATGTTTTGCAGTAATCGAACGATTACTCTCTGCACTGGATGATTATTTTGAGCTTGATTTCATCAAGTGTCCATGTCCTCTTCTTGTGTGCACTTCCTCATGTGGTTGTTGTGTTTACCCAGCCCGAAGAGCCGCTCACAATCTGGGTTAAAGATCTCCGCCTGGAGGATAGATGCCGTTAATACTTAATGAGTTCAGCTGTTAGGTGAATGCTCCCCTGTGGATGCTGTTAACAACGCCTGTACATCCGTGTGTTTACAGTATGATGCCCACCCACCGTGAAAGCTTTTCTTCGGACGCAATATTGATCTCAAACAGCTGAAACAAAACTATCCAGTAGTTTGGCTTCCTGGTGCTCTGAGCCATACAGAGACGACTCTGATTGCTCAGTTCGAGTGTTATCACTTCATGATTAAGCTTAGCAGGGTTGCCAGGTCTCGGCAGCCAAATCCCTCCAAAAATCTGTGGACATATCCATTCCTGGATATGTAGGACCTTAGGAGGAGCTTTTTGGGAAAAGGTGGAGCTTTTTGGAAGCTGTTGCAAAAAACACAGCTCCACGTAGTTTTTGCTGAGAAAACAACACTGAAACGTAGTAAAGAGCTCTTCTATGGCTATTTTGCATAATCCCAACCCTTTAAGATCATGAACTTTTTCTCCCTTTGAAATGTTTGTATAGCTCAAAAAACTGCTTTTTAGGACCTAGCTGGTGCTGGTTGGTCAGTTTTGATCACGTTGTGCAGGCAGTGCGTCTACTCAATGGTCCCAATAACGTGGAAACAAAGTAACGCAGAAGCAAAGTTTTTTTTCTGCCAGTATGTGCCAACGTGCAGAGTCCATTGAAATGAATACAGCACCATCTTGGACAGTCAGGGCTTGGTATTGTGCAGCCTTTTCACCTACTGCTCCTGACATGTCGACCCAGGGACGAGTAGTAGGGCGGAATAGATTATGCACCACTTTAATTGGTTCCAATTATGAAATCACAAAGGCCACAAGACCTTTACAAAAGGGTTCTGATAAGCAGATGATTATTGTATTAATTTTGCAGTTAATATTAATAACGTACACTCTTAACCTTGTGATTTTTGGCTTTAAAAGGTCAAGCTATTGCTACACTCTTGGACTCTGTAAGACTGGCTAAAAAATGTTTTTATCTGGACAGGGCAGAGCGACAAAACAGAAGGTAAAAACCACTGCAACCAGCGTGAGACAAGTCCAATCCTAAAACACTCCACAGAAATTGATGTAAAAGTTTTGTTCATTCACGTTTCTTAAAAGTGTAGCCTACTTTACTCAAGGAAATGTAAACGAGTAGAGTAACTGATTGCTAACCAATCTGCTGTGAAAAAATCTGTCTGTAAACCGTCTATACACCTTAAAAAGTATGTTTGAGGAAAATGCCTTGTACTCCTATCGGTATCGGCAAGTAGTCAAATGGAAGTAGGCTACTTGTACTCGTATTGGTTTTAGAAAAAGTGGTATCAGTGCTTCCCTAATCAGTTTCTTTGTTGATTTCAGGTCAAAGCAGAACATATTTAGAGTCGTTAGTTGCTGAAACTTTGCATGCAATAGTCACAGGAGCACAATACCCCTCAGATAAGCTAGCCCCATGTTAGCCCCAGCAGCCCGCACAAAGCGTTAAAAAAAAACTACAACAAACTGCAAAGACGTGGCAAACTGGTGCTAACTGAACTGAAATGATGAAAAACAACATAGTAATGACTGTTATCTTTAGCTTGGCTGCAGTTATTCAGCGCCTTCCTCGACCCCCAGTAGTCTGCATGCCCCGGAGAAACACGCTGAATAAACAAGAGAGGTTTTTTTTTTTTTTTTTTTTTTTTTTTTTATTTATTTATTTATTTTTCATCCATGTTCATGTTTTTTTTTCTTTACAAGGTCATACATTAATATAAACAGTACATGGTGAAAAGGAGCATGATGAAGACATTGTCTTATTGTCCATGCCCCTTTGTAATAGTTACAACAACAACAAAAAGCCGATGACCAAATCGGCGGGTGATCAGTTAAACAAATTTGTGACACTCATGTATTACAAAATCAATTATTGTGACAATTTTCAACATACAAGTTATGTTTTTTATATTTCTCCATCTGCATCTCCTTAAACATATTTTTAAATGTATCTATTGTTTGAGAACATTTTAATGTGTCCTTTAATGCATTCCATAATCTCACCCCAGCAACCAAGAAACCCCTCTGTCTTAATGAGATTCGGGAGAACGGTACACAAAAGTTTCCCCTTCGCCTTGTGTCGTCTGTGATCAAGGTCAATTTCTTGTAAATATGTTCTGGTACCAACTTGTGCTTAATTTTCCACATGGTCTGTAAAATTTTTAAATTAGCAAGATCTTTAAATTTTAATAGTTTCAGCTTCACAAAAAGGTCGTTAGTATGTTCTCTAGAGCCTTTATGACTTATAATTCTCACAGCCTTTTTTTGTAGCAAAACATTCGATCTATTACACTTTTGCGTTTCCCCAGACCTCGATACAATATGTAAAGTAAGGGACAATTAATGAAGAATATAAAAGAAATAAGGAAGCCTCATCAAGAACATATTTTACTTTATGCAAAATACCTATACATTTACTCACTTTTGTTCGAATATATTCAATATGTGGCTTCCAGCTGAATTTAGTATCCAACATAACTCCCAGAAATTTAATCTTGGTAACTCTTTCAATCATTGAATTGTCAATAGTGATGTTAACATTCCCCTCAATTTTCCTTGTCCCAAAAATCATATATTTGGTTTTTTCCCAATTTAATAATAATTTGTTTTGGTCGAACCATTTTTTTAAATTTGCCATTTCAGTACTTACACAAGATAATAATGCATCGAGGTCACTTCCTGATTTATAAACGGTTGTGTCATCTGCAAACAATAGAAAGCCCATTCTCTTTGTTGCTTCGTAGATGTCATTTATGAATAAAATAAAAAGTTTTGGGCCGATTATGGAGCCCTGTGGAATTCCACATACCACAGTTTCATGTTTTGAGTTTAGTTGATCGAATTGAACATACTGTTGTCTGTTTTGCAGGTAGCTTTCCAGCCATTTAAACACATGTCCTCTTATGCCATAGTCCTGCAACTTAGACAACAGAAGTTCATGGTTCACTGAGTCGAATGCTTTCTTTAAATCCAGAAAGACGCTCACCATGTACTGTGAGTGGTCAATAGCAGCGAGGACTTCTTCAGTAAAATGTATCAGTGCAGCAGAGGTGGATCTGTTGGATCTAAACCCATATTGATAATCAAATAATATGTTTTTTTCTTCTAGAAAGGAATCCAATTTGATTGTGAACCATTTCTCAATAATTTTTGAAAACTGTGAAAGTATGGATATGGGTCTATAATTGTTAAACATGTGCTTGTCCCCATTTTTAAATATTGGTATTATCTTTGCTGTTTTCATTTTTTGAGGAAAGACACCAGAGATAAAGGAGAGATTGAAAATGTAGGAAAGTGGTTTGAGAATACAATCAACTGTCTTTTTTACAATAAACATATCTATTCCATCACAGTCTATTGAGGTTTTGGTTTTGAGTTTCCGCACAATGTCTAGAATGTCATATTCTGTTATTTCACTAAGAACAATGATTGAAGAGTTTTACTTCCACCAGCTGCTGCCACGTTACATCTTGTTTCCTTGTGGTTTGGGTTTACAATTTGTTTGGCAATATTTGGCCCCACATTGACAAAGAAGGAGTTGAACTCGTCTGCTATTTCAGTTTGATTTTTCAATACTTTTCCATTATGCATAAACATTTGGGTAGATTATTACACTGGGCATTTGGCTTGATTACCTTATTTAGGGTTTTCCACGTTTCCTTCATATTATTTTGTTGTCATTTAATTTATTTTGAAAATAATCTTTTTTTGCTTTCCTCATTATCATCGTCAACTTATTCTTATATTCTTTATATTTAGTCTCGTGCCTTTTTGTTCGATATTTCATGTAATCCCTATATAGTTTGTTTTTCTTTTTGCATGCTTTCTGTAGCCCGCTTATTATCCATGGCTTTTTTGCAAACGTGTTCTTCTTACATATTTTTACAGGACAATTTGCATTGTACAGGTTTACATAAGTGTTTAAGAATTTTCATAGGCAACATTTGAGAGAGGTCTTTAAAATGTGCACAGAAGGCCATGTTTATCAAATCCTTATTCATAACCCCACTCTCCACATATACATCCACTCCTGACGGTTAATCAAAACGTGTCTGAAGGCATTTGCCAATGTGTTCTGGTTTGTTAAGTCGCCAACTGAGCGTAGACCATTGTTTTTGCATAATAAGAATCAAATTTTCTGCCTGTTTATTCCATTTCAGGTCATTGAATCTCTGTTGAATAAGCATATTGCATATTTATCACTGTACATAACTGGTCCATGTTGCCCACTTGGTACTTCCAGGTTATTTTACAATACTTTTGGAGGTCCTTCAACCTGCTATTACAAATTGTATGACTTAGAATAATTCATTTGTAAAACAGGTGCAGATGATAAGCAGCAGTTTACAGTATATGTAGGCCTGGACTTTGCAGCCACAGGCAGGAGTGAAATAATGCTTTGTGGCGGCAGTTTGAATCCTATGACCAGAATGTGTTGTTGGTGAATCTGAGTGGACTTTAAGACACAGCAGGTAAAGAGCAGTGGTCATTTCATCATCTTGTCAATTGGTCTGAAATCACTCAAAGTTAGACAGATTAGTGAGGGGTGAGTGTTTTGTCATGTTTGTGAAGGCTCGGCACTGGAATTTGATGCGTCCTTTCTGAAATATTACATTTATTCATTCATTTCTTCTTCACAAAGCATCTTAAAATATAAATATTTTATAAATATATTGGTTACAATTAAAGAAACCAGGCTGGTTTTCGTAAGAAATATTTTAGAAATCTCGTATACTAATGAGGGCCGGATTGTTAGCATTGGAGCTGCAAAGCTATGACCGAACTACACCTCACGCAAGGGCCGAGTCTACAGTGAAGATCCCGCCCTTATGCCCTTTTTAGGAACATGCTTTGTCAGAGCATGATTTCCACCTCGAATATATAATAATAATAATAATAATCATGCATCGGTTTTATATTGCGCTTTTCTGGACACTCAAAGACGCTTTACATTGCACTATTCATTCACTCCATACTTGGCGGTGGTAAGCTACTATTGTAGCCACAGCTGCCCTGGGATAGACTGACGGAAGCGAGGCAACCAGTCTGCGCCATCGGCCCCTCCAACCACCACCAACCACTCACTACATTCACTAGGCTTCCTGGTGTTACCAAACGGTCTCCCATCCAAGTACCGATCAGGCCCTTCCCTGCTTAGCTTCCAAGGTCTGACGGGATTGGGCATAGCAAAGGCGGCATGGCCACGAATATATATTATAGTAAAGGAGTGACGAATGACGGTCTATTAATAATATGTCTATGGTTGCTAGAAGCTAATCACAGTTGCTAATTAACTCTTTTACCACCACTGATGAAAACGTCCGAATTAAAATGCCAACCGTTGCCTGCCATGACGGCAATTCTTGTCATTTAGACTTTTTAAAAAGAAAGAAGCAGCCACATGCAAACGAGCCTTGAAGTGGCCTCTGGCAAAAGGAGGTGGATCGCTTGGAGCCAGGGGAAGCCCGCAGCTGGAGGAAGAGCACCCACAGACAAAGATCCAGGAGACACCGGTTTTGTTTCAAAAAGGGGCACCCAAAAGTGACGCGTTGTCCCGTTACACATGGGAAGATCTAACAAAATGCATCACGCCAACGAAAAGTCAGCAACACTGGGCTGAAACGCCTGAAAACAAAATGCAAAGTAAAAACAAAATGAGAAATGTGTCCCTTTCTAGTTATGAAAATACTGAAATGTTGCTGAGAAGAGGTGTTAAAAAGGACTGTTTGGGATGAAAACTACCGTTGTTCATTTGCTAATTAAAAGTAACCAATAAACCCATAACAAAACCATCCATTCCATCCATCCATCTTCTTCCACTTGTCCGTTGCCTGGTCGTAGGGGCAGCTGTTGGAGCTGCCCAAATCACATTGCATGGCCTCATGGTTCTAACCGGGCCTGTTGGTCTCTCATAAGGGGCTTCTGAACCGCTCTTTGTCTGACCCGTCACCTAGGACCTGTTTGCCATGGGAGACCCTACCAGAGGCACGGAGCCCCCGACAACAGAGCTCCCAGGATCATTCGGGTGCTGAAACCCTCCACCACGTTAAGGTGGCGGTTCCAGGAGGGGATAACAAATAACATAACAAAACACTTTTCTTAAAGAGTACTGTACCTAAACGGGCGTGCCAAAGCCTTTCCCCACCCACAAACAAAAGTCAAAAATTGCTGCGAAAGAGGCGGTCTCTGAAATTTGAGGGTGACATGCGGGGGGTGAGTGTGTGGGCCATGATTGACCTCGACATTTGCATTGGCACAATCACAGCAGACAGATTACGTGGGAGGGTCTTGGTTATATATCACAGGTACAGGGGCAGGACAATGAGCAGGACAATGGGCAGAACCTGATGACGATGTGTGGAGCTGGTGCGGCTTATGACGTTCTGTGGAGGCCGTGGACACGTCTCCAGTCAATCAGGAAATTCTAATTTAGTAGCAGAGTTTACCCTGAGTCAACCCATTCGTTTTCAGGCCAAAGTTAGGATTTGAGACATGTTTGTGCTATAATGTCAGAATAATGTCAGGGACCAGTAGACAACACTATAAGACACCCATTGAGACAGTTTATCAGTAAAAAAAAAAAATGTGTTTAGTTGCTCTCTGAGACAGTGTAGATTGTTGAAAATGAGCAGAGATCCTGGCAGGCTGGGGGGGGTTAGATTCTGAGAAAAGGGTTGGCAGGCAAAGAGTTAATTCACATTTTAACCATAATAAAACTAAGTGATAAAGCTATTTTTTATGCTTTGAAAGTGAAAGGCAGGATTTCTGGGCAGTTTATAGTTATAATTTAGACAGTTTACATAAGCGACGACATCCAAAGTGTGAGCATTTAGTCATGTAACTCATGCAATCCAAGCCACATGACTGTACACCAAATTTGGCCCAAGTAATGATCAGCAAGTTACTGACTGTTTGCATTTCCGGTCTCTTCCACACGGCCCCAGCCTATGCATGCGGCGCACTGCCATCTCCTGACCCCTCTTCTGCTGTCTCCTCTCATCAGCGTGAATCTCTCTGTACTTCAAACAACAGATTGAAGCCCCTCTGTGGAGTCCGGTCTTTAGCAGATGTCCAGGCTGTCATGGTCCATTTTATCATAATTGGTAGCTGCGCCTCTGGGGCCAGAGAGACGGACCGGAAAGAGGCTGAGACGGCAAGGAGACAGAGCGAGGACTCAGGAAAGGACACTCTGGATGCAAGGGGACGCCCAGGACAGCAGGGCAGGAGGAGGAAAGTGACGCCATAGCGGAGTATGTGAGGAGCCAGCGTTACTGAAGTTTGAGCCCGAATGCGAGTCCCGGAGCAGATGGTTCATGGAGTCGTGCGGGTCTCACATTAGCGGGGACAATATGGCACGGGAACAGTTTTAGTTTTGGCCATGCCATATACGCACACCGTTGAGTTTAGGGCCCAGAGTCTGTCCATATTGTTATATTATGCTTTTGTTATGTATGTGTATATAATTGTGTCAATAAAACCCGACGATGCTCCAGGATCAATTGACTCTGTGCATAACGTCCAAATCATGCTAACGGTAGCCCCACAGCCCACACAGTGACTTCCGGTTTTCGATCCAGCACGCCAAAATAAAAGCACACAGCTCGTCTAATTCATTAGTTTAGCAGGTACTTGCTACGTTACAAGAAAATAATTAAATATGCACATTTTAAGTGCCACAGTAACACTATCGAGACACACGTCCACTCTGACTTTATTCAGTGACAACAATAAAATAGAGGGGAAAGCGAATCAGCATGTTTAAGATAAGGACCAGTCTTTTTAGAGCTAGGTTTCCACTTGTTGCAACGTGAGCAGATAAACAATTGATATAGAGTACAACTCGCCTGATAAGCACTTTAATAATTAGAAAGACGCACAAATAAAAAAGTAGGCTAATTCAGCAATAGCTAAAGTTTAGACATTTGCGCAAGCAGCAGAGCTAAAGTTGGCATTTGAGCTGTTGTACAACAACAACAACAGATCACCGATCCATGGCAAACGGGCAAAAATGTCCATGAACATCCCAAGCTGGATCGAAACCAGAAGTCCCTTCTTGGGCGGCGTAGTTGCCATTAGCATGATTCTAATGTTATGCACAGAGTCAATTGTTTTGTAGGGTTTCTGGATGGAACGTATGCATAACCATGGAAAGATTACGTCAGCAGTGAAAACCTACCAGAAACTCTCAAAACAATTGACCCTGGAGCATCGCAGAGGCCACCGCAATAGAAAGTGTAGGCACCATGCGAAACACTCATAGAGCCGCTGGGCCTCTAAAAGGTCACATAATTTTTTTTTATAATACTCCTGTAGATAAAGGTCACATCCAATAATTAAATAAAACAGTACGCAACCTCTTGGACAAATGCACTGCAGCCCCTCACTGACAGGTATTATATGACTTATCACATGAGCAGAAAGTCCTCTGTACCTATTCATAATGCTGAATATTCCTCTCGTGAGCATGCGCTGCGCCACTGCGCATTAGTCATTCTGCTGTTTCACCCTTCAGGCCCAAAGTCAAAACAACAAACTTTTGTGATTCAGATTTACACGACCTCAGAGATACTGCAGTAATCATATGCAAATTGGACTGAGGACGCGGTTTTCTTTAAAGTTTGACGCATGGGAAAATGTCATTCTGCAGGAGATGTAAGGAGCATAAACAATAACCAACGCAGAACAAGAATGATGGATTACAAGCAGAAACGTGGGAAGTGACTCAGCAACAGTGACATGAAGAACAGGCGGCGCACAATAAAAGATAACGCTAATGCTATGTTGATTTCAAAAGAGCTGGTGCTACTTGTCCTTAAAGGAGATGGCATGGTTTATTCAAGGTATTATACAGTATTTCTGTTGTAAATAATGAGTGCCTTTGGAAAAAAAACAATGCAATGTCTACTTGTCATAGTCTCTTTGTGTTGCAGTGTTTTCTATATATTCTGGATCAAAATGACTTAAGTTGCCCTGGTCTCTTTATACTATATTATTCTATGGATTTAAACAGCAATGCGTCATACTAGTATAATTTATTCACTGTTTGTATACGTTATCAGGTGGACCATAAGCATAACGTCGAATCAAAATCGGATCACTATGAATGTTTCTCCACTGCAAACTGTCCTGTAGAAGTTAGCATTTCGCGGTTAGCATTAGCATGAAGCTAACGTTAGAATTATGGATAGCATTCCCTGTTATATCTACAAATTTGGAACCAGTAAACCACTTTGTTCCTTTTGACACGTAAAGTGCAGTGTTGAATGAGTCGATATCAATGCTGTGGCGAAATCTAGCTTCTGTCAGCTGCGTCTTTTAGCGAAGGTCAAACCGATTTTATCCCGTGGTGACTTAGAAAAGGCCATACGCGCTTTTATCTGTCCACGCATCGACCACTGTAACGCACTCTATTTTGGTATCAAGCAGTCCTCACTACATCGCCTTCAGTTGGCGCAAAACGCTCCCGCATCACCCCAATCCTCTCCTCCCTCCCGCTCCGTTTTCAAATTTGAATTTAACCCCTTAAAGGGGGGGTATTATGCTTTTTTCAATCACATAGCACCAGTCTATAGCATACTACAATGATGACGTAACCTTCTGTTGGTCATATGCAGTAAATTAAAATAACTGCCTTGAATAAAATTGCTCTCTCAAAATGGCTGTACTGAACGTCTTGAAATAGGCCTCTGTCTCTTTAAGAAGCTTTCCGACACGCCCCCTTCAGCACACTGCTGTGGCATCTAAAAAACACTACTGTGCGGGGAGGGGGCTCTGCTGAGCTGAGGAGCAGTGGTTGAAAAAGTCGATTTTACATAATACCCCCCCTTTAACCCTCACCTGAACCGAGCACATTTTCTCCAGTTTGGCTTTACTCAAATCTAAAAGCTTCTTGAACAAAAAGGTGACAAAAACAGCAACACGAGGAAAAAGATCCATCTGTAACTTTCAAAAAGGTGTCTGCGTAGGCTCTCAGTCGGACAGGAGTTGTCCATCTTCAATGAAGGTTCTCGTGTCGTCTTCTGTACTCTGTTGTTGACGTGTCAAACGTTTCGCCTCTCATCCAAAAGGCTTAGTGCTTTTAGATTTGGGTAAAGCTGAACTCGGGGAAAATGTGCTCGGTTAAGACGGGTGTTAAGAGGTCAATCAGCGCCAAAACAGGTCATAACCACATCAACTTGAAGTCAAAAACATTTATTTAGTTTTTTCTAAGAACTGAGTTGAGTATCAAAAGTATTGTAATACGATGTGCGTGTGTATCACAACAAAGACGTACTGCGTTACATGGCAAAACGCGATTTTGTCCCAGCTCTATAACGGATAGTTCTCCAGATTTACATTATATCCTTTTTATTGTTTAAGGGGACAACATTGTAACATTTTGCCTCATAATCTCGAAAAGACGTTTGCATGAAAAGTCTTGGCACAACCAGTGTTCTAATCTTAACCGAGGGGTGTGCGCTCCTCAGAACGGCAGCCCGGGCGGAGCAGACGAGTCCGCTCCCACAGCAGATGGTCCTGAACCTCTGGGGGGACCGCTGGAACTCGCTCTGCATCGGCTCTCCAATCAAGGCACTTCACAGCAGTCTCTAATTATACCAATCAAAAAAGCCGCCGCTTGCCGTTTCCCAGGGACACCGACTCCGCCGCGAAATCCACCGGGAGCACACTTCAAACATTGTTCAGAAGCTGCGCGGTGTGTACCGGCGAGAGTCGGGAGACGGGAGCGCGGCGTCCCAGGGTGAGACGGGTTTTAACTCGGCTTTAATCAAATAATATGGCATGAATATTTATAGGATTCAGGGTTATTAAAAGGAGTGCTACTGTTAAGGATCTGCTCAACACTTAATTCTGTTTGTTTGAAATAGAGAAAAGAAAGCAGAAAGATGGTCCTGGATACAGTTTCAAGTGTAAGTGAAGCCGTTCTGTGATTAGAGCATGTTTTCTACAGTATGTCTGGATGAGTTTCCTTCGGGAGCTCTGGTGTCCCACTTATCAACTCAAAACTTGTCCAGTATTCTCTTCACTCATCTAGGGCTGCATGATTTACCCTTATTTCATCGTTAGTACTAGGGATGCACCAATCCGATACTGGTATCAGATATCGGAGCCGATACTACAAAAACTAGGATATTGGGTATCGGCTACAAATATCCGATACTGAACCGATACCAGTTTTGGCTCTCAACGCCTTAAAAACCTTTACCAACTATCCTTCGCAAATGTATTTTTGATCACCGTGCAAAATGTGTTACGGCCCCAGGCCTCCAGCTCCTCCATTTTGGCCATATCCCTGTGTGATGAACCCTTGTTTGTTTTGTATTTAAATGTGGCTGTGGAAGTCCTCTTCCGCCATTGGTGGACTGTGTCTGAGCCTGGCTCCTGATTGGCTAATGGTCATCCTGCTTCCCTCGCCTGTGATTGGTGCACCAGCACGAGAGTAGCTTTTACGATATTTATATTATATTACGTTTAATAATCATATAACATACAGTATAAAATGTGTAATGTAATGTGTGCTTGTTTCTCTTTAGAACCCACTGATTTTTTTATTCATTGTTTTTAATTCAGGTTCTCTCCTGTTGCGATCTCAGTGAATCCGTCCAAATTATGTGTTGTGTTGCAAAGGCAATTTATGTTCTCAGGAGACACCAGTGTGCAGATGGGTTGGCTCATTCCCATTTATTACTCTTCTCAAGACTAAACTACACCTTCAACTCTCCTCCAAGTGCTGTGTGCTACTTATAGATGCTCTTCAATCTGGACTTCAGAAGTGCTTTGGTGAGATGCTCAAGGATCCTGAGCTTATGCAGCTATTCTGGCGCCAAAATTCAGAAGATGCTAGACCACAGATGAGGGCAACCTAAAACTTGGTGTGTATTTTTATTTGTTTAAATTGTTTTGCTTTCAAGAAAACAGCAAACAGCTGGAGTCATACCTGGCCTGTCCCGATGACACCATGGAAGTCATTTCCCGCAGTCCTGAACCTTTCACTACAGCTGAACACACCACTCCCTGCTTCTGCTGCCTACAAGAGGCTCTTCAGCACAGCAGGAATCATTTTCCGACCCAAAAGGGCACGCATCCATTCACAAAACCTTGAAAACATGCTTCTGTCGAGGCTAAATCCACAATTTTGGTAGTTTGCTTTTCCCTTTATATGGGGTTGGTTCCATTTTACAAATTGTATCGTTATTTGGTTATAGTATAAGCTCCAAGTTGTTCCGAGTTTATTTAAGTTATAAGAATTATGAAAATACCACATTCTGCAGTCTTAAGAGCATTACCACATTGTCAGATGTGCATTTAACTTCACACAAAATGACATAATATTTATTTTTATTCTATGCAGCAGTACTCTGTGAGTTAAGTCTGAGTAAAACAATTAAGAATTTGAAAGTCAAATAGGAGATCCGGTTCCGGTCAAGTGCAACATGGCAGCTTAAATCGGAGCTCTTGCCAGTGAAGATACAATAAATCCCCACAAACCAACTAAGATATCGCAATTCAGTAAATACAAGGGTGGGATGAGTGGGGGATCCAAGCGTGGAGGACGACAATCGAAAAGAGGCCGAAACAAAAACTTAGAAAACGACGAAATGAATGAAGATTCAGCCCAGCCGAAGAAGCTATGCTAACAGCTAACAACGCAGCATGGCAGGGCGGATTTCTTGGCCTAACTAAGAAATAGAAAAATTGCAACAGTATATCAAAACGCAATTCGGATCATTTAAAGAGGAATTCAAGACGGATATGAAGAGGGAGTTTACGACATTTAAGGAGGAGATCGATAAAAAACTCAGACAACAAGAAGGAACTACGTGATCAGAAGGAGGCATTGGCGGACGCTCAAATGCGCATCGGAGACTTGGAAGAGTGGAACATAGCAGCAAAAGAGACCATGCTTGTTGTCCTGAAAGAGCAAAGACAACTAAAGAGAAGCTCACAGATTTAGAATCAAGGTCGCGCAGGAACAATGTGCGGATCTTTGGAGTCCCAGAGAAGTACGGGAAAGATTCTGTCCCCAGTTCATCGAAAGCTTGCTACGGAAGGAGCTCGAGTTGCCAGCGGAGATGGATCTGGGGATACAGCGCGCACATAGAGCGTTAACGGGAAAACCCAACCAGGGAGCACCGCCACGTTCCATCATCGTAAACTTTCTTCAATTCAGTACGAAAGAGATGATACTTCAAAAGGCCTGGGAGAAGCGTCTGAAAATTGAAGAGAAGCCCGTGTACTTTGATCACGATTATGCCTTCGAGGTGGTTCAAAGCGTAAAGCGTATGCGAGCATAAAGAAAGTGCTAAAGGAAAACAGAATCAAATTCCAAACGCCACTGACAAGGATCAGAATCCACTGGCCAGAGGGTCCCGAGACGTATGGCAACCCGGAGGCAGCAGCGAGGGAGATGCGGAGCAGGGGATACGAAGTAGCAGTAAATAGTGCTGGGCGATATGACGATACATATCGTGGGGACGATAGAAAAGTGCCTATCGTGCCATTTCTCTTCTATCGTTTCTATCGTTTCTAACCTAATTTAATCAATTATTAAAGCAAATATGTCATTAAATAGGCCACAAGAATGTATTAGTGTTGTCTTGTCACTATGCATCCTCTAGGTTTATATTAAGTGATTATAAACAAGAATAAAAAAGAACTTTTTCGCAAAGAAACTCTGCCTTGTGGTTTTGCGACACCCCCTGCTTTACGATATCTCTGTCCGCCACCACACCTGCTGTAGCAACGGCGACATCTAATGGACGTACACGCGGGGCTCTCTCTCCTGTTAAACACCGCGTGGTTTCACTCTGCTTTACGCACGGCAACTAAACTGCTTTTTAGTGATGGATCTTTTTAGCGCGTGGATCTGGATTAAACACACGAGAGAGAAGAGAGAAGAGGCGTGGTGCAGGAGGTAAGAGACGGATCGGGCAGCGCGTAGAGCAGCTAAAGACGTACAATACAAACTGCTCGCCCACTGTTTCTTAAACATTACATTAAAGTTGAGAAAATGGCGGTAATAAGCTCCAATTTACTTTTGTTTTAGTGTAATATGAGCCTTGATATTGAGGAGCAGATGATGCTCTGAGTAAGTCGTTCTCTACGCACGAGTTTACACATTTCTGTTGTTAAATTCGTGTTGACTCTGGTCAGATCATGTTTAGCCCATTTATCCTGCAGTCTCACATTTGACAATTGACACATTGACAATATATGCTATATAAATTATCCATAGCAAAACCACTGCTTCAAAATAAAGTTGAAAAAAAGTAAGCAATGATATTTTTGTCAAACTTTTCAAAGAATAACTGAAAACTGACTTTATTGTGGTATATCGTGATATATATCGTTATCGTGATATAAAATAATCCATATCGTGATATAAGTTTTTTCCATATCGCCCAGCACTAGCAGTAAAGGCCACGGAGCAGGAGACGCGCTGGAAAATCGTATTCGAGAGGCTTTCTCGTGGGAGAGGACCCCGGCGACAGCGGCGCGGAGGAACACGGGCGAAAGAGCAAGGGAGAGACTACAAGAGTTTCGGAGATAGAATGATCACAAACAAGTGGAGGTAACTAATGACTGATACAAGTAGAAGTGGCATTGACTGAAAGAAGTGTGTACTTGAATCATCTTTATTTTTTTAATGTATTTATTTGTATTCAATTTATGTTTGGGTGGGTCAGAATCATTTTATTTTACTTTCAATAGATAGCCACAAATTACATTGAGAAGTAGCAGCAAAACTCCTTAAACAGATCGTTCTCCTAAATACTTAACTGGCAAGTAGAAACTTAAAGTTGGACTTGTGTAGAATGGAAGGAGGGCTCCGGAAGGAACCAACTCCTACACCTACAGAGGGGCCCTTCCTTGGAGAAGGAATCACCCTCCCCTACCAACAGGACCTTAGGGCCAAAAGAAGGCCCCTGCAGTTACCGGCAAAACGTTCTTGTGTTGTTTTCTAATGTTATGGTTATTATAGTTCTTTGTGTTATTGGTGTCAGGTCAACTCAAGCTATTTTTGGTTTAGATGCAACTTAACCTTTTGAAATGTGTCTCTCTTAACGTGAATGGGTTAAATAACCCAATAAAAAGGGGAAAGGTTCTCAATAAATTAAAAAAAGAAAAGGCAGAAGTAATTTATCTACAGGAAACTCACCTCCCTGATATAGAACATGAAAAATTGAAAAACTTTGGATTCAGTAATTCCTTTTATAGCTCGTTTAAAGGAGGGAGTAAAAGAGGAGTAGCTATTTTAATTTCTAATAAAATCAAGTTTGAATGCTTGAAAGAATTAAAAGACAAAGATGGCAGATATATACTGCTTAAGGGGAAATTGGAGGAACATATGGTTACACTATTTAACATTTATGCCCCACCAGAATCTGAAAAGTCCTTTTATAAAACAGTGTTTGATATTATTACCCAAGAAACAGAAGGGGTACTGGTTTGTGGAGGTGACTGGAATGTTGTTTTGAATTATACTCTGGACTCCAATTAGGGGTAATTGATGTTTGGAGAGAATGTCACCCACTGGAAAGGGATTACACATTCTATTCGGCTCCGCACTCAGTTCACACAAGAATCGATTACTTCTTTATGAATGTTGAAGATCGTTTTAGAATAATTGAATGTGGGATAGGAACAGCTGATGTATCAGACCACTGTATTCTATATTTACTATTAGATCTCAACAGGAAAATAAAAAATACAACTTGGAGATTGAACGTGGGGATGCTTAACGACTCAAAATTAGTGGAAAATTAAAAAAAGAAATAAATACTTATAAGAATGAAAATGATAATGAAGGTACAGATCCTACAATGTTATGGGATGCTATGAAGGCAGTAAGGAGAGGTAAATTAATATCCTATGCCTCATTCATTAAGAAGAAAAGACTTTTAGATTTTCAAACTGCCTCGAAAGAATTGGAAAATTTAGAACATCAGCACAAAATTACAGAAAAGGAATTGGAGAATAAAGTAAAAGAATGAAATCCTATAAGGCACCGGGAATGATGGATTCCTATAGAATGGTACAAGCTGTTTAAAGAAGAGTTGAATCCAATGCTACTAGCTTCATTCAATCAAATACTTAAAAATGGTGTACTCCCTCCATCATGGAAAAAAGCCATAATAACTGTTATACATAAAGAGGGTAAGGACAAGGAAATCTGCGGAAATTCCAAACATTCTTGTCTGATTTGATAGATGAAGACCAATCAGGATTTATCAAAGGGCGACAAACTGCAGACAATATTAGGAGAACCCTGCATATTGTAGAAGAAGTACAGAGAAGAAAGGAAAGTGTTATTTTGCTAAGCTTAGACGCGGAGAAAGCTTTCGATTGTGTTAGCTGGAGGTTTCTGCATCTCAGCTTGGAAAAATTAGGCTTTAACCCACAATCAGTCAGGTGTGTTAAAACATTGTATCAGGAACCAAGAGCTAGAATAAAAATAAATGGAAGCCTCACAAATTGGTTCAAACTGGAAAGATCCACACGGCAAGGGTGTGGATTATCTCCCACCCTCTTTGCAATTTTTATCGAACCTTTGGCGCAAGCCATAAGACAAGATAAGAAATAGAAGGAATTAAAATGAGAGACGTTGAACATAAAATTGGGCTATTTGCCGATGATATCTTAAATATTTAAACAACCAGACAAGTGTTTACCACATTTAATGAATCTATTGCTACATTTCGGCTATCTGTCAGGCTATAAATTGAATATAGGGAAAACGCAAGTTTTACCTCTAAATTTCATCCCATCCACAGAAATGACACAGAAATATGATTTTAAGTGGAACAAGAAATCTATCGAATATTTGGGAATAAATATTCCAAATAACCTTTCTAAGTTGTATAAAGTTAATTATGAAGCCTTAAATCAACAACTTTATAAGACATGGAAAGGTGGGGTGTCTTATTGTTAGACTTAAGTCAGAGAATTTAAATTATCAAAATGAATGTGCTGCCAAGAGTATTATATTTGTTTCAATCTTTGCCAGTGCCAATACCGATGCCACAGTTTGTGGAGTGGAATAAAAGGGTTTCAAGATTTATTTGGAATGGGCTAAACCAAGAATTAAGTACTCAACACTTCAACTACCAAAGAAAGAGGGAGGATTGGCGCTGCCAAACTTTGAAGATTATTTTACCGCAGCACAACTTAAACCTTTGATTAACTGGTGTGTTCCGCATTTTACAGCAAAGTGGAAACAAATAGAGCTGAACACTGACGAATATCATGTACGTGCCATGATTGCTAGTAAGAAGATGTTCAAAGAAAATGAAAACAAACTGGATTCAATCACCAAATTCACCTTAGAGGTCTGGTTTAAATTAGTAAAAAGGTATAAAATGGAGAAAGAGATAAGATATTTAGCTGGTTGGCGTACGATCCAAATTTTAAACCAGGAGTTATGAACTCAAAATTTAAAAACTGGGCTAATAGAGGTCTGAACATACTAAGTAATTTTATCAAAAAAGGGGAAATTTTAAGTTTTCAAAACTTAAGGCAGAAATTTGATTGGAACATCAAGACTTCTATATGTATCTTCAGGTTAGAGACCATTATCAAAGGGAGATAAGGCCAGACCTCCCGGGTGAAATAAATGTTATAACAGAAGTTGTGGGTTGTGCATATAGGAACAAAGGAGAAAAGTTGATATCTAAACTGTATCAGGGATTGGTATCCAATAGAAAAACTTCAACACTTTATATTAGAGATAAATGGAAACAAGAATTGTCAGTAGAAATATGTGAAGACGAATGGTATGACATATATGAACTCAACTGACCACGTCTAGTTCTAGAAATTGGAAATTATTTTGTTGGAAAATGTGGTAAGATTTTTATAACACCAAAGATCAAGAAGGCGACTTTATCAGTATGTCAGCCCTGCTGGAGGATGTGCGGGGAACAGGATGTAGGTCATGCACATATTTTTGGCAGTGCACAAAATTATCCCAATACTGGGATAGTATCTGGGAAGAATCAGGGAAAATACTTGGATATAAACTACCAAAGACATGCTCAGCACTGTACTTCGGAAGTTTAACAGGAAAGGAAATACAAAATAAAGACAAATACTTGATAAAATCCTTCTGGCAGCATCAAAAAGGCCATTACACGGAAATGGTGTAAAGAGATCCCCAACCTGAAAACTGGAGAGACATTGTAGAGGAAATTTACAACATGGAGAGACTAACTTATATTTTAAGACTACAACAGAAATCTGCGAAGAGAGATGGGAAAATGGACTCTATACACGGACTCTATACACTATGACCACTGACACTAGTTGTAAATGTTCCTTTTGTTGTTGTATAATGTAAAATCAACAATAAACCTTAAGTGAAAAAAAAAAAGAAAGTCAAAATAGGATTTTTTTTTTTTGGGGGGGGGGGACTTGTACTTTTTAAGCAAGACAGAGGTGGCAGTACTTGAACACTAGTACTTTCGACATCTCTGATGTTACTTGAGTACTGTGAGTAACTGAGTAACGGTTTCAGCATAAAATCTGATTTACGATTCAATCTTGACATAAATTATGAGAAACGATGTAATGTTTTCAAAGGAAATACAATAAAAACATATAAAAAGAAATTATGAAGAATTAAAGCAGGCCCCTAGTGGCAATAAGAGCCACTGCAGGTGTCGTAGCATGTTGCGTTTTTTTACTCATTAATTGTCCGTGAGAGTAAATACTACGCTGACAGAAAGACAAGGGAGAGAGGGATATTGTACATCCAGTTACACAATGGAAATATTTTTTTTATTAATAAAATGTGTCTGTAAATACTGTTTAAGTAGCGCTAGCCCCCGTTAGCCTGTTAGCTGCTTCGTGATTCCATTAGTGTGTCTTCTGCTCCGACCCGGTGGCAGGCAAGTTGTAATTGTGGTTTTCTGGCCAGAGACACCGGGGGAAAATGAAAGACCCCCCAATCATCCCATTAACACTTGTATTACCCCCAGAGGGACTACGGAAAGGATTTATTAAGGTAAACAAGTTACTTAGTACTGCTTTAAGAAACAAAACACATCTATTTTACTTGTCAAAAGAACATTTGTCACATAAAGATTTACTCACAGTGGTACGAGTTACTTTTTTATTTTACTCAAGGAAGAGTACAGATACTTCATTTTAATATTACTCAAGTAGAATTAAAAAGTACTGTATGAAAAACTACTTGCAAAAGTACAATTACTTCAAAAAGTTCCTCATGTACATGTACTTGAATAAATGTAACTACTACCCACCTCTGAAATACAAAGGCTAATCGCAACACATTCACTAATGCTAATGCAGCGAGTCCTTATGCCTCTCACTGCGGAAGAAAGACTTGTTAGAGCAGAGTCCGACTCAGGCAGAATCGAGTCAAACAGCTGTAATCTGAGCTGAACTATGTGCTTTGTAGTTTAACAGGTAGCCAGGTGAGCTTTGGGCATGTTTCCGGCTTTCAAATAAATCCAAACCAACTGGGAAGGCATTTAGACGCCAATAGGACTAAAATAGTAAACTCAACATTGACCAAGCACGTATTTGGTAAGGAAGGAATTGTAATGTCTTTACAGCAGTTTAAAAAAAAATAAATAAATAAAAAATAAACAGTCTAAATGTGTGATAGTGAGCACTTCTGCTTTGCTAAGATAATCCATCCCACCTCACAGGTGTGCCACATCAAGATGCTGATCTGACATCATGATTAGTGCACAGGTGTACCTTATACTGCCCACAATAAAAGGCCACCCTGAAATGAGCAGTTTTGTCTCACAGCAAAATGCCACAGATGCCACAAGCATTGAGGGAGTGTGCACTTGGCATGCTGACAGCAGGAATGTCAACCAGATCTGTTGCTCGTGCATTGAATGTTCATTTCTCCACCATAAGCCGTCTCCAAAGGCGTTTCAGAGAATATGGCAGTACATCCAACCAGCCTCACAACCACAGACCACGTGTAACCACACCAGCCCAGGACCTCCACATCCAGCAGGTTCACCTCCAAGATCGTCTGAGACCAGCCACTCAGACAGCTGCTGAAACAATTGGTTTGCATAACCAAACAATTTCTGCACAAACTGTCAGAAACCGTCTCAGGGAAGCTCAACTGCATGCTCGTCGTCCTCATCGGGGTCTTGACCTGACTCCAGCTCGTCGCCGTAACAGACTTGAGTGGGCAAATGCTCGATGGCGTCTGGCACGTTGGAGAGGTGTTCTCTTCACGGATGAATCTCGGTTTACATTGTTCAGGGCAGATGGCAGACAGCGTGTGTGGCGTCGTGTGGGTGAGCGCTTTGCTGATGTCAATGTTGTGGATCGAGTGGCCCATGGTGGTGGTGGGGTTATGGTATGGGCAGGCATCTGTTATGGACGAAGAACACAGGTGCATTTTATTGATGGCATTTTGAATGCACAGAGATACCGTGATGAGATCCTGAGGCCCATTGTTGTGCCATACATCCATGAACATCACCTCAGCAAGATAATGCACGGCCCCATGTTGCAAGGATCTGTACACAATTCTTGGAAGCTGAAAATGTCCCAGTTCTTGCATGGCCAGCATACTCACCGGACATGTCACCCATTGAGCATGTTTGGGATGTGCTTGACCGGCGAATACGACAGCGTGTACCAGTTCCCACTAATATCCAGCAACTTCGCACAGCCATTGAAGAGGAGTGGACCAACATTCCACAGGCCACAATTGACAATCTGATAAACTCTATGCGAAGAAGATGTGTTGCACTGCATGAGGCAAATGGTGGTCACACCAGATACTGACTGGTTCTGAGTCCCCAGACCCCCAATAAAGCAAAAACTGCACATTTCAGGGTGGCCTTTTATTGTGGGCAGTATAAGGTACACCTGTGCACTAATCATGATGTCAGATCAGCATCTTGATGTAGCACACCTGTGAGGTGGGATGGATTATCTCAGCAAAGCAGAAGTGCTCACTATGACACATTTAGACTGATTTGTGAACAATGTTTGAGAGAAATGGTAATATTGTGTATCTGGAATGAATTTTAGAAGTCCATCTCATGAAAAATGGAAGCAGAAACAAAGGTGTTGCGTTTATATTTTGTTGAGTGTATATATATATATATATATATATATAACAACAAGCGTGTGACATAGAGAACGCTTTTATGTATGTGTGAAAGCACCAGACCTGTTTATTTGGATGATTGAAACTACAATGTTTTTCTAGCAACTTCACAAAATGCTCCTCTGCAGACTTGCATCTTGTTGCTGCCGATATCAATGTCCAATATTTGCCTTGCTGCTGTGGCCGATATCCGATCTTATTTATTGTGACGTTTAAAATCAATAGTGAGGCTAACTCAGATGTTGTAAAGTTCCCAAATTGACTTTCCATCATTGGAAAATAAACAGATAACAGATATTAACCCAAAAAACAAGACAAATAATCATCATTTTGACTGTTACCATAGTTACCACCATGGTATTATTCAGCCCCAGGACATCTGTGACCAGAGAACTAGCTTACCAACTGTATGTGTGTACTGGTAGAATAATAGTGTACAGCCGTGCATTGAGAAGCTCGGCAACAGTGATATATTGCAATTACATTTTTAGAATCCATGTTTCCATTACCTTTTATTCTTTTTTTGTAAACACTGAACCCGCAGCCGAGGCAGATACTGAACATTTCTCACGGCAGAAACAAATGACTATCCGTACTTTTTGTTGACCCGTGTTGCTAATTTGTCCGGCGTGGGCACCCTGTGGGTCAGCATATTTAAACATCATTAAACCTGACTTAAACGCTGGCTATATTAATATGAAAAGAGCTGTATGGCTTCACGGAGGAGCCAGATGTGATGTGTCAGCGGCTTGTGGCTTTTAATGGCATCAAATAAATTTACACAGTGGCTATGGCTTCATTATTTAGAGATTCCTTCAGGCATGTTCACAGAGTATAAAACACAGCACTATCAATCTCCACTTTTATTACCTTATATACACTCAGCATATACAAACAGGAGAGGCACGTGCGCTGTGCCCGGAGTATGATACACATACAGAAGTACGACACACACGGGAGAAAGCAGCCCATATTACTGATGTTGTATTGACGTGTCACGTATTAGGGATGTAAAGAGTATAACAGGTACAGTACCTTATTTTCCAGGCATTTCAAACTAGTTTGAAACATTAACATAATTATTTGATGTTTTATAACTTTTTAAAGTGACAGTCTGTAAGTTGGACTGTTTTACAAATGTAATCGACTGCATGTAATTGACTGCCTCGCAGTGGCGTAGCTGCGTGGGGGCCAGGCCCGTCCAGTGGCCTCTCCTATCCCAGCCCTGGTTGAGGCTGCGCAGCCCAAGCCAATGTGTCCTGACTCTGCACACATTAATGATTTCAATTCCCTTAAGGTTAAATGTTATTTGACACCTCTGTCACAGCTACACCTCACATTTCTCTCTGAAACATTGTGCCTTTTCTTCCCCTGTCTCTCTGTCCCTCTCCGACGTGGTGCTCTCCCATATGCGAGCGGGTCAGGTGGTTACGAGCACACGCAGACAGAGCGCTCTGCATAAAGTTTGCAAAACACACAATAATAGAACATTAAAATGAAGGCAGCATCCCGATCTTTTGTTCAAACTATGAACTGTTTAACAAGATCAGACCAGGCAGTCGGCAAAAGCCATGGAGGGTGGATTGTGACAGATCTGTCAGTCAGTTTTACCGTGTAACAATCCACCTCATATTCACAGAAATACGGCAGAAACAGCGAATAAATCAGTCATTGATCCAACAGCACATGTTACTGTGAAGATGCTAAACGCTTTTCTCAGTGATTTAACTGCATTATAGGTAAGTGGATCGAACGCTAGTCCAGGAGACCAGTTCCCGTCCAAAACTGATATTCAGAGTTTCGGAAGCCTCTGCACATTGCACAGCCCCGAGCCCTGTAAGAGGCTGAGGCGGCAGCATGCACCAGCGCAGGGGCGGCGCTAACACAGGCAGCAGAGGGCTGGGATCCACAGGGAACCCCAAAGGCACAGAAATGAGCTACATGTGGATAGAACACAATCATTGTCAACTTGTTTAACATAAACCCACTAATTCCACAGCACAATAAGCTTTAAATAGACTTATTTTATTCAGAATATTCTCATGCACAACCCAATTAAAATGCAATGCAAGGCAAAAACTTAACAAATTAAATATAAATATGTGACCCGCCATGGTTTCCAGGGACACATGTCGGCAGCCCGTGTCTCGAGAAAAACGCAAACAAAGCTTGTTTTTTTTTTTAATTGGTGATTTTCACTTTTTTGCAGAATCGTTCAGTTGAAGTCACAAAGAAGCCTCTCCATGTTTAAGCTACCAGTATTAGTATATTTAAAAGCGTAAACATTTAGGTTCAAACTGACTTGTTCGGGGTTGATTTCAGAGCGTGCAGTAGGGGCGTGACTTTGTCTGTGTGTATTTACATAAGCACGTTTACGTAAGCACCCATGAGGAGGAGGCCATAGGCGCCGATTTATGTTTTCCCCCGTGGGTGCTCAGTCAGCCGGTACTGTCATGTGACGCACACCGCCTCACATTTACCTAAACAGAAATGCAAGCTACTTGGCAATGTCTACCATCATCGTATACACTGAGGCTATTTTTGAGAATACAATAAATGTGCATTGTTGTCACTTGTCACAGGAGGAGGAAGGTGCCTTTTCTAGCCGCTGTGTGCTTGATGATGAATTCATTGGCGATATCATCCAAACTCTGTTGGTGTGATATTGTTTTATGGAAATTAAGCACTGTTACGTGGTTCAGCCTGGCTTGTCCCATTGTTGCCCGTAGGTAGGATTTTAGTCTCCGCAGACTTGAAAACGACCTCTCTGATGTGCAGGACATTACTGGGACCGTCAGTGCAAGTTTAATCAGTTTGGTCATCTCTGGCAACATGTCTCTTAAGTTTCTAAGATGTGAAAACAGAGACTACTTAACAACATTGTCAAATGTGTTCAGGCTTACTCCTTTTGTTTGGCCAAATCAACACACATGTCACGGTGCAAGGTTAGTTTTGTTTCATCCAAATCATCTCCATGAAACTCAATGATGTTTTTACAGCTCTGCTTTCCAGTGACAAAATCTTCCACTTCGTGCATATTTTTAAACACGGACGGACTAAAGCGAGTGTCCACTGAGGCGATAGCTGTGTCAATAACCTCGAAGTAATGCCGTCGGTAGAGTTCCTCGGAGTTTTAAATGTGTGCTGCGGAGCACCTCCATCCTCCAGGCGACAGGGGCCTGGGCACTGACGGGCTCTCCAGATGCAGATCACTTGCCTCTGCAACCGTGTTTTGCCACAATGTAGTGAATGATCCTTCTTGGCGAAAACTCTTTATGTCATCTCAGAGTGTGTCAATCATCAGCCTTGCTTTCTGCATATGCAACTGCCTCTTTTGGAGTGCAACAGATACGGTTTCAATTCGAGAGAAGAATTTCAGCATCAAGTGGAACGAGAATGTACCACACTTCTGTAGGTTAAAGCAATCCGTTGGCTTTTCCTCCTGTTTCACTTCGGTCATTTAGAGCCAAGTCCTCAAGAAAAAGTACGTACGCGCTGTAGTCGTCTGCAATTGACCGCGGTGACTCTGTAGTCATTGTCCAGCGTGTCGGGCACAGAGGTCTCAAAGCTGGACTATCTTTGGTCTGAATCTGCTGAAACCAAGAAAGCCGTTTCGTTGAATGCCTGATGAGCGTTGTTAGATCCCGAATGAGTGACATGAAGTTGCGACATGAAGCGTTGTTCTCAGTCACATCGTGCACCACGAGATTTAAAACATGAGCAGTGCAATGGGTGTATTGAGCTCGAGGCTCAATGTCCTGCACACGAGCCTGGAAACCATTTCGGACCCCAGAGACATTTGATGCACCATCATAGCACTGTCCTCTACACTTATTGAAAGGAAGGGAAAATCTCACAAGAGCATCTTGGAGGAGCCGAAAAAGCGCTTCTGCTGTGGTGCTGGCTGTCTCATAAAATCCAACAAATATCTCCTCTGGTTGCAACTCATCAGTGACAAAACGGAGGCAGATTGACACTTGTTCTTTAACCGTGATGTCGGCGGTCTCATCTAAAATAACTGCAAAAAAGTCTGCATCTTTTTTTCTTTTCTTTTTTTCTTTTGTTTCAACTTAAAAACATACATGAAAGGACAGGACAATAGACATCAACAAGGCATAAAAAACAAAACAAATACACATACAAACGAACACACACACACACATACCACATTCTATGAAATGTACATGTTCTTTAAACTTAAATCAAGGGAATGTAATAAACAAATATTGAAAAGAGACTAAACTATACAAACTAGAAAATATGAATAAATACATTTTACAAAGAAATAATAAATAATAATAATAATAATAATTCAAAAACATTCAGACTACATTTGAAATATGTTAGACAGGGGAAAAGGGGGGGGGGGATAACTAAATTAATAGTAATAACAGAAAAATAAAATTTAAAAAATGTAAAATAGTCAGATACACTTATCTTCAGATGGAATACATATATATATATATATATAGAAAATATCCAATCCAATCCAGCTTTATTTATAATGCACTTTAAAAACAACAGGGTTGACCAAAGTGCAGTACACACATCATATAAAAACACAATTATAATTATATATATATATTACTATCCACTAGATATCCACTCTATCAATCTGGGCCACCGTTTTTTTCTTTTCGGATTTAACATACACCCCTCAACTTTGTAAATTTCTTGATTTTGATTCTCCAAGAAACCCTAACACCACCGAAGGCAGGCCTAACTGACATGTTATATTCATGTCTTTGAATATTTGCTGTACTGCTTCCCAAAAAGCCGCCACCACATGGCAGTACCAAAATAAATGATCAATAGATTCTGGTTCACTTAAACAAAAACGGCATTTGTCTGATTCAGCAAGACCCCAGATTTTAAGCATTTTATTTGTAGGTAAAAATCTGCTGTGGGCGTCTACCACAGTTTGATATATTGTACTAAAAACCATCTTCCAATAAAACGGTTGATCCAACAGATCTTCCCATTTTTTAAAGTTCTATACGGCCAGGTTATCGCAAATTTTTGATGGAGATAAACATATTTATACTTCTATTCATCTTATTTCCTTTCAACCATCTATAATTCCGTAACACAGGCCGGCAAACTAATAACTTGCTACATTCACTATTAATTTTAATTTTCCAATTTCTCCTCAGGGCAGAGAGTAGCTGATTATATGAATGAGGGGAGCAGATATCTCCATAGGTACTAATAAGTTGATCATATTGCATTAACTTCCCATTTTCCCCTATGATATCATTTATAAAAACAACTCCCTTTTGATTGCATTTTCCCAAAGTATGGGTTTCCCTTCAATCAATATATTTGAGTTTAACCAGATTATTTGTTGTAAAATTTCATCACGGTTATTTGGAGGGTTGAATTGGAAACATAACCAGCACTCAAGAGTTTCTTTTAAAAACATTGATCTATCTTTTATAAGATCTATTACATTAGACCAGGGGTCACCAACGTGGTGCCCGCGGGCACCCAGGTGCCCTTTGGGCCATGCCCAGTAGCCCTTGAGACTTTTTTTAAGGTGTAAAACACCTAATTTTCTTTAATCTGATTCTTAAAAATACAGTTATTTCTGTTCTTATGACTCAGTACGAGTTTAAAATAAAGCTATTTTGATATAATATGGGGTCAATAACCTATAAGTAAACAGTGTACATTCAAGTCTTTAGGATTTGTTTTTAACTGGTAGCTCTCGAACAACTTAATGCTCTTGAAGTAGCCCTCGGCTGAAAAAAGGTTGGTGACCCCTGCATTAGACGAATGAGCTTTCTCTAGCTGCAGATACATGAAAAGTCCAGTTGAAAATATCACATTTTGTTCCAATAAAACACTTGTATACCAATTAGGGTTTCATGTATTTTTTGAACAAGAGAGGCTTTTAAAGGAAACAAAGTGCTTCTAGGTTTAGTAATTTAAAGCCCCCTACTTCGTAATTATTGTAAAAAATATCTCTCTTTATCTTTTCAGGTTTACCGTTCCAGATAAATTCAAATATTTTTTGTTCATATATTTAAAAAAAGCTCCTGGATGGAGAGGGAAGTGACATAAAATAAATAAACGAATTGGGGCACTACTAAGGAATTTATCAATGCTACCTTCCCATATAAGGTTAATGATGCACCCTTCCATGGTTGTATCTTTTCAATTTTTTTTTGTTTGGTTTCATAGTTCACTTTGAGATCTCTCAAACTTTCTGGTATTTCGATCCCTAGAATATTGACTGGACCATTTGTCCAATCTATTGACAGATTACTCTGTATTTTGAAATTTGTTTTTTTGAGGCTCCCAATTCTAAGAACTTTACATTTGTCGTAATTCAATTTTAAGCCAGAATAAATGGAGAATTTTTCCAAAAGATCCAATAAACTGAGGAGACAAGAGTTTTTTGGTCTTATCAAAAAGCAGGTGTCATCTGCATACATAGAGATTTTTGACTCAACCGTACCAATTTTCAACCCTTCAATTTCTTTATTTAATCTTACTTTTATGCCCAATAATTCCATGGCTATTATAAATAAGTTTGTGTGTTTGTTTGAGTTTTTATTTCGAGCTAAGGCACAAAATCCAAGAAAAAACAGAAAAATATATATACACAATAAAAGAAAAAGAAAAAAGAAAAATAATAATATACATTCTAACTCGAAAAGGAGTGGGAAGAAGACAAGCTTATTGACTCCCACCCCTGTTCATAAACTTAAATAACAATAACTAACAACACTGCATATTTCTTACCATCTTACAAGACAACTATCAACCGAGTTGGTTACATTTCAACAGATGCCATACTGCATTATACCAGGTCAACACTCACAGTATGTCACACACTACAACCATTGTATTATTTCTGTTTCCCATACCGAATTCATTACCGTGTTGGCATTATCGTTATTCATCATCACCATTACAACCCATATAACATTACTCTGTATCAAAATGTTTGATACATAACATACTCCACATTTATTCATGAAAGGTACATTAATCGCAGACCGATTGATGCTCATAATAACAAGAATGATCTTAATGATGTGTGTTACAAGGGATTCGTTTTTTTTGTTTTTTGTTTGTTTGTTTTTCTCTGTGACTGGACCTGCTGCCAGAGGGGAGCAGCCCCCGAGTAACCGGACCATCCTTTGTTGAGTGTCCTATACTATGCATTAAAAGAGACAAATGTTTAGGAGTCTGCTGCCAGAAGAGGGTTTCCTCGAGCTGCCGACCCCCACCTGTCTGCCCTGTACTACGGGTTATGTTGAATGCGGCGTACATAGATATGTGCATGATTTACTTCTAAGAATTTATTTCCTTTATATTACCATCAGCATCTATAGCAGTACCGCTGTCTGAATCGATTAAGTTTGATTCTAAGAATAATCTATAGATTGTTAGGTATTAATCCTAGACTGTTACATTTAAAGTTTAAAGTTAAAATAGTGATGATAACAACACAACAGCAACAACAATAACAATGGCAATAACAACTGCAATAGTATATTAGTAACAACCACAATATACTTCATTATTAGTTGGATCTGACCTTTAAAGTATACAGCACTTTGTGACACCCATTAGTAAATCAAGTACCCATTTCCTCCTTCTGGTACAATGACCATACCATTTTTTTATATCTTGATTTGAAATGATGAATATTAGGACATTGTTTAAATTCTGCCCCAATTTGTTCCAGAGTTTAACTCCACATACAGACACACACATACTTTTCCTAGTGGAAGACACTGCTTGAACCTTAAAGTTGTCACACCCCCTCAGGTTATATCTCCCTTCTGTGCGTGCAAAAAGCATTTGTATCCTTGCAGGTAGCGCATTTTTGTTGGCTTTAAACAGCAGTTGGGCAGTAGATAAATCAACTAAATCATGCATTTTTAACAGTTTAGACTGCAGAAATAATATATTAGTGTGATCACAATATCCTACTTTGTGAATAATTCTTACCGCACGTTTTTGGAGTATAACAAGGGGGTGTAATGAGCTTTTATAGTTATTGCCCCAAACTTCTACACAGTAATTTAGATATGGCAAAACTAATGAACTATATAACAAAATAATGCATTGTAATTTAAGAAAAACTTTGCTTTATTAATGATTGAGATACTTTTGGAGACTTTACCTTGTATGTGTCTTATGTGTGGTTTCCAGCTTAATTTACTGTCAATGGTGACTCCTAAGAATTTAATTTCTGAGACTGTATCTAAAACTACACCGTCTATAATTACTGGGTCTGGTTTTCCATTATAATTACCGAAAAACATTACTTTTGTTTTATTTAGGTTGAGAGACAATTTGTTAATGTCCATCCATGTTTTTAATTTCCTTAATTCACAGTTTACGTTAGTTACTAAAGTACTATAATTGTCATTGGAATAGAAGACGTTTGTGTCATCTGCGAAAATCACTAATTTTAATAGTTTAGACACGTTAAAAATGTCATTAATATATAAATTGAACAACTTTGGGCCTAAGACAGATCCCTGTGGGACCCCACAACCAATGTCCAAATATCCAGATGTAAACTCCCCCATCTTCACATACTGTTGTCTCCCAGTTAAATAGCTTTGAATCCAGCTCAAAGCCACTCCCTTATGCCATATCTGTCTAATTTTTTTAATAATATAGAGTGATTAAGTGTATCAAATGCTTTTTCAAGTCAATGAATATTCCAGCTGCATGTTTCTTTCCCTCTAAGCTATTAGTAATCTCTTCTATTGCATCGATGATGGCCATTGAAGTTGACCTTGCTGCTCGAAACCCGTACTGACCTTCATTAATTAGTTTATGCTTATCTATGAAATTATCCATTCTACTGTTATAAAGTTTCTCTAAGATTTTGGAAAACTGGGGAGCAGAGAGACAGGTCTGTAGTTAGTGAAGATGTGTTTGTTCCCATTTTTATGTATAGGTATAACTTTTGCAATTTTCATTTTATTTGGAAATGTTCCTGTTTGAAACGATAAGTTGCATATATAGGTTAATGGTTTCACGATACTGTATATAATTTATTTAACCAGTGTCATATCTATATCAAAACAGTCTGTAGACGATTTGTTCTTACACCCGTTAACGACATCTATTATTTCTGCTTCAGTTACTCCAGACAAAACATTGTTTTGAGTTAATGTCTATCAATGACTCCATTTTGATGCTACTACACTCCGGAATCTCTGCTGCCAGATCCGGTCCAACATTTACAAAAAAAGTATTAAAATTTTCCACAATTTCATTCATTCTATGATTGTCATTGGTCCCATCAGTGAAATAGTTTGGATATGAATTATTTTTTGCATTACCCTTGATTATAGTGTTTAGTATTCCCCATACCCCTTTCATGTTGTTCTTGTTTTTATATAATAGATTGGTATAATATAGTTTCTTAGCCTTCCTTAATATATTGGTCAGTTTATTTGTATATGTTTTATATCTACTTTCAGATTCAACTGTTCTTATTCTAATGAACTGTTTATATAAAGTGTTTTTCTTCTTACAAGCATTTGTAAACCCTTGGTTAGCCACGGACATTTTGTCATTTTGCTGTTTTTACTGAATTGCCGAATTGGACAGTGTTTATTGTATGCTACACTAAAAAATTCCATGAATGTATCGTAAGCACTATCTACATCGTTCTTGTTATATACCTCATTCCAATCTTGTTTAAGTAGGGTGACAAGGGACATCCTTGTTTCACTCCTCTTACTATTGTCACTGGATTGGAGATATGGCCATTGTTAATTATTTTACATCTTGTTTTATTGTATAAAACTTTTACCCATTTGATGAGTGAATCACCAAAATAAAAAAATTCCAGACAATTAAAAAGAAAATGTAAATTTATCTTATCAAAGCCTTTTCCAGGTCAGCAATAAAAATTAATCCTTTTTCGTTATACATTTCGTAATTTTCGATTATCTCTAATAATTGTCTGATGCTATTCCCAATACAGCGGCCTTTTAAGAAACCTGACTGATCATAATGTATAATACTTGGCAAGACACATTTTAGCCTTTGCACAATGCATTTTGCAAGAATTTGTATGTCATAGCATTGAAGTGTAATTGGCCTCCAGTTTTTTATCATCTCTGGGTTTTTGTACTGGCCACCAGCCTCCTGCTTCAAAAGCAGTGAGATGATTCCTTCCCTTTGGGTCTCAGTAAGATGGCCAATTTGGTATGAATAGTTAAAGCATGATAACATAGGCTTTTTTAAGATATCAAAAAAGGTCTGATATACCTCCACTGGTATACCATCGACACCAGGTGTTTTTCCTTTTTGAAAAGACCAGACTACTTCATAGAGTTCCTCCTCGGTAATTAAACCCTCACAAGATTCTTTCTGTGAATTATTTTTTTTATTTTTTAAAGGAAGTAGGGAAGACATTTTGAGTATCAACTGAAGGTAATTCTTCACCAAATATTTTCCCGTAATATTTCTCCAATTCGTTTAGAATTTCATCTTTAGAACTTAGGGTTTGTCCATTATTCAATGTTATCTTGGAAATATTTGTTTTAGAATAATTTTTCTTTTGGAAATTTAGAAAGAATTTTGTGCATTTTTCTCCATCTTTCATCCATTCTGCCTTTTTAAATAAGTAGCTTTTTAGAGAGCGACTTTCCACTAAATCAGTTAATTCATTTTGTTTAATTTCCAATTCATTAAGTTTATTTTGAGTTGGATTATCCGTATTATCTATTTCAGAGGTAATGTTTTCAATTTCTAATAACAAAGTTTGTTCTCTCTTTTTTTAGTTGTTTATTTTTCCAAGATGAAAACCAATAGCATAACTAACCGAAGCTACATTTAAAAGGCTTCCCACACCATCAATGGATTAGCAGAGCCCGTATTGTGTTTAAAAAAAACTTTCAATAAACTCATTTGTTTTATTAATACACTGTTCATCCTGAAGGAGAGTTTGGTTAAATTTCCAATATCCTGGCCCTCGTTCTTGTTTCACCAGTGATAGTTTTAAGCCAATGGAATTGTGATCTGAATACAGTTTATCTTCAATAGAGGCATCTATTACTTTGGATGTTAATGTAAAGGAAATTAAGAAAAAATCTATTCTACTAGCTTGATTTTGCCTCCTCCAAGTATACCTAATAGATTTAGGATTTCTAGCTCTCCAGATATCCACTAATTCCATTGAATCCATAATATTATCAATCCTGTTCAAGGCTTGAGGATGATAGCTTTTAGTAATTTTACCTTTTCTGTCTAATACGTCATTCAATGAGGTATTAAAGTCTCCTACCATGATAAATTCACTCTCTCTCTATCCTGGAGAACATTTTCTATTCCATCAAAAAAAGTGGGTTCATCAGAGTTGGGCCCATAGAGATTAATAAGGCATATATTTTCTTCTTGAACTGTAATATCTAAGAGCAACCATCTACCATTTTCATCTGATTGCTTTGAGCATAACTGAAAATCCAAATTTTCTTTAAAAAGAATCATTACTCCCTTTGAGTTTTTTTGTCCATGTGAAAAATAGATTGGACCGCTCCATTCATTTTTCCAAAGTGTCTCATCTGCCTCAGTAGAATGGGTTTCTTGGAGACAAAATATATTATAGCTTTTTCTTTTAGCCATGAAAATATAGTATTTCTCTTTTTACGATCTGCCAGTCCAGTTTATTACTTAAAATGTCTACTTGTGCATACACCATATTAAATCAAGATATTTTAACTAATTATTCACTTTTATTAATTCATTATATGGAGTAAAATGGGGGAGATGGAGAAGAGAAAAAATAACAATAATAAAGAAGGGAAAATACTGCAGTGCCATATCGTAGTACCGTAAGAGGTGGGGGGGGAACAGAACAAAAAAGAAACATCCCGCATACATACACACACCCACATGCACACAAACACACATATACACACACGCACACAACACACATATACACGCACACACACACACACACAAGGACTCACATATAAGACAAGACCGAAGACAAACACAAAACTAATATATCCATTAAAATTAATGGTTCAAAAAGGAAAGAAAAAAAGAAAAATAAATCTTCAAGGTCCCTTTTTTCTATAATCCAAAGCACTTTTGCCTGGCATTTGCTCTGTAGCGAACAACCGGGGGGCAGTGACGTCACTAGCACGCGACATTGTTATGGTGCCAGGGGCTGACTGTTGTGTCAGTATAACTGTTCTTTTAACGATTTCATAATCGGAACAAGCTCGCGCCGTTTTGCCACCACTTCTTTTGGAAACTGCTTACTGATGATGACAGGCGTACCTTTTAGCGCTTTGCTCAAGGAGAGCACCTGCTCAGCTTGTTTAGAGCTTGTGAATTTGACCACAATGGGTCTGGGTGTACCTACGGTTTTACGCTCCCCAGTCGGTGTGCTCTGTCCACTTGTATGGCCTCAACTTCGTCCTCGGATAAACCCAGCTGATGAAGCAAGAAAGAACTGACGAGTCACTCCGATGTCTTGTAAGTCTCGTTCGGTTGTTCTTTGATTCCCATAAAGAGTAGGTTGTCTCTCATGCTTCTACACTGTAGATCCAGTAAGGTGGTTTTTAGTTTCTTATTTTCACTTGTCAAATCTTCCGTAGTCCGTTTTAGTTTCGTCACATCTTTCATGAGAGTTTTATTTTGTTTTTCGATCTTCTCCATAGTGGTATGTACAAATCCACTGATCTTCTTAGTTCCCCGACCTCTGTCTTCAATTCGTCCAGCACATCGAGTTTTTTAAGTTGTTTGAAATGTTACGCAACATTTCACGATCCTCGCTTGTGAAAGCAATGCTTTCTTCGGGATCACTCGATGAGAGTAAATTCCTACTCCGCTTCGAGTCCGGTTAGTTTGGCATTGTTCCAAAAAAGAAAAAGGAAAAACTGCACGGCGTAATTGGCACACACGTGGGTCCTTGTCTCGCCGTTAAGTTCACTCAGAGGTGCCTTTATCTTCCTTTTTTTTACGCCACAGAGTTAACCAAAGGTTTATGGTTTTAATCCATGCTCACATTTAGAAGTGGAGCGTAATATATAAACTTTAAATGGGATGGATTGGTGCACAAGCTCAGCTCACGCTGCTCAGTGCGGCCATCTTCCTTCAGTCTGCATCTTTAACCTCTTTGAGAAGTCTTCTAAGAACGCCGTGGGACATTATTTCTGTCATTTCATTCAAGATATCATGCAACAGCCATTTACTTTCTTTTTGAACTAGCCACGACTTCAGTTCTGGGATATCTTGAGCATGCATGTTCAATAGCTGGATAATATTGCAATCACCGTCTGATTTTCCCCTTACGGCCAGGCCTTGACATAGAAGATACTGGATAGATGATAAAATAGCAATTAAAGCTTTCCTAGCGTCCGCCATCTGCTTTTGTTTGGCAACAGAAATTGCTGAGGCAACGTTAACTTTTGCTTTCATTATTCCAATGACAGAAATAGCGGCTCGATGAAGAGTGGATTTTTCATGGCATCAAAATCGTTTAAGTCCCTTGCCCCAGCTAGCAAAACCCTCCTGCACAAAACTCTTTGACTCTATATCATGTGCTGATTGAGGGAGAGGAGCATTGATTTCTTCCGCCGTGGTACAAACGTCACAAAAACTTTATCTTTTATAGCATCATATGCTATCCAAGGAAACTTAGCTTTCCAGCTTTGTTGGAAGGTCCGGCCCTGGAGACCTTTCTGCCCTTTTGCTGCATTTTCACGAATTATTGCCTCCTTGTTGGCACTAGTAGTAGTTGTAGAGGCCGTCTCATCATGAATGGAGACAGTCTGGTGGAATTTTCTGATAAATGCAATTTCTTTCTAATTACAAATCTGTCCATTGTTATCTTAGTTTGTTTTATTAGCTTTTATGTCATTAGCCCATTGGCAGCAAACGAGCTTTGTTTTTGGCCGAAGGTACGTACACGGCGTGAGAGCATCATGTTGACTAATGACATCAAGGATTTGATTGACAGTGAGGATTTTTGCCTAGCAACACGCTGCCCACGTGCGCTTACTGTTATCGCTCACACACACTGCATAGGCGATAGGCCTTGTCTCAGTTTAGAAATTTTAAACGACCCAAATTATATTTTCCCTAGACGTATGAATTGGAATTATAGAGAATATATGCCCGATTGAATTCTATTTCTATAAAGTAATAGCAATATAATTTGTAAGAAAGTAAAATTGTCACAGGGGTATCTCGATCCAGGAACCTTTGGCATAAAAGTCAGGCGAGGTTACCGTTCGACCACGCTACACATATGCATAAATAGTGTCACATTCACATTTGTATATGATGGTAGGACCCGCGCCTGACTGTTACGAGAGAGAAGTACAGTTTTCATTATTCGTTTGTTTTATTCAATGGGACATTTTGTGAATTCAGGGTAAATTCGCTTGGGTGCTCAAAGATTTGGCTGGGTGCTTGAGCACCGGAGCACCCACGGGATCGGCGCCTATGGAGGAGGCACAGCTGCTTTGGTTTGCGTTGTTGACACATGCTTTAGCAATGAGAAAAGAAAAGCAACGCACACCAGAAGTCGTCTCCGAGGTGCAGATGTAGGGGAAAATCTTCATGAATCAAAAACAACATCGCACACTCATAAGTCGATGTCCAAATTTTAATGATTACGTTTCGGCATTAGCCTTCATCAGATCTTTCTTTTTTCTTCTTTGAACCAAAGTGTATGTGGAGTGGACCAGCCCAAGTGGCTTAGATCTTCTCCAAAGTGTGAGTGGTACTAATCAATCAGGAGGCCACACCCAGTGCAGAAAGGCTATTTCTACAAAAACAAAACAGTTAAAATATATACAATATATACAAAATCTATAATACATATAGTCTACAGTATTACAAGAAGCATTTGAGGTCAAAGTCAATATTTAGTCCATGAGGAGTCAAAGTCTTTAAATGGTGGATCCAATAGTGTTCCCTCCTTGAAAGTAGGAGATCCAAGTTTCCACCTCTAGGGGGCAGTTTTACCTGTTCAATCCCAATATATCTTAATGATGATATGGGATGGTTAAATTCAACAAAATGAGCTGGCACAGGATAGTCCAGGTTTTTGCACCTTATCGTACTTCTGTGCTCTGCAATACGTATTTTTAGGGCTCTACTTGTTTTACCCACATAGGCTTTTCCACAAGGACAAGTAATCAGATAAATTACAGATTTGGTATTGCAAGATATGATCCCTCTGATGGGTATATTTTTACCTGTATGGGGATGTTTAAAGCTGCTACAGCGGTATGTGTAGTTGCATTGACTACAGGCCCACAACGGCGGTTACCATCAGGTATAGGAGCTAAGATGGCTTGATTTGATGTGGTTATAGAGGAAGGAAGCAAACAAATGCCACGCAAAATGTTTTATACATACGCCTATTGTCAATCAGTTTTCAGGTTGAAAGCCTTGTTTTCATGACTATGTAAGCTTCCCCTGTGTCTCACGGAGGCCGCTGGTACTTACGCTGGAAAATGGATTTACCACGAGTTTGCTGAGCAGAAGGCACGCAAAGGTTACTTCAGACGGGTGAGTGAAAGTTTTTTTTTTTATTATTGCTGGTGGAGCTGTGCCAATGGTTGTTTGATGAGGCTATTGCTGTCCTGTTGTAGGCTAACGTGGTGCGTTAGCATGGGAGACAGTCATGTAGTGACGAGGAATTAACCTGCTATTTACACAAAATCAAGATCTCTACACTGACATTTTCTCAAATAAATAATGTCAAAGTTAATGCTTTATCCCATTATTACATTTTTTATGTTTCAGCACTTTTCCCAATCCTTTTTGGTCAATATAACTGTGGACGACAGTGGATTTTTTAAATCGTCTTTTAGAAGTGCCACCCCAGTAATATAACAGCACCCCCTTTGGCCCCCCTGTAAAAATTCCTGGCTTCGCCCCTGCTGTCTGGGCCTTTAAAGGAAAAGGCCACCGTTTTCCATACTGATATGTTCTTACCTGAGCTTAGACAAGTTGGTACGTACCTGTCTGGTCTTTGTGCGTGCCCGTGGAAGAGCTTGGTCACTTCCAACTTCACCCCCGTTTGGAGCCATAGGAATATGCTGGGTGAGGCCAAATGCTAACATCTTTGGTCTTTTTGCGTGACTGAGCGCACACGTAAAGACCAGACGGGTATGTATCAACTCATCTAAGCTCTGTTAAGAACATATCTCAGTATGGAGAAACGGTGGCCTGTTCCTTTTAAGTAATATTGAATAATAGCATTTTATCCAAAGTCCCTCCATTTACTGATTTCAGCAACTAATCAGAATCCCCGGGCCATCACTTTGACCAATGAGACGAGCTTTCCAGTGAACCTAAAAACAATTGATCCTAGAGCACCCTAAAGGCCACCGTGATAGAGGAACCATATTAAACACTCATTCAGCCGCTGGGTCACTGAAAAGTCAAATACGCACTAATATCAACTTTTTCTTTTTTTTCAGAATTAAAAGTTACATAATACGTCTTTAACATCTATCGGCATAAAACTTGAGAAGTCATCAACTCATTAAAGACAAGGAGACATCCGCCTCTTGTGCAATCCTTTTTCTTTCTTGCCTCCTCAGACATAATTTTCATGCAGTCTATTACTTCACTCGGCCATGACAAACCTTAAATCGAAGAGGAGAAAATGAAGGAGTACAAAGTACATCTTTCCTGTTTTGTAGCAGAGATCAGATGCCATAAAGCGACACTTCCCCGGTCACGTGACCCATTCAGAGGGCCGGTCCCTCCTGAGAAGTTCTGAGGAGGAATGTTGACGAGAGCAGCCCGCACAGAAAGGCACTATATGCATCATGTGCTCTACAGTATATCGAGCTAAAAAAAAAAATCATCTGATAAAACTCAAATTAAGCTAATATTTAGGTCAAACATTACATGGTATTGCTTTAACCTCTTAACCCCCACCTTAACCCAGCGCATTTTGTCTCCTTCTGCTTACAGACTAAAGGCCAGTGTAAGGCCTCATTAGAAAGCGAAGACCTACAAATAAATTAATCTTTTTCTCGTTATGGTTGTCACGTTTACGTCCTTTTGGTTGTTTACATAATGTTTTTCTTGCTTTTTTGTCATGTATTGGTCACATTTTTGCAGCATGATCATACTTACATAACACCTAAATGTAGCCAAACGCTACAAAAAAGCAATGAAAACCTGACAAAATGTGACAATAAAAGCAATGAAAACGAGATATAAAAAAATGCATCTAAAACAAAAACAAGGAAGATGAGATGAGTTTTGCAGGTCTTAGCTTTCAAATGGCGTTACTCTGGCCAATGGACTGTAAGATCTCCAGTCGAGAAGCTTTTAGATTTGGGTTAAACTGGAGAAAATGTGCTCGGTTAAGGTGGGGGTTAAGGAGGTAAGTGTAGCCAACAAAGCATTTTTGGAGAGTGGCAAAATGTCCTCTTTCCACACTTAAACTACTACAGTAATGACGGCTCAAGAACAACTTTGAACAGAAGATATGGTCCAAAATGTGTAGTCATTTGCGCGACATGTGGGACACTGTATTGGCTGGTGTCTTGGTGTAAAGATGCCGCTATGAATTGAAGACTCAAAGATGTTGATAGACGGCTTCTCCTTTCTCCGTGTGATAATGTTTCTGGAAGAGCTGGCCCCGCGCTGTGGCGTCGCACTGACCTGGATGATTGTTGCTGAGATGTGCTACAGTGACTAATGTGCTATTACAGTCTGCTCTCCGCTAACTCCTCATGCATCATTACACACTCGGGCAGAGTCTGGAGACTGTCAGACTCGCTTAGCTTCAGTTTCAGGTGCATTTTAAACAGCTCCACAGTGGGATCCGCCGCGTCACTGAGCAGTTTTATCAGGACTTACTGCTTGCTTCCGCTCAACGTACAGAACTTTTACCGTACCGGGAAAATAGAAACACATAAAGTGTATGTCATAAATGTAAAAGCTACATTGAATTGCAAATTTCATGACTGATGAATGAATGCCCCTCGTGGAACCGCCACCTTAACGTGGTGGAGGGGTTGGAGCACTCGAATGATCCTAGGAGCTAAGTTGTCGGGGGTTTGTGCCCCTGGTAGGGTCCCCCATGGCAAACAGGTCCTAGGTGACGGGTCAGACAAAGAGCAGTTCAGAAGCCCCTTATGAGAGACCAACAGGTCCGGTTAGAACCATGAGGCCGTCCTTCTGTGGACCCACCACCTGCAGGAGGAGCCATAGGGGCTGGCGCAATGTGATTCGGGCAGCTCCAACAGCTGCCCCCACGACCCGGCAACGGACAAGTGGAAGAAAATGGATGGATGGATGACTGGATGATGAATGAAGACTGCGTGGGATAAATTCAACTTTATTCACGCGTTGTTTTCTTCCCCACTCAAGTCCCTTTTAACCATAGACTGTAGTGTTCGTCTAAGTGAGGATGGCTTCCCCCATAGCGTTCAGCGCAGGCTAAGTGAAGCTCGTTCATGCTTCACTTAGCAATAACCAGTTTCGTCTTTCCCTGTCGAACTGGCAGAAAGAGCCCCACGAGTCCAGCGCGGAGCTATCAGAAGCCAGACCCCCGCTCCTGTCTGTGTTCACACGGGTCAGTGATCGTTTTCCCGGTGGAACACTCCGCTCTGGGGCCCAGTCTGCTCCAGAGCAGACGGGGGAGTGCACTTGTTTAGGAAGCACAGTGTCCTTTGAGAATACCACCCCCCAAAAAATCGTATTAAACGGGTTCCTCAGTGACTCCAGTGGACACAACACTGATGTGCACGGCTCCAACGCGAAGGAAGATTTTACTCAGATGAGCATTCGACGGCAAGACACGGCAGGTGAAAACATTGATTTTTCACGCAGCGGTCAATGTGGACATCTTTAGCTCGTTTTCTCCATTGACATCTTAGTTTTAATGTCAGAGAATAAAAGGGACTTACCCTTTACGATGCTTATTTTATGACGTTTTGTCGCTAGCGAGCCAGAGATATCCAGGAAGTAACTCCAACATCGCGCGGCAGAAGTTCATTCACCAACACTGACATGTTTTGTATCCACGTGTACTGTGACCAAGATGACGTGCATGCTAAGACATTACAAAACATTTTCTCCAAACGAGGTTTTCATTCCACTCTTGCAACAACATCTCCATTTCAGTAGCTCCCACAGACTCTAAACTTTCCGTCTTGGAATTAACAATATTTTGCAGGTTTTTTCAGAGGTATTTTTTCTTCAGTCTAAATCCAGGTTACACCCCGCCATTCCGACACACCGCTACTCCGACGTTGAGGTCTAATTGTCGGAGTGGCGGTGTTTCCATTTATTATCAAACGTCCCGGCACTCCGACATTTCCCCCCCCTTTGTCGGAGTGGTGACACTTTTATCTTTTGTGCAACGTCCCGCTATTCCGACACAAAAGATAATTATCAAAATACGTAGGCCTACTAGAATTAACTATATTTACGCTCACATCCACTCACACAAGACAAAAGATTTCGAAATGAAGTGTCACGATCACAAGAGCCTATAGGACCAGATAATGCAGTGTTATTTTCTTTATGTCTCTACACGGTTCCCTCTCGCGGCTCCCGTGTTGTCTGGGCACAAAACAAACCCTGAGAATAGCTGATGACGCTGGAGGAGTCCGTACTCCATCACGCGGTGTGCGGAGAGCAAGGGCAGCGGCTCGTGCCATAGCTGCTCCTAGCTCTCAGTAAGTTTTTTTCTTCTGATGGCTGCACTCCAGCCATATGCACGTTAAATTGGGAATCTTTTTACGAATGGAGCAACACATGCATTGCGTCCTCACTCCTCTCTCAGTGCCGCCGCCTGTCATGCGCTCATTACGCACTGTGCGTCGGCTGTCTGATGCTCCAAGAGCACCACTGAGGCCACTGTGATTGAATGATGTTGAACAGTATTTGTGCCGCTGTTTTATTAATGCAGTTGACATAAAACGATCCATATTAAATGAGAACGATGAGGAAGAGCAGCAAAGGAAACATGCCAGCATGGCCAGTGATCAGGGCTTATGGCACAATTACGCGGCACCACGGGTGGACCAGTGAACACCCACTTTTGTCCTTAGCCCACCCGACGGTCCTTATCATTCAGTGTCTACTGCGCGGTCTGCACCTTTGTCTGCAGGACAGACGCGCACTGGCTGTCTCTGTGCAGACTGACGCATCGCTCTGCTCCAAAAACTCTACCAGTTCCTTGTGTCCCCGACCAGTAACCCCTTCCTGCACCCTCCGCTGTGACCGGCTCCAGAGAACACTATAGGCGGCTAACTTGTGTTGGGGCATCATTATTGTTTTACATTTTGCCTGATGAATGAAGAGACCTGCACAATGCCTGTGCGTAAGTGTCCCCGATCGCAGGCAGCGTTGGCACGTGTTTCTTTTAGTCTACTCGTCTTCCTCATAACTGCAATAATAAAACAGTGGCACAAACACTGTTTTTTTTTAAAAAGCTCTTCTTAATTCCATTCAGTCACCGTCGCCTCAGTGTGGGGACATTTTAAGGCAGACGCACAATGCGTAATGGGCAGCGGCATTGAGAGAGGAGTGAGGACGCAATATAGAATATAAATAAACAAAAATAATAATAAACACAATGTGCTGCCGAGACGCAGGACGTAGATGTTGAACAACGAACACTGCGGCCACGTTAACCGGTAGCATATCAGAAAGCAGTAAACAAAAATAATGAACGTTGTTTTAGCAGTATTTCCTCCCCATTTATTAGCCATTACACCTTTCAATATTTTCTATTGATTCCAATTGCGGGAAACACAATTAAACAACCATACGTTGTGTTTTTCCAAATGTACTTTGAGACAGAATAACCATGGATCGAAGGCTATATGCCTTTGATCATTTTTGTTTAGGTTAATATTATTAGTTTATTTATTTTTTCGTTTTTAGTCCAAATCAGAAATGCATAAAATTAAAGTTCAAGTTATAAAAATGCTAAGTTTGAGTGGGACAGTTTAATTATGAGTGGCGCATAAAGTGGGATATCAATGCACAATGACGTACGCGCCCTGAATAGAATAAAAATAATTAATATCTGAAAAAAGGTAAAGCACAATCACATTTTACAACAAAAACAACTGACTTATATTTCTGTAAATGCGAGTCTAATGATGGGCTCCAGGTTATCTGGAGCGCTGTCCGTGGGGCGCGTCATATGTGTGTCCATTATGCGTAAAAGCTCAGTGCCCACATACTGTACACACCCCCATGCGCGCTGCTTCGTGGAGAAGGACTTGTTTTGGACAGTGTTTTGAACGAAGGGGAGCGCGTGGCTTGGTCAGCGCTGTGAGCGGCGCATCCACTTTTCAGTCTCTTTAAGCCTCGAGCGACAGCTCCAGTGTCTGAGTGTAAAACGCACACGTCGAACTTCAGCGCTTTGTTGTAAAATACAGACTAGCCCGCACCTGTCACTGCCTTTGCCCAAAACCATCTCACGGCACGAGCCAGAGGGACTGAGACATGCGCATAGATGGGCCGACAGCGGGGACTCTCAGAGCGGGGATGAACAGGGAAGGAGACGCTGAGCTGACTCCTCTAGCGCCATGAGGATCGTTAATACGCCTCTATCTTATCAGCTATTCTCACGAAATACGGGACAAAAGCCGAGGGCAAACAGATACGCTCAAACGATTGTCGGAATAGCGGTACCAAAAAGTGTCGGAATGACGGTGTGTCGGATTGGCGGTGTGTCGGAATGACGGGGTGTCGGAATGGCGGGGTGTCGGAATGACGGGTCGACCCCTAAATCCAAGCATGATTGAGCTTTGAACACACAAAAAGGGAAAGTCAGACTACAAGGTGAACGCACCGGTCGCTGTTCTGTAAACATGATACGAATGTGATGAACAGGACAAAACTATGGGTCTAAACAGAACTGAACTAAATCAGGACCAACACTAAATCATCAAGTCTGAACCAGGACTAATCCAGAACTAAACCCGGCCTGTAGAATGGAAGATCTAATTTGATAACAGACACAAAACGGAGCGTAATCACAACAACACGGCTACAACCACAGAAGCCCCAAAATAGCTGTCACCTGTTGTTTAAATGTATGTTCATTAACATGCACTGTCCCAACCAAATAAAGCAATAAATAAATAAATAAACCTGTTTGCACAAGGAGAAACTGACAAAACTCTCAACAAAACACATCTAAGCATCAATATCACACATTATATTTAAGACAGATCTAAACCGCTGCATATCATCGATTAAATCAGGCACTTACTGTGTTCCCGTCCGTATTCCTCAGTCAAAGAAGCTGCTTGTTCAGCGTCTGCACTGGTTCCAGACTGACTTCCTGTGTATCTTTTATGTGGAGGAAGACAGACGGGCGTGGCCTCATATTCATATCAAAAGTTTCAAATTGATATCTCTAAATCTACTTTTTTCCCCTGACATTTACTGCTGCTGCGTCCGGCTCCTATCGTTGTTCCAATGCGCAAAGAACGGCCTCTGACGCACCAGGTCAGGCGCAAAACTGACTGTCCAGACTTTCGTTTTCGTCATTAACAGCGGTCATAATCCAGAGACACATGTTTATTTTATAAAGTGTGTCTAATGAGATAACAACATCCAGTCAAACGCATGTTTTCTGTGCCGACTTGTCCTCGTGTTGGCAGTATAACCTGCTGCTGACATGAGTGAGAAGTGACGTGAAATCTGTGACTGTGAAGCAGAGACTTGAGAACATAATTTGTTGAGGGGTGCTGACGGACAAGATTCCCCCTAAATGTTTTTATTTCTAATTATTGTTTTTTACTCATTTAGTGGTGGAGCTCATTTGTATCTTTTTTTAAATTAATGATCTCATGTGCAGCACTTTAGAAACGTTTTGTTGTTTAAATGTGCTATATAATAAAGTTTATTGGATTGGAAAATGCTTTTCCTGCGCTTGCTTCCCATTCATCATTATTGCCTGCAATGCGCAAACTGTCCACCAGGTGTGCTACAGCACCCTCAGCATCCTGGGTTCCCATAACCTTGCATGAAAGAGACAGTAACTAAGACAGTAACAATTCACAACTTCTAAAATGTAATGTTTGTTTAGTTTCTGGACATTTATTAGGACTATTCCTCCCCTTTGCAGTACCAGTCACACATACTCACTATTGTAATCCTAATCAGAAAAATCACAATTTGGTATTTTTTGGGCGAATCCCTGACTTCTGACAAGGATGGAAGAGTGTTGCTGCTTAAATAAGGCAGAAAAAACATGTTGAGTTTCTTTGTTTGCAGCTGTCACCGCAGAGAGCTGTCAGGGACTCGCACGCTGGCGACGGGGAGTCGGATTAATCACAGCATCTCCCTGAAGACATCTGCCCTTTGAACAGCACCAGGCAAAATAGTCTCAAATTACACTTAAGGTCAAAGGAAGAGGCTAAATATAGATCCACCCTTAAAGAGGTGGATATTTATTTGATGGGAACATTTTAATATGAACTAGCATGAGACTTATGAACATGGATAGTAGGACTATGGCCAATTAGCATCCGTCATCCCGCTATAGGCTCTGTGCATGGAATGTTTTTATAATATATTATCAAAAAACTAACATTCAGATGAATGTCATACCGAGTGTTTAAAAAAGGTCTGATTATGGCGCCATGTTGACATTAGCCTTTAGTCTCAAGGCTAAAACGTCAACATTTACAAACAAAGAGGTCTTCCGTGAAGTATTTCCATCCTGAGTAAAGTTTTGAACATGTTGTAAATGTTATCCAGCTTGTTTTGTGCCTTGTGCTTTTAAGTATATCATCTGCCGTCACTGGGTATTCACCATCCACGTCCACCGCGTCTATATCTGGTGAGTGTGGTCACCACGGACAACAGCTCTAAGGAGTGAAAGTCCAGTTGTTTTGATTCATGTTTTTTGAGTCTAATATAGGCAAGGCAAGGCAAGTTTATTAGTATATACATACAGTACATCTTATTTATTTTTCAAGCAGACACGGCCAACCAGCACTGACACCAGAACAAACTGACTGAGACATAGAGATTCTCTCCATTAAAATACGATGTGAGGCAACTAAAACTGAGGAAACAATGCAATAATAAATGCAAACATTATAAGATTAGGTTGTTATGCGCCCTTTTGCATCCACTGTTATGTTGTTCCTTCAGTAATGTGTACTCTTATGTTGCGCGTCCCTGGGAGCGGCGCCCACAACTACTGCGGTCCATTTCTAACCGGAATAGTAGATGAGCAAAACCAGCTGATGCTGTGTACTGCGTGCTAAACCGTGCAGAGTTTAAGCATTCAAGCAGCAAGTCGAAAAGGGGCATTACAGTTACATTCCACTTTTTGTCATTTTCCACAAGTTCATGACTTACAAATTCAAGGTGCTTTCCAGGGGTGTCTTTATTAGTCATAAAAATCAGAGTCTCCAGTTTCCCATGAACACTGGAGGCAAGGAAGACGAGGTTGCTTTCCCAAGGGCACAATGACGGTGCTCGCTTTGACTTTTGTTGGCCCACATTGCCCAACCAGATTCAATTTGGCTTCAATCAAATGCAAATGTTGTGACAAAAAGGCAACACAGACCTTCAGACCGGGTACGATCCCACCTCCCGATGTGGTCCCGCTGAGCCTTCAGGGTAACAAATAATCTCAGACTGTGGGAAGCATGTCTTTACTGATGTTGTCAGTATGGCCTGATCTCAGGTGCTGTATGTGGCCGCCCCGAGCCCACTCTGACTTTAGATCGTCCACATTACCATTTATCCTTTAGTTCACCTATGGACTTTGACCAAAAGCAAACAAAATCACCACTTGGATAAGGGCAGATAAGATCCTTCCATTGGATAATTTGCTCAAGTTATGCAAATATATTTTCATAGCTTCTACATTGTCCCTGCTCCACAGCATAGCATGTTCAACATCATTCACTAACCATTGTTTTAAGCTCATCTGCTGCTGATGCTGGCCTGCACACATTTGATGACGTCTCAGCCATGCAGGAATTGAAAACAATACCAAGGAACCCTAAGCTTGAATATTGGATATCTGATGGTCTTGGCTGCACGATGTGTCCTTGTCTCAGCTGTTCCAAGACAGTCATTGCTCTGATCTTAGGTGGTGTGTCGTAGTGTGCCGAAAGCAGCCCGTGGCCATGCTTGCTTCAGATCCTCCACATTACAATTTACAGAGGGCTGTGTGTGGCTTGATTTAGGGTGACGTTAAGACGATTGGCCCCTGTGTGGTAGCCTGGAAAAATCCAGACTCACCACTGTACCAGCGATTGAGTCTGGTACCGCTGCGTCGATTCCATTTCCCACAGCGGTACATACAGAAGCAAACAGGAAACGGAGTAAACCAATCAGCGAAGGGCGGGCGTCTGCCGTTGATGCGGTGTTATTAGCGGTTTGCGCAGGATTATGAATCATGAAACTCATCTACTGTCGATGTGTTTTGGTCATTTACCACCGATTGGAGACACACTTTCTCGCTTTCATGCGTCGTTCATAGATTGTTATTGAGGGGACTTCGGCGTCCCGTGAGTGACGTTGCTCGCTAACAACCCGTCACGGCAAATAAACAAATCTGGTTGCACGGGATCGGTTTGATTTTGCGGATACATCCAGCGGGGCGGGGTGACCAGACTGATCCCCCGCTGTATACAAAGATACAGAAGGGAATCATTCTAGTCCCACCAGGCTACCTGTGTGGACCATAGACTGTTAAAAAGAATAGACAACTCCTCACTCCTCCCCATTTATCATAATGACCACGTTCGAGGGGGAAATCATGGCGGATTTACAGACTCCTCCTCCCTAGCTCTGATAAAGCATGTTACTGATAAGGGCATAAGGGCGGGATTTTCACTGTAGACTCGGCCCTTGTGTGACGTGTAGCTCGCCCAGCTCCAATGCTACCAGTCCGACCCTCATTAAGTACAACATTCCTAAAAAAATTCTTACGAAAACCAGCACGGTGCCTTTAATTGTAACTAACCCAGCGTTATCACAGGAGGAATATCTAGCTGTAGAAAGTTCCAAAAAATTAGGCATCAGGCTCTAAAGTTGTTTTTAATGTGTCTAAAGTGTAATGATTCCTAATGGGAGACTAGCGGCTATATGGAGGTACTACAGCAATGGCGGAGCAATGGCGGCCTCCAGTGTTGTGGTCATGAAGCAGAGCAGCCAGCTCTGCTCTGGTGATGCTCACAGGTCAGTATTCCAGTGGTGTGACATCACTCCCTCTGGGGCTGCCTGATTAATGTACACCAGAGGTCACTAAACGGCGGACCTCGGTCCAGATCCGGACCCATGCGCCAGCCATTCCGGACCCAAACCTTGGATCCGAACTTTGGACCCGACTGTGAATTCCCTCAGACGAGCAGCTGCGTCTGCGCGCTCTCTCACTCTCTCTCTCTCCCTCCCTCTCCCTCTTTGACTGCACCAGAGCGATACACCACAGCCCAGACGAACAGAAAGAGAAAGCCCTACATCTTAGCTTCATGATACTTTTTAAATTTTTAGAAACAGTTTCGGAATGACTGAAATATGGCTTGCTAAAACAAAAGCGGAGGACGCCCTAATTAAATATGCACGCGCGATCGTAATGCGCGTGCTACCTCAGGGCAGCTGTGGCTACAACAGTAGCTTACCACCACCGAGTATGGAGTGAATGAATAATGATGACGGGTGCGTACCTATGTTCCCCGGGTGCAATTTTTATTTTGTTTCTGTGGGTGAGTTGGTACTTCAACCAATCACAAGTCATGAGAGTGAAATGTCATACATATATCAAGCAGCTTAACCCTGACCCTGCCCTAGCCACTAACCTTAAGGATAGTGGGCTGGTGCCTAATCTTAATCAATACCGGTGGGGGAACATAGGTACCGGGGAACATAGGGCTGACCCATGATGACAGTGTAGCGCTTTGAGAACTTGGTAATACAGGCCTGTAAAGCGCAATACAAGTGTAAGGCATTATTATTATTCTTAACTCCACTTTTGACCAAGCTAGCAACAGTAATTAAGGGGGTGGGGCTTTTGCGAAAGGTCAATTCGCTGTCATAAATGTTGAGCTACAATGTTTAGCAAACAAAGCTAGCTTATAAGCAACAAAAGCTATTTCAATTTGACCACTCTCTTTGAGAATTAAAGCGATATTTGTTTGGAAAATCATCTAACATCGAGCGATTAATCTGTTGTACTGAAGTGTAGGCAGAGAGGGTAGATACAAACAAAAAGTTGGCAATAAACAAGAAGCTGATTTCCAGAGCTGTAGCCTGGTTTTAGACGGTCACCTCCACAGCGGTTTGGGCCAGTTCACTCCCTGACACACAATCCCACGCCATTCCGCTATGGGGTTTGGAAATCGTGGTACCGTCTTTGTAAACGACAAAAACAAACCTTCAGTAGCGTTTTGTTTTATTCTGGCATGTAAGGGGAAATGGCTAATCCTGAATTCTCAGTCCGTCTACTTCTCCAGCACTGAAAACCCTCTGGGCTCCCGTTTTCATCATCTCAACGTGCGAATTACCTCCATTACAAACTATTTTAAATTATGGTCAATGGTTTGATCTCAGGCGGTGTGTTTAATGGCAGCCCGTGGCCACACCATGGCTTTAGAATAGACCCTCCACATTACCATTTACCATTTTCCGAGCGCAGTACGTGGCCTGATTCAGCGTGACGTGAATGCCTTGGCGCCCAGCGTGAAGGCACCTGTGGGCATCAGTATTCCGGTGGCGTGACATCCGTCCCTCCGGCGCCGCCGTTCTGATCTGGCCCGGTCTTCAGTCATCCCCCGCCGCCTAATCACCATGCGGCCCACAACTCTACCAATTACTGCCACGCAAAGTCACTTTCACGACCTGGCGGGCCCCGCACGATGGGGGAGAATATTTCACCCGGCATGTACAGAGACGAGGCGAGGGGTAGTAATCAGCAACGGTTATTTGGGTTCTTTTTGAGACAAGATCGGGTCAAAAGCCACAGTTGTTCAGCTGTTTAGGAAGCAAAGAGCCCCAAGTATTTGTTAGTAAAATGGACAGTGAAATTCCTTGATAGACTATAATTACACTTTGTAGATTAAAAAAAAGTCCCTTCCCCTCCCCAGGAATGTCATCCACATCCAAGAAAATTTTCGCAGCATGCAAAATTATGTCGATCCCTTCAGACTTCTTTTGTAGCCGACATGCATAATTCATAAACATTGCGATAAATACCAGGAATCACTGAAAGGCAGTCTTGGGCATTGTTGTTTTCCTTTTTAGCTTTTCTACAAGCTTCAGCATACGACACCCTCTGACTGACTGTAAATTCACTGACCTTTTTCTCCCAAACTCTTCCATGATAAACAGTAGAATGAGCCCGATGAGCTTCAACACCGTGCAGGCACTCGGGCTCCACAACAATTCTCACACAATCTTCATCTTTACATTTACCCTCCACAGTTAGGACTTTACTGACGCCTCAGCAAACACTGGCTGCATGGCCGTACTCTTGAAAGGCGAAACATCTGATGGATTTCTTACAAAGGGCCTAACGTGATATGGAACATAAACACAAAAAGGTCAAACATAACGAAGTCTTGTCTTTCACCGTTGAAAAATCAAGTCAGACGTTTAGTTTCAGTGACTCCTGCAAAAGGACTTCTCTTTGTCCGAAAGTGGCACACCAGCGATTACTCCTTTCTTTCCATTTTGAGGGACAAATACACAACTTTTTACTGTCATCCAGTCTCTGTAAGTATTCATAGTCAAGGCCTTGTGTCTTTGCTTTTCTGAACAGCAATTCAATGCTAACAATACCACTTCGAGGGACTGTTTGTGTACAAACTGACCAACTTCAAGGGGGTTATCAAACATCCCATCTGTGCAGTTCACAGTAACCATTCCAACAACCAACAATTCTTCATTTCTGTTGCGTGTGTGTGTGTGTTTGTGTGTGTGTGCGACAGAAAAATGTTGTTGAAAAAAATATACTTGTGGGGACAACACTTTATTCACATTGTTGTGAAGTGCAATGTGCCCTCAGCCTTTTAATTGAAAATAAAGAACCCAATGTATTTAGTGTCATGTTAGTGTCACTAATGGCATCTGAACTGTGTATTTAAAACAGTTTGCTTCTGCTGGATGTAAGACAGAAAATTAAGTGTCTCACAATCCTTTATTTCCTTTTTTTCATAAAACAAAAGCCTATAAACAGTAGCTGATGTCGGGTCATGTTTGTCCCACTTCCTCTGAGTCATGGTGCAGCAGGACTGATATGAACAAGCTCATGTTACAGCAGAAGCAGAAAGTTCATGTCTTTGACACCAGTTTAATTATAGTAACTATATTTTAGTTAAAAGTAGATCTACCACAGTCCTGTCCACATCTGATGTAGCGGCGTAGTTTTTCTTTCCCTTAATGCCGCTGAGGGGTACGATTGGGTCCTGCAGATTTGTGTAACGCGCTATGCTAGACAGAGATTCTGGATCCAGGATGCGTTTCAATTATTTATTATTAACAACATGAAGCTACCACAGCAGTATGAGTATGGATATTTTTGGGCAGTGAATATAGATAGGATGAATACTGGATTGACAAAAACAAAACCAGGATAAAGCAATAGCAAATTACGGCTACCCAACTAGCCCCTCTCCTCGCCCCCTGCCCGTGAGTGTGCACCTTTCACACCTCGGTGCCCGCCCGCACACGCTCACGCGCACCTACGCCCAATGTAATACCCATGCGTCCACACGAGGGCGGCAGATACGCAGTGCCCACACCACAGCTACATGTCTGTCTTCTATATCTGACATGGTCCACCATGACTCAGAGGAACTGGGACATACATCAATCTGATTCAAAATGTTATTTTTTATTTATTTTTATTTTTACATTATACTTCTTTCAAATGCAGAATCTCAATGACTTCTTCACCTGTCGGTCTGTGACAAACTGAAGTGAGTGTCATGTTAGTGTCACTCATGGTGTCTGACCTGAAGAGCACCCTACAGTAAGTAAAGCTCATATAGTTTGACTTGTAACGGTCCGGCTCACATGGGCTAACATACTGTACATGGGGCCCACATTAGCCTTGCCTTTGCCATCCGTAAACTCCGGTCAATTATCTTTTCCCTACATGTACGTCTGGGTCTGATCTCAGTGGCTGTGTTACATCGGTTGAATTCCAAACTACCATTCAGCGAGCGGGGGAGGCGGGTGTTGTAGGTGACGTTACGCATTTGCACCGTATTTGCTGGTTGCAGTTTGAAAACAGATCCAATCATTTCAAAGGAGTTCATCCCTCCCACCTGAAAACAGAGCTCAATTGTGAAGTTCCAGGCAATCTGTACGAAATGAGTACGAGGGTATGGTAAGACCAGGCTAGGCCCACATGGAAACTGATGACAAACCCATGCAGACCCACTTTGTTTTGCTGGCTGGGATGAAGCAACGCACCCATTTCATTTGAGCTATCATAAAGTATCGGGTTTTACGAGTCAGCGCACCTATAGAGTCTTTCGTATATATCCATATGAATGTGTTCTGCCCTCCAGACCTCGTATATTACATCATTCACATGTTTTATTAATACAGAGTGTGCAAAGTTTGGAATATAAAGCACTCGGGGTCATGATTCCGCTCCACTATGGCCCGATACGTCATTGCACTGTGAGGAACGGAGGCACTTTACCGTACTTTATTTGAAGCGTTGGCAAAAATGTTCTAACTTTCTTGCTTCTGTATAATGTAACGTATTGCCTCACTTTGTCACATCACTTTGTCCAACTGCTTTGAGGGCAGTTGAGACAAAGATATGATGAAAGCACTTCAGAACAATCGAGAAAACTAAAAGCAAATGGATGCATGTCCCAGTGAGCCCAATAGCCTTAGGCCTTCCTTTCCCCAAAGACTCACCACAAGTTGAATATGAAATGTTTTGGCAATGCATTTCTTCTCATTTCCTTAGCCCTTCTGGTGCATTATTCACTGATTCCAGAGTTCCCAGTCCCTCTGTCCAGAATTGCTGCAGGTGAATAGGCAATTTGAAACGTTTGCTCTAGATGACTGTATATTTAAAATGCAAGTTTTGTCTCATTTTATGTTTCATATGAAAATAACACATTTGGTACATAAAAATGGCCACTGTCACCTTTATTAGTAGTAAGTTAGGGTAGCTGGGTGAGGGCTTGTTGAGTGAGGATCTATCGCCAACTCACAAGTGGCCCATTCTACACTATAGCTTTTGAATGCACTACACTATACAGGAAAAAAAAAACTGTAGTAGAGATGGTAATGACAAACAAGGACATAACAAGACTAAAAGAGTATTGTACTATACAGAATATAATATGCCTGACCCTACGCAATTCAAAGCTGTGATAATAATTTGTTATAACCATAATTGGTTAGAGTTTTCAATTTATGGTTTATTTTATTGCCAGAGTAGTTACACGTACTTGTTCTGTGCTAGTTGTTTGTTTTTTTGGGGGTTTTTTTGGGGGGGGAGGTGTTACAACTCCATAAAACAGGACAGGAATTAGATATAAAAAAATGCCTCTGAAAGACCTTCACAATACTGTTAAGTCCAAGACTGGAACGTTTGGAGTCTGTAGCAGCAACTACAGTGGAGATGTCAGTGCAAGAGTTTAAAGCAGTACTAAGTAACTTGTTTACCTTAATAAATCCTTTCCGTAGTCCCTCTGGGGGTAATACAAGTGTTAATGGGATGACTGGGGGGTCTTTCATCTCCCCCTGGTGTCTCTAGCCAGAAAACCACAATTGCAACTTGCCTGCCACCGAGTCGGAGCAGTAATACACACTAATGGAATCACGAAGAAGAGAAAAAAATTATCTCCATTGTGTAATTGGATGAACAATATTCCACTCCCCCTTTGTCTTTTCTGTCAGCGTAGTATTTACTCTCACAAACAATTAATGAGTAAAAAACACAACATGCTATGACACCTGCAGTGGCGCTTATGGCCTTTAGGAGCATGAGTTACTACGGCTTTAAAGAAAACATCATTTTCAGAAAACTGCTTTGAAGTTTTGTAATAAATGTGCATCTGCTTGTATATCGCCACAGACGTTTGTGGTTGTCTTTCACAATGGAAATGACCATATATGGATGTCGTTTCGAGTGGCAGAAAATGTATTCTTAGGTCTTGGAGAGGTCTGAATTCTTGACTTCATGACTTCCTTCTTCACCTGTCAGTCTGTTACAAACTGAGGAGCAATGAGGCCTCAGCCTTTTTTACTGAAAACAAAAAACACAGTGTTACTGTTAACTCTGAAGAGAGTCAATTCACATTTACACTGAGAAGGTTGGACTCATATACACACCAAACCTTTGCTGTTTACCAAGCATGTTCGCATTTATGAATGAATACGCTTGAGAAGCACGGCAAATCGCTGCAATGTTGTAGTGATTTCCAGACAAAATCGAGATGAAAAGGGTGAGTTTGGACTTTGATGTTTAAAGATGTTTAGGGAGAAAACCAGCAAAACATCACATAATTGACCACTGCTAGAAAAATCTATATGATCCCCTGCTGTGCTCGCCTTAAACCAAAATTCTCCAAATAACGTGGGCATGGCATGACCATCATGCACGTCATTAGTCTCACAGTGTGCATGCCTTCACCCTCTCACCCGTGACTCACAATGATGTGTCGTACAGTGTCCGTCTATAGGAGCGCTCACAGATGATGCGTTAATGATGGGCCATATGTGCCATGACGCTCTCTCGTGGATTGTACTTCCAACATGCTGATCCAGCCCACGTGAGCCCTCATCAGCCTCTCATGCCTCCACATGCTGTGTATGTATCGACGAGCGGCACGTTCTCACACTTACAATGACGCAAAGTGATTCTGGCCAAGAGCCTGCCGAGATCAACAACAGCCAAATCAAAGATAAAAGGACATAGTTGTGGCCTTGAATTATCAAAAGTTAAACCGGCTGCATAAGAGGCGACACTATAGACTTAGCAATAGCATCTGTATTCACCCACTTCCAAGTAGCTCCCCAAAGGTTTTTTACATTTCTACTTATGCTCAATGAGCCACTTACGAGATACTTTATATTTCTGAACACGCTGAACACTGAAGAATCTGCACACACTAAAACATGAAGAGAAAATTCAAGACATGTTTATTTAACTGCCGTAGAGATACAGACGACCTCTCCGGAATCGCCTGTGCAGTGCATCCGGAAATTATTCACAGCGCTTCACTTTTTTCACATTTTGTTATGTTTACACCCCTAAACGATCCACAAATCTGGCCTTATGGCAGAGTGGCAAGAACAAGCGATTTTTGAAAGAAAACCATAAGAAGTCCCGTTTTCTGTTTGCTAGAAGCCACCATGTGGCCTCCATGTGGCTTCTAGCAAACAGAAAACGGTAGTTCTTATGGTTTTCTTTCAAAAATGCCACTCTGCCATAAGGCCAGATTTGTGCAGTGTACGACTAATAGTTGTCCTGTGTACAGTTTCCCCCACCTGAGCTGTAGCTCTCTGCAGTTCATCCAGGGTCATCATAGGCTTCTTGGTAACAGCTCTGGTCAGTGCGGTCCTTGTTCGGTCAGTAAATTTAGGAGAACAGCCGGGTCTTGGTAGGTTTGCAGTGATGCCACACTCTTTCTATTCCTGGATGATGTATTTAACTGCACTTTGAGAGATGTTCAAAGCTTTGGAAATGTTTTTATAACCTAACCCAGCTTTATACTTCTCAATAACTTTATCTCGGACCCGTCTGGTGTGTTATTGGACTTCATGATGTTGTTTAGTGACCAATACACTCTGACCATAGCTCTGAGGCCCTCACAGAACAGCTGTAATTATACTGAGAGTAGATTACACACAGGTGGCCTCTATTTAATGGTTAGGGCAAGGTGTGACCATTCTGCAGTCATTAGGAATGTTATAAAGGCAATTTAATGCACTCCGAAAATGCGGTGTGAATACTTATGCACGCCCCACTTTTCACTTTTCTATTTTTTGAAAAATAACAGAATCATGTATCATTTTGCTTTCACTTCACAGTTGTCTGTTACTTGTGTGTGAACTTTCAGTAAAAAATTCAAAATAAAATCTTTACGTTTAGGGTTGTAAACATAACAAAACGTGAAAAAAGTGAAGCGCTGTGAATACTTTCCGGATGCACTATATGGTCATGTTCGAAGCGGACAGACAAAGAGAGGAAATAAATAATAAATCAATCAACTTGTTAGCCTATAAAAGGACCGATCGATGTCTCACTCCAAAGTTTGGTGAAAAGTTGACAGCCATGACCTCACACAGTAACCAACAACATTTTTTGAAAATACCTCTCTTCTGTTTTTTGTCGTAGAAATAATAACAAAAATAAGCTTTACATTATTCATTCACTCCATACTCGGTGGTGGTAAGTGACTATTGTAGCCGCAGCTGCCCTGGGGTAGACCGACAGAAGCAAGGCAACCAATCTGCGTCATCGGCTCCTCCGACCACCACCACCACTCACTCACTCAGTCACTCCATTCACCCAGGCTTCCTGGTGTTACCAAACGGTCTCCCATCCAAGTACTGACCAGGCCCTTCCCTGCTTAGCTTCCAAGGTCTGACGGGATTAGGCAGAGCAAAGGCGATATGGCCACGTATGCAGATAGTAAACCAGCTAGTCCCAGAAACATTTAGCGTTCCTGTTCAATGGATTTTTACTATGGCCGTTAGCCACCGAATATTGCAAATTATGAACAATCCAGGTGTTTTCAGCTGTTGGCAACCTATTGACCCCAATTAGGTGATATCGAAGCCTAGTTATAAATCATTAATCAATGTACAGACGTTTTGAGATTTTACTTAAGATATGAATTAGCATAGAAAAGTGAGCTAAATGCTAAATCATATTTAGAATCAGAATTGTTTATATTGCTATTGTCAGTTAACCTGACATGAGCCAGTTTGATATTCCAGTGCCAATAACATTTGAATTGACATTAGTCTGGGGCCGTGCCGGCTTGAATCGTTCAAGCAGAGGTCACACGTTTGGAGCAGCATTTGCTACTGATCAAGAACACCGCCAATCCATTCAGTGTTTCGTTTTGAAATGTTATGTGTGTCTGTGTTATGTGTTGCAGAATACTTCATGTTTTTTATCATCGTCACGTTGTTAATTACTTTTTTGCCACAACCAATTTTGGTTCAGTTCCAAATGGAGAAAAAGGGAGCGGATCGAGATGGATTCTTGTATGTTTGTAAACTCACAAATACCACAAGAATTCAGCTGGCTGGCAAGGTAAATTGTCAGTAAACAGGTTCACAAACTAGGAATTTTCTTTGGTGCAATCGTGCAACAAACATAAAAACTTGGTTGATATAAATAATAAACTGTAAAAACATTAACACTATAAAACTATAAGGGCATGCATAAAGCAGATTAAAATGAAATATGGTTAAAAAACAACAACAATTGACACAGAACAACAGCATGAATGGATTCAGATAAGTTTCTGCTTTTTGTGGGTCAGATAAACATCCAGTGGCCACAAAACATCATTGTATCATATGTTAATGATAGAGAAACTACAAAAATGTTATAAATGCTATAAACGGACGTGTCATATCTCACCATACTTTAATGTTTGTCAGGGGTAGGTTTTACATAGGTTCTATGAACTTCAACCTACTCCTTTTGAGTGCAAATTCTCTCCTTTACCTGTGATAACATCTGTTATCTGTTACCCTTGTTTGCTTCTCAAATAAACTAATAAAACCAACTAAAACTAATATTTATATTGTAAAGACCACATAGGTCCCTACATGTTAGTCACCCAGCAGGGGTGACCCAAACCCTTTATAATGTCATTCAAATGTGAAGAACCTGGTCACAGAGGGTATAAAATGATTTTATTGTAATCGTGTCGTTAGTAGGGTTGTAATCCGGTTTTAGTCCTGTGTTGATTGAGACTTGGGATGTTACCGGTATATCAGGGGGATCGGGGACGCGCAGAGAGACGGTGACGTAACACACTGTCTTGGGACACTTTTCCAGAGTTGCGTTGCCGGGAGCTAACCTTTTTTTTCCTGTGGAGTATATCCTATTTTGGAACTAAGTCAACCATTGACGGAGGTGGATTAACGCTTCACGGAGCTGCTGGGAGTGTCTGGTCCAACTTCAGGTGCAACTTGGCTACCGATGGCCACATAGCCGGCTACCTGTTGCTATAACCGTGTTTATTTTGCCCTGTCGAACCGGGCCTGCGGTGGGATCAAGGTCGTGGTCTGGACCTTATATTCATGGACTTTATATGGACTATCATACCTTTTGTTTTCACGCGCCTTAGTGCGTAGTTTTGTGTTGTTCACTGGGTTTACGCTCGAGTGTGAGGGTGGGTTATGTCCAACTACCTACTGTAATATACGGCTAAACTAGAGCCAACGTTATTTCATTTGTTTGTTTGTTTGTTGGTCATTCACCCCTGCTGGTATACAGATCCGCCCATTACCTAAAAGTGCGTAGTAGCTTTATCGCCTTGGAAAAGACAGGTGAATTGTTACAATATGTGGACAGAATGCTCAATTTAAACAGATCTGGTAATCTAACAGAAGTACCCATTACTCGGAACAGGCTTAGACATTTCTGTAAGCTCTGGTTTTTTTTGTCCTGTAAAAGTAGCTTACAGGGTAAAAAGCAAGTTACAAGGAAGACTTTTTAGAATCCTGGGACTAACCAACACATGGGTGGCCAATTACTAGTTCCTGTATTTGCATCATATATATAACTGAAAATCTCCACAAACAACATTTTAAAGCTGTTTTTCTTTACAATATCTAGACTACTGTAGGTTCTTGAGTTTTGAACCAATATAAATATAAATATTAACCTGGCTCTGCCTATTGCCTATAATCATATAAGCAATTTTCTCCTTTTATTTTTTACACATAAAATACATTCTTATCAAAACGTTTAATCAATGAACACTAATAAAATAATACATTATATCTTCATATTTATGTCTGTAATCTACAGCAAATGTTTCCAGCTGATATCTCTAAATGACCACCTGGAGTGTCTCCCTTTAATATCTAACATTAATGAAAATATCCCCCTGCGGCGTCTCACATTATGCAGTAGAATATTAAAAGCAAACCACATAAATACAGCATTTAAGTGCATCACAGCTAACATTTTCCTGACCCTTGGAGGCTAATCATTTCTGAATCACTGAAAGAAATATCATAACAGTGAGTCAGAAGGTTGTTTGAGATTATTTCACACCAGCCATCAGTGTTCACCTTTATCAAGCCTGTGGTGTGACATTTCGAAAAGGACTTTAGCAGACATTGAATCTCATACACTGTCTGATATATACCCAACATGCACACCTATAACAATGTGCACAGTGTCGGAAAAGTTTGACATAACCATCACATTGAGGTCAACAATCGACACACTCACAAACGTCATGAAGGATCTCTCGCACTCCCTTATAAACCTGTGGTCACAATGTAGGTCTGGACGTGAAGAGGTTATACACCAACAGATACCCCACGATTCATTGGTTCATTTTACTTTACTAAATGGTAAAATGGAGAATGGAAAATGGTCACATTCATATAGATACAGAAGGCATCTTTGGAATTGTCCATATACGGTCATGTTCAAAGCAGCCAGAGGGAAAACAAAGAGAGGTAAATGCAATAAAAAGCATTAAAAACACGATACAATTACATTAAAAAATACATTAAAAAATACATTGAAAATATGTATATATTAAAATTTGTAAAAATACAATCAACTGCCATAGGCAGCAGTAAAAAGGTGTCCTTTCAGCCTGGACTTAAACATAGTCAGGGTCGAGGCCTGTCTCACATCCTCATGAAGACTGTTCCAGACTTTTGCTGCGTGAAACTGAAATGCAGCCTCACCATGTTTGTTGGTGACTCTGGGAACCACCAGGAGACCCCTCCCTGAGGATCTCAGGGCCCGAGATGGTTCATACAGCTGTACCATATCAGAGATGTACTTTGGTGCCCGACCATGAAGGGACTTGTACACAAGCAGAGCTATTTTAAAGTCTATTCTCTGAGTGACAGGAAGCCAGTGCAGAGAATGGAGCACTGGACTAATATGGTCGTATTTCTTAGTTCTTGTCAGGACTCGAGCAGCTGCATTTTGGATATACTGCAGTTGTCGAACAGCTCGTTTTGAAAGGCCAGTGAACAGACCGTTACAATAGTCTAGCCGGCTGGAGACAAACGCATGAATTAATCTCTCCAAATCTGGTTTTGACACAATGTTTTTTATTTTGGCAATGTTTTTTAGGTGGTAATAGGCCGCTGATGTAATGGACTTAATATGACTTTTAAAATTCAGGTCTGAGTCCATGATTACCCCTAGGTTTCTAACTTGACTTTTCGGTCCCAGTGAAAGAGCCTCAAGATGACCAATGACAACCTCTCTGTGTTTTTGTGGGCCAAAGACAATGATCTCAGTTTTATCTGTATTTAACTGGAGGAAGTTATTTTGCATCCACACAGTGATCTGTTTGATACAATGACACAGTCTATCCACGGGCCCATGTTCACCTGCTGTTAGTGAAACATAGATCTGAGTGTCATCTGCGTAATTGTGATAGGATACATTGTTACTGAATATCAATTGACCTAATGGAAGCGTGTACAAATTGAACAAAAGGGGCCCCAGAATCGAACCCTGGGGAACCCCACAGGTTAATGCCATCCGGTCTGAGACACAGTTGCCCATCGTGACATAGTAAGTTCGGTCCTCAAGGTAGGATCTGAACCACTCGAGAGCCTTTCCAGAGATTCCCACCCAGGTTTTTAACCTCTCTAGTAAGATCCCGTGGTCCACTGTGTCAAACGCAGCGCTAAGGTCCAGCAGAACTAAAACTGTGACCTTGCCTGCATCTGTATTTAGCCTGATGTCATTTGTCACCTTGATCAAGGCCGTCTCAGTACTGTGGGAGAGTCTAAAGCCCAACTGGAACATGTCAAAAACATCATTTACAAGAAGAAATTCCGTAAGCTGGCTGTAGACCACTTTCTCCAAGACTTTTCCTATAAATGGCAGATTTGATATAGGCCGATAGTTGTTCATTTCTGTTGCATCAAGACCACTCTTCTTCAAGCAGTGGCTTAATGACAGCTGTTTTTAGGGCCTTTGGGAAAACTCCAGTCTGGAGTGAGGTGTTAACTAAACGCGTGAGTTGTTTTGATAAACTGCTCAGCACAGACTTTAAAAATCTAGTTGGTAGTTCATCCAGGCAGCATGTACTTGAGCTCAGACCAGAGATAACATCCTCCACTATGTCGTTAGGGACCGGTGTAAAAAATGTCAACTCTAGGTCTGCTACTGGTTGATTTGTGGTGAAGAGCTAATAGCGTTTTTAATGGCTTGGACCTTGTCACTAAAAAAATTAGCAAACTCATTGCACTTTGATGTAGAAATGAATTCCTGGGGCAATGAGACTGGAGGGTTTGTGAGTCTGCTAACCGTGGCAAACAGAACACGAGAGTTACCATGGCAATTTGAAATTATTTCAGATAAATACTTTTCTCTTGCTCTACGCAGGGTCTGATTGAATACGTGTAACTTTTCTTTGTAAATTTCAAAATGAACCGGGAGCTTTGACTTGCGCCATGTTCGTTCGGCTCTCCGGCACTCTCTTTTATGTTCTTTGACCGAATCGTCATTTCTCCACGGGGCCTTTTGCTTATTTTTAACAATTTTATCCTTAACAGGGGCTATGGTGTCCAAGACATTTAAAACACCTGATGTATAAGAGCTCAACAAATTATCAACATTTGAACAGGGAGAATCTTCAAATGTAATCATATCCATAAACTGTGACTTTGTTTTATCATTTATGAGTCTTTTCCAAACCACTGCAGACCCAACTGCTGGCTTGGGTACAACAGAAAGTTCAAAGAAAACACAAAAATGATCAGATAATGCAACGTCAACAACATTCACATTAGAAATAGTAACACCTTTTGTAATAAGGATGTCCAATGTGTGTCCTCTGTTATGGGTGGGCTCAGACACATGCTGAGTTAACCCAAATGTTTCAAGGACAGCATTAAGTTCTTTTGTGTGCCGGTCGTTTAGCACATCCACATGAACATTCAGATCTCCCGTAATAATCAAGATGTCGAATTCTGTGGCCACAATTGAAATTAATCCAATAAAATCTTCAATAAAAGAACAATTTTGAGGCGGTTTATAAATAACAATATAAAGTATGGCAGATTGTTGCATCTTCATTTTAAATGACACATACTCAAATGATGAAAACTCCCCAAATGATTGTTTGTGGAACGATAGGTTGTCCCTAAATAGTGAACAGACACCCCCACCCCTCTGATTTTGTCTTATTTCAGACATGAAGTTAAAATTTGGGGGTCTACACTCAATCAGGACAGCATTCTCGGTGTTTTTATCTAGCCACGTCTCCGTTAAAAACATAAAATCAAGGTTATAAAAGGAAATAAGATCATTAATTAAAAGCGATTTGTTATTTAACGATCTGGCATTCAGTGCAGCAGGTTTACATATAATTGGGCTTGATGCCACATTCTGACAGGGGATATGTACCAGATTTCTTTGATCCGAGCACCTAACTGAGCTCTTTCTGACAGAATTATTTTTATTTTGAATAATAGGCCTTATAGGTATACCATATTGCGGGAGACAGGGGGCGCTCAATTGAATAGGGTGGCTCCCAGAAGAAGTAGACGGGGCAGGGTGTGACGTCATTGTTGATGGTTGTCAATCACTTGCGTTTGTTTGTACAACATGCTGAAAGTTTTTCAGTAGCATGTGACAGCCCAGTCCACATGCTAAATCTGGTCCAATCTGGACCCGATTTTGGCTTGACGTTAAACAGCTAAAAAGAGTGAAAAATTGTGAGTCTCATAGATACAGACGGCATATTTGCAAATGCCCATATATAGTCATGTTCAAAGTAGTGAAAAAAAAACATAAGCAAATGTAACTATGCATCCTACGCAACTGCAATAAAATGTGAAAAACTGCACAAACGTTATTTTCTAGCCAGATATGACATACGGTCAGTAACAATTATCAAAAACTAAAAATTTGTGATGTCAATCGATTAAAATATTAAATTGCGATTAATCTCATGAATTAACTCGCAATTAATCACTAATTAATCACACATTTTTATCTACTGCAAATGTCCCTTGAATTATCAGTTTACTCTAATACTCTTATCGGGTTCCTCAAATATGGATTTCAAAGGTTCCTCAGTAGCAAAACAAACCAACAAGTGCTATTTCTCCTGTAAACTCGCGGTCACATGACGCGTGACAGCGGCAGGAGAGCGGCTCATGCAACGTCTTTTTTTTTTTTTTTTTTTTTTTTTATTATTATTTTTTTTTAAGTTTTATTTTACACAAAAAAACCTACAAAACCAACAGAGCTAACGACTCTGTTAAACAGGGTAAAACAAGACGACAGTTAAAGGAAGGGGACGTGCATACATTAATGGGTGGGGGAGACCAAGACGACAAGAATGGACACGAATTTGCTTTAGATATTTGTCTTGTGTTTTTCCATTAGGGTAAGCGACAGAGAGGGTAGATGAGGGTGAGTGTGCGTGTATATGTGTGTGTGTGTGTGTGTGTGTTTGTTTGTGTGTGCGTGTGTGTGTGCATTTCAATAATATTGGTTATGGGAATTGTCATGGTGGGTGACAGAGCCTGGCGTTTAAGGAAAGGAAAATAAGCAAAAAATAGATAAAAATACAAATAAAAATAGTAAACAAAAACAGAAGACAAACAAAAATAAATAAATAAATAAATAAAAATAAAAAATAATAATAATCCACCCAACAATAATAATAATAATTTTAAATAGATAAGATCCAAGAGATGGGGGACAAATAATTGGATGGTTTGAAGAGCAGAAGAAGAGGAAAGGAAGAAGCAAACAAACGAGAAATAGACAAACACACATACATATACATATAAACCCATACCCATACATAAACACATACATATAAACATATTCCGGTCTTTTAGCCATTCCTCTTTCTCTTTCCCCCTTTTTTTTTTTTTTTTTTCTCTCTCCTTTTTTTTAATTATAATTTTTATTTTATTGTTATTATTGGTAGTGGCCATGATTCCTAGTCGCACTCTAACCCTGAGGAGAGTGCGGACCGGGATAGCTCCGTAGACTCCAAAGCAACCCTCTCACCCCACTGGGGAGTTGGTCTGCCTCGATGGCTCATTGTTAAGCCACAACCTTGTTTTGATTCAGAGAGGGGAGAGAGGAGAGATCTTAGAGATAGATAACTGCGTAATTAAATGTAATGATAAAACAGTATTAGTAATAATGATAGTAGTGGTAGTAACAACAACGACAACAACACAAATCTATTATTAAGACAAACAACAACAAAACATACACATGTAAAGTAACTAAAGAGACAGATAAATGGGTATTAAGGGGTGTATGCATGTGTGTGTGGGGGTGGGGTCGGGGTAGGGCTGACCAACAAACGAACAAACTGATACCAAGTAAACTGTACATGAATAAAGTGTGAGTTGTAAAGCAAGTTTGTCCATTATTATTGTTCAGTCTCCCCAACCAAGTGTATACTGTAAAATATTTCACAAGGTTGATAGGAGACATAGCAATTTCAGTAATAGTGATGAAGATAATAGTAATCATAATGAAAGTATCAACAAAATTAATGAATAAATAAAAAAAGAAAAGTAGGCAAGCAAATAATAATGAAGCAGATAATAAAAACATTTAATGGAGGAAATAGTAATATATAATACTAATAATACAAATACAGATAATAGTAATATAATAAATAATAGAGATTATCTATAATAACAGATAAGGTGGAATTAATGGTTCTGTAGAAATGTTAAGAATGGGGACCAGATGGAAGGGGCTTCTGTGTGTGGGGGGGAGGTATGAGTGTGGTCCAGAGTGATAACGTCAACCAGGAGGTTTTTCCATTGTTTGATGCTGGTTTTATGTCTTGTTTTCCAGTTCATGAGGATTGTTTTCTTGGCGACAGCCAGGGCCACAAGGAGTATTCTGTTGTTTGTGTTATTCAGGGTGGTTGTGGATGTGTCACCGAGAATGCAAACAGAGGGTGATAGAGGGATGCGACAGCCAAAGAATGTGGACATAGTCTTTGTGATCTTTGACCAGTAGTTTTGTATTGGTGTGCAATGCCAGAAGGCGTGGATATAAGTGTCTGGGGTGTTGTAAAAAGCCCAACTTGCTATTTGTTATCAGAATATAGAAATGTTAGTCCAGTGAATATTTAAACTGGTTAAAAGTTGAGTCAGCATGTAAATTCAATTAAACAACGTTTAAATATGTTCATGTTCAGTGACTGCAAGACGAAAAGTTGAGATAACTTGTTAGGATAATTTTTCATTTCAAGCCTTGACCGTTATTTGTTCGCGCATGCGCTGTCAGTAAAATGTAGGGGTTTCCGTCCTTGCCATTTCTGCTCCGCTACACCACGCTACCGTGCGCCAGAGAGTCTCGTGAAAACAAAGGTAAGGATCATTTTCGTGTTAAATGTGTTTTGTGTAAATTAACAAACTGGGTCACTTTAGATTATTTTGAAGTCTCTTGAGTAATGAGGTCCTGCCAATTTAGCTAAACCTCTGTTTGCCCCTGTGTTATAGCTATTATAGCGATTTCATTCTGACATCTGAAAATGACGTTCATGTGAATCCATGGATGTAGCTTGCTGCTTGAATAAAAAATTAATAAATGAAAATTTAAATCGAGCGAGTAGGCGGGGGCGGTCCCGGTCCCATTTCCGGTAAGCACCAGGCTGTGTGCTGGCCGCATTCGCTCGCTTCACCTGCGCAGGATGAACAACGGCCCGGTGTCTGCGCTGTAGGCTCCACACCAACCCGCCTCCAACCGGTCAGATCACTGAGAACACAAGACGTTGCATTGACTGTGAGATTTAGCGCTGTATGTGTGTGTATAGATAGCCTCCCCTGACTTGAAAGTGTATTTGTAGCAGCACGACAAAGCTAGCTGTTAGCAAAGTTACCATTGTGAAATTGCCCCTGTCCCCACCGGAACGCAAACTATGCCATTCGTATGTGATACGTTTGTGCTATGAAGTTGTTCGTTTGTGCTGCTGTTTTTGCGATGTTGTAGATTTTTTTTTTTTTTTTGGCGAGTGTGTGTGTGTGTTGACACGCATTCAGTGAGGCGTGCGCGCGAGTCAGTCGCTCACTTCACGAAGGTAAAGTTTGTTGATGGATCTTATCAGGCTGAATGGGGTTAATCGCCAAGTTCTAGCTAATATTTAATTGTAGCCCTGAGAGCTGATAGATATAGCGATTTACTGTTTAATGGAGACAGAAACGAAATGATTGGTTAAACATCGTCAGTGTTTGGCGTAAGGCACAGACTCTCAGTAGAGAGGAGGGAAGCTGCAGGACACCGCCGAGGGAGGGATGGAGAGGTGTAGAAGGGTGCACCTTAGGTGAGGTGACACTATTATACCTTATATTGACTATGTTTAGCCCTAATCCTGTACTTTGCAGTAGTACATTTTAAGTCAGTAGTTTTATCGGCTCCTGGTCTTGGCTTTCAAATGAGGCGTTACACAAGCATTTTAGATTAGGGTAAATCTGAACTGGAGAAAACGCACTTGGTTAAGGCGGGGGTTAAGAGGTTAAAAGGCTGCCATGTGCAAGGAAAACCTATTAAACCTAATTCACCTAAATACATTTATTTTAAAAGGCCTATTAGTCTGTTAAAGTTTCTATGCAGCCTTTGACTATTTTGTTCTTGTGCTTGTTTTGTTTTATTATGTCAATGTTATTTTTTTTATCTGATTTTATTCACCTGTTGTAGCACTTTGAGGTTTTTTTAAATGTAAAGTGTAATATAAATACATGTATTATTATTACCTAATTGGAGACATGTCAACCTAGCACATTTTTATGTTTTCTGAAAGACTTTACTGTTTGTCTTTTGTAGATGGTGCGTCTTCGTGTGGTGTTTGCCCCTATGCACCCAAGATGACAAAGTTGTACAGGGCACACACTGCTTCATGTGAGCAAGACATGAAAACCCTGTTAGGGCATCTTGATGATCAGGTGAGTGTTCTTTGTCATTTTGCCTTCTCCATTTTTCCCTCTTAATTTTTACCCTGTGTATTTCAGACCACCGGAATGCATGCCCAAAGGAAATCTGCTGCTCTTAAAGGTCTGCCATTGGTCATGTGGGAGGACTCTCAAAAGTTCCTGAGAACATGTTTGGTGAGTTATCATTTGTGCTTCACAGCTAGAAGGTTCTGGGTTTGATTCCCACCAGGAGGACGGGGCCTTTCTGTGTGGAGTTTGCATGTTCTCCCATGTCTGCGTAGGTTTCCTCCGGGTACTCCGGTTTCCCCTACCACTAAAAACATGTATTATAATGGGTGAATCCTCCAGCCAGGTGATTCTGACCTCCAGCCTGACTACAGATCTGGAGATGGGTCCCCGGACACAACACTACCGTCGCCTTCTGCTCCTTACGGGTCGCCCCAGTGGCATCGAAGGATGGGGTCAAATGCAGAAGACAAATTTCGTCACAGGGACAAAGTATAGAAACATCACAGTGGCCTCTACTATGCTCCAGGACTAATTGTTTAAGGGTTTCTGTTCGGTTTGGGTCCCACACCCTAAAAAAAATGGCCACAGCCACTGGGCCCCCAAATGTTTAAAGGAACAGGCCACCGTTTTTCCATACTGAGATCTGTTCTTACCTGAGCTTAGACGAGTTGATACGTACCTGTCTGGTCTTTGTGTCCGTGGAAGAGCGTGGTCGCTTCCAACTTCACTCCGTTTGGAGCTATAGGAATATGCTGGGAGAGGCCAAATGATAACAACATCTTTGGTCGTTTTGCGTGACTTGGCTCATGCACAAAGACCAGACAGTTGCACATCAACTCGTCTAAGCTCAGGTAAGAACATATCTCAGTATGTAAAAACGGTGGCCTGTTCTTTTACTTACACAAAAATATCAAGTTTTTATTTTTTTCACCAAAAAAGTTACTTGGTACCCCTTTAATTACTTGTAAAATCTTTGACAAAATGTCTTCTTTTAAAACAGGAGATAGAGCCTCCAGAATATAGTGTTGGTGGAATGAAGATGGAAGCTTTAACCATCATCGAGGATGATGCCGAGACTGTTGCGTGTGACCCAAACATCAGGTTTTTCGCGGTTGTGCTTGAAGAACAGATTGTTGTGGATGAAGTAAGTGACCTGCTGACTGCCGTTGCGCTCCTATTTGGACTAGTGTATGCGCTGAACATGGACTACCCAAATGAACTTGAATACACGTTTGAAACTATTCAGAAGATGTTCATGTGTCTGCTAGAGTACAGTCATTCAAAAACAAAATGTGAAGATATTGATCGAGATTGTACAAAGCGTTCTGGTGGTTCAACTGCTCACAAGAAAACAATCTTCTATTTGTGAAAGCTCTCATTTGTACAGGGACTACAAATTGATGTGAATCTTCAATCGTTTACTGGTCTGGGTTTACCGAGCGACTTTTCTCCAGTTCAGCTTTACCCAAATCTAAAAGCTTCTTGACTGGAGAACTTATAGACTTAATGACGCCTCATTTGAAAGCTAATACCTACAAAACTGATCAAAACTTTTTTTGTCGTGTTGTGGTTACTTTTTCATTGCATTTTGTCTCTTCTTTTCGTCGCTTTATTTATAATTTTTTGATATTTCGTCACTGTAGTCGCGTTTTTGTCGCTTTTTGTTGTGTTATTGTTGCTTTCCCAGCATGTCCTTTTTTTTTCATCACTCTTTAGTCATTGGGTTAATGTTGCTTTTCCGGGATGTTTTTGTCACTCTTTAGCCACTTTTTTGCTTTTAGATTTGGGTAATGCCAATCTGGACAAAGTGTGCTCAATTAAAGTGTTGTATTAGGATATTTTGCTTCAAATCGTAAAAGCTTGTAGAATGCATGCAATTGATAGTTGTTTACAGAATCAATTAATTGGCCAATTGGTTTCCATGGTTTCTGTAAACATTTCATGGTTTCAATGCAGGGCAGTCAGATCCAGGCTACAGCTTTACATTAGAGCACAATGTGAACAGCAGTAAAAGAAAGGAATATACAGCAACAAAACGCTCAACATCAAAGTTATGATGGTAAGGCAAATTTTAGCGCTTTATATACCTTTTTAATTTACTGCCGTTTACATTATTAGCAGCGCTCTAATGCCAAGCAAAGAAGCTGTTGCCTGGATCTGACCCACCATCCTGCTTTGAAACAACTGAATGCTTACAAAAAATGTGGAAACTAAGGTATGTGGTTTGTGGATGTTGCAAAGCTTACTTAACTAACCCAGTCCAGTTGACAATTTACGCTTTACTTTGATTTTTTATATTTTTTTTGTATTGACAGTTTTTAAAAACTTTCATATAAAAGAAATATACACTTGCATACATACTAGAGAAAGATATCTCTATCGATACGATAACGATATATGAACATTCAAAATATCAATGTCGCAAAAGAAAAATATATTATTGCATTTATATCGCGATATGAACACTCAAAATATTAAAATAAAAAAAGCAAGATATAAACGATATAGATTTTCATCAATAAAACTGCACTCTTTTGTATTATGATTTTATTTTTCTGAAAAATGCTTAGTTTTCACCTAACCCATAGTTGTATCGTATCGATAGAGATATCTGGTATGAATATCGAGATGAAATTTTGTCTATAACGTTCAGCCCTAATGCATACTTTACTTTACTTTGACTAAAGATTTTTCTAGTTTGATAAGAGCCAGTTGTACTGCACTTGTTTTGCTCACAACTACAACAGCTGTTAAATAATTGCACTTTACCATGTTAAACACTTAACCATAACAAGCTTTATTGCTGCAGCTGTTTGAATAATTGCACTGCAATATGTTGAACACTTAATGTTTGTTGAACAGAAAATATTATATTGTTATATAATATTATATAATATATTATTTTTAGTTAAGCTTGAATTGTTGCCAGAGGTATAGGGCAGTGCTTGGGAAAAAAGTAAACTAGTCAGTGCAATGCTCAGGTTTCTGAGATGAGTAATTTTCAAAACATATTGTGAGTTTTTATATTTGTCTTAATAAATTCCTCAAATGTTGATTTTGTTATCCTTTTATTTGTTAAATATTGAAATGATACACGGTACAGGACCCCAGATTTCATGCATCTTAATGTCAGATCAAAAGAATTTTCATGCAATTATCAACCAAATGGAAAATTATAATGAAATACTTTTTTAGATATTGATTGATGGCTTCTTCTAAGTTGTACCATAAGTTGTTTGTGTTTTTAAAGTAAGCTCAGTTGTGCATTCTGTTTTCAAGAATGACATGTTCTATCTTGAAGTTATTCCCTAAATTACATAAACAAATTGTAAGTGTAAACCTTTATCATTTGACTCAACTTAAAAGAGTAAAGCAACTGGCTGCAAAGCTTTTTTGAGTTCACTCAACTTTATCAAGAAGCAAGTTGTGCCAACATATATTTGAAAGTTAACTTTGCACTTGATTCAACTCTTTTGTTTTTGTTAAAGAAATTAACTATTAGTAGTTGACCAAACATATTGCTTTAAGTCCAGCAAACACTTAATTCTATGTGTGGTAAAGTTTTTCTTTCAAGTTGGATTTATTTAAAGTTTGTATTTGGCTCAACAAAAAACCTTAAAAGTTGAGTAAACTCAAAAAAGCTTTGCAGCCAGTTGCTTTACTTTTTTAAGTTGACTCAACTTTTTATTTATTACAGTGTACAGTTTGTACAGTTAATAGAGGAGTAGCCCATTTTTGATAGTCTTTGTCCAGTGTAGTGTGTTCTATGAAGAATTTTATATTGAATTAATTGTAAGTTTGAGTTATTAGTCATAATGTACATGTTACGGCAGATTTGCGTCCAGAAGTCGGCACCGGGAGCAACCATTAGGTCGTGTTCCACTTTGCTGTTGGGATGCAAAAAGAGGTGTCTGATTTGGAGATCAACTGATAAGTTTTGGAGAGCTGTTGTTTTGGCTTTAATTTGAGTAGGTCGATAGTAAGTGATGGGAGATTTAGGTCTAAATGAGTACTGTTGTATGCAGCTGTTAGGGAGGATTTGATCTGTAAATACTGGAGAAATTGGTTGCTCCCGATGCCGTACCCCCGGACAAGATGATTGAAGGAGACAAGTGTGTTGTTATGGAAGATGTGTCCTAGGTGTGTTATTCCTTTTTCCGACCAGGTGTGAAAATGAATTGTCTTCTTGTTGCTTAGTATGTCGGGATTGTTCCAGATGGGGGTTCTTTCTGAGGGAGTGAGTTTTGAGTTTGTTATTTTATGAAATTTCCACCATGCCATCAGAGCTGAGGATATAGAGATTGATTTGAAACTTGGGTGGAATTTGAGGGATTCACTGAGGAAAGGCATGTCTGATAGTGGGATGTTATGACAATGTATTTGTTCTAACTCCAACCAGATGTTGTCTGACTGTCGGGGTTGAGTCCATTTTTGAATGTATTGTATTTGGTTGGAGATAAAGTAATAATAGAAATTTGGTGCATTGAGTCCGCCTAGAGGTTTCGGTTTCTGTAAAGTGGTCAGCTTGATTCTTGGGGTTTGTTTTTCCAGTAAAATTGTGTGATTATTGAGTCAAGGCTGTTGAACCAGGTTGTGGGTGGGTGTGTGGGTAACATTGAGAAAAGATAGTTGGCTTTGGGAAGCATGGACATTTTGATTGCAGCAATCCTGGCTGTGAGTGATAGTGGGAGATTCATCCATTGAAGTAGTCTGTCTTTTATTGTTTTGAGCAGTGGTGTGTAATTGAGATTAAACAGCTCTGACAGCATGGCGGAGACCTTAATGCCCAGATAAGTAATATGAGATATACAGATTGGTATTGGGGGTGGGTTGGCTGTCGCATCCCAACCGTCTTTTAGTGGAAGGATAGTGGATTTTTGCCAGTTTATTGAGTAATCGGATATTGTTGAGAATTTCTGTATAAGGTTAATGGTTTCATTCAAGGATGTTTGAGGATTAGTTAAGAATAATAGTATGTCGTCTGCATAAAGGCTTATTTTGTGGTGAGAATTGGTTGTCTGGATGCCAGTTATGAGACCGTTTTGCCTTATTGCTGCAGCAAGAGGTTCTATGAATATGGTGAATAGGTATGGAGAGAGTGGACATCCCTGTCTAGTTCCCCTATGTAATGCAAATCTTTGTGATGTTAGTCGATTGGTGGTTACAGTGGCTGTTGGTGTTGTATAAAATGTTCTGACCCAGTTGATGAATGACTCTCCAAAGCCAAACTTTGACCAGTTGACTCGGTCAAAGGCTTTTTCCGCATCGAGGCTAATAATAATACTGTCTAATTTGTTCTGTATGGAATAATCTATTACATTGACGAGTCTACGGGAGTTGTTGGATGAGTGTCTGCCTTTTATGAATCCCGTCTGGTCTGGGTGTATTATGGACGGAATAATTGTATCAAGTCTATGGGAGAGTGTTTTTGTAATAATTTTAAGATCAACGTTAAGAAGAGATATTGGTCGGTAGCTGGTAGGTAGAGTTGGGTCTTTGTCTGGTTTTAAAATCAGTACGATTGTGGCGCTATTCATATGGTTTGGGATTTTGACTTGTATTTGACTGTTGTATTTCTATGATTAGTCTTAGAAATAGGGGGGAGAGTATTGTCCAAAAATGTTTATAGAACTCAGCAGGGAAGCCATCTGGTCCAGGTGCTTTGTTGTTTTGCATTTTTGCAAGAGCAGAGGAGAGTTCTTTTTCCATTATTGGGGAGTCTAGCATATTCATTTGATTTGAGTTAAGGTGAGGTAGTTCAATGTTAGACAGGAAAGAATTAATAAGTTCTTGGTTGTTTTGTGTTGAGGATGAGTATAGGTTTGCATAAAAATCTTTGAAGATGGTATTTATCTGTTCTGGGACTTGTGTCTGGGTGTTGGCTTCCCTGCTGAGTCCTGTATTGTGGTGATTGTTGTTTTTCTTTGTTTTGTTTAATTTTGTTGGCCAATATTTTCTTGGACTGTTGCTATGGCAATAATTTTCTTGACGGAGTTGTTGAGTTAAAATGTGTATTTTTGTTGATAATTTCATTCCATTGTGCTTTATATTTTCTTAGTTCTTTTTCAGTTTTCTCGTTGGGGTTACTTGCATGTAATGTTTCAAGTTGTTTTATTTTTTGCTCTAGTTCAGTTTCTAATTGGGCGTCTTTTTCTTTTTGTAAGTGGAAATGAGATGATTACGCCTCTTAGTACTGCTTTACCCGTTTCCCAGAGTATTGATGGGGATGACTTTGGAGAGTCATTCATCTCTAGAAAGGATGACCACTCTCTCTTAATGAGTGTGTCAAACTGTGGGTCCTTGAGGAGAGATGTGTTGAGGCGCCATCTGCTGCTGAGTTTGTGTATTTCGAGGTTCCATGTAAAGCTGACAGGGGCATGGTCACTGATTGTAATGGGATGGATTTTTATGTCTGCAATGTTGGGGGCGAGCGAGTTGCTAATGAGGAAATAATCAATGCGGGAGTATGTTTTGTGGACTGGTGAGTAAAAAGTGTATTCACTTGCAGATGGATGTTGTAACCTCCAACTGTCGCCAAGGCCAACATCCCCCATGAACTGGTTTATAACATTAGTGGACTGACAGGGGCGGCTTAGTGTGTTACTTCGGTCCATCGATGGGTTGAGTGTTGTGTTGAAATCTCCTCCGATAATCAGGGGTAAGTCAAAGCTTGTAGTTAAGGTAGTGAAGAGGGAACTGAAAAACTGTGGGTTATCGGTATTGGGTCCGTAGACATTGCGTATTGTTACAGAGTTGAAGCGACCTTCTGGATCACATAAGGTAGAGTTATGGGTAAAGTTGATATGATATGATGCCACGTCTTTTAAATGTACGTGTCAACGATTAAAAAAATGGACACCGTTAAAATTGATTTGCGTTAACACGTTAATAATGCGATATTTTGGACAGCACTACTAAAAACAGATCAAAACAGTATCAAAGGAATAAGTTTCCCATTTGATTACATTGCACTGGGTTAGAAGGGCCGGGCACAAGATGGCCGCCAAAATAGCTATTCGTTCCAACGTATTACTATGGCCACGTCGCATCTAGAGTTTTATTAAAGATCTTTGGTTTTAGCTCTGTGTTGCCAAGGGCGGAAAGCTCTCTGCCTTCAACAGCCGTCTGGCCCTTAAAGCTTTCAGAAGTGACTCTAAAGGCTCACTCAGCATAAATTCAATATGCAGCGAATCAGAAGTGAAATTAAATGACTTAAAGAACTGATCATGTTTTTGGTTTTATCCATAGGTGGTTCGATGTCGGCATCATTTTATAGCTTGACTTTGTTTGAAAATAGCCTGAGTTCACCCCAGGTAAAGGGGGGCACGGGTCTGCCCTCATGCAGGTCTGCCCTCATGCGGCTTTAAGAACTAAAGGACTTTCATGTGTTCACAGTTCACAGTTCACAGTGCGGAACTTGGAGAATTTCTAACAAGGATGACAGACTGGAGGAGTAATTTTGCAGGAGTAAACAGGTGATGGCTGGGCATCTGACTGAGGGCAGTGCAGCGGTGAGCGTTAATAAGTGCCCCATAGTCGGGACCAGTTGTAAAACGGAGTGATGCTTCTACACTTTAAAGTATTGTCCTTGTACTGTGCAGTGAAGCGTTGGCTAGTTTAACTGTAGAGGCATCGTAATGGTGAAATGTAAAGCTTTGGCCTTGTTCCCGAGGCCATGCTACGACACTGAGAGGTAGAAATAGAAATCATGGTATGCAAAAGTAATATTGGTATTCCCAATAGCACCTAGGCTTTGGGACAGAGCCATAGTCCCTCCAGAGAGTCTTCCATGAGACCCCCTGACAGTGACACAAGTCACCTAAAGTGCTTCACATAGGGTAAGCCCCAATAGACTGTCTGACCACCACCCACCACTCACTCATACAACATTCCGTGCAGGATGCACCAAAACAGAAAACCAAGCCACTTAAGCTGGCTCCTCTCGTGGAGGAACCGTGACTCTACTCTGAGATTCCCGCTGGTGACTGATGCCCTTATCCTATCTTTAAGGAAGCCACTTGTGTCCGAGATCTTGACCCGCGTGACCGTCGATGAGAGTAGGAAAATATATTCGACCAGTAAATTGAAAGCTCCTTCATCTCGACACCTTCACATGTTGTGATCCTGTCCACTTACAGGAGGAAGAAGTGCACCCTCTCCTGGTGTTGTATAACTGCATTTCATAACATCTTTAAACCTTTGTGGGTCTACTTGTATTTCAGTTTTCTCGCCTGGTTTATTCTTGTCTTATTGCATATAAAACCTACCCTTGTAATGCACCATCAAGTGCTATGCATCTCGGTTTTCAGAATAGTTCATATATTGCCTGGCTTGCCAAATGACATGCCTTTTCATAGATATTTCAAAGACATATAGTCTGGGAGCAAGCATGATCTCAACAATTTCCCGGTGGGCGTGATTGACAGACGGCATCAACCAATTAGAGCAAAACTAGATACGTTGCAGTAACAAGCGGCAGAAAGTGTTTCCAAAAATGTCAATTTTTACGAGGAACGCTTCGAACGCTGTTTGTTGCTCCGGTTTTAGGGATTTCATATTTTCCAAATGATTTAAAACAGATGAAAGAGCAGAAGAAAACAGTGTAACGACTGCCATCTTTAATGTTTTGGAAGAGTGCGTGGTGGTGACAGGTTACGGCTTCCGTCTCTTGGTGCGTGATTGGACCGATGTGGGTAAAATCGTGAAATGATTGGCTGCAAGCAGCCGCCCAGACGGTTCTTCTTTTGCACAGAAAGGAGGAGTGTCTGGCAGGCCAGGCAAGTTGATATATTGTCATCGTATTTATGCTGCAGTGGGGTCATAGGACTGTAAGAAACATGACAGAACCAGGAAAACAAAACAAAATCAAAATACATTTTCTGCAAAATAAAGGGAATAAAAAAATATGAAGCAGAGAAGGTATAATTAGGAAAATGTTTTTAGTGGTCATATTGATAAGCAGATGGAAAATAATAGTTGTATCTATAGTAGAAAAGTTTATTTTTGACTCAAAATGCAAGAAAAAATCCAGATGTTTATATCACTTTACTGGGTTTTGACATGTATTTGTTGCTGCACGGCTTCCGTAAAGCAGATTAGATCAGATTAGTTTTTATTTGAAAGCTTGGAATGAGTAGATTCCAAAGTGGAAGACGGTAAGTGTCTATCACGTACGGTTACAAAGTTCTTGTTTGTATCACCTGCGGCATGGCTGACCACACGCCCTTTAACTCCCAGATTCCACGTCTTGTTTGCGCTGCTCCACTCCTCACCACCTCCGAATGGCTGCGACATCAACGCCCACTGCCTCCTCAATCCACCCCCAGAGGCGTAGCTTGCCATAAGGCAAGGCAGGCAGGCTAATAAAATACCTAACAACTATTTACTGGCAGACGAGCTATAAACTCCGGTCAGGGGAGAGAGATACAGGGGCAGAAAAGAAGTGAATGAGAGCAACAGAAGCCGGGTCGTGTGATTGTTTTTGTGATAACAAACTCCTACAGAGGGAGATATGGAGGTTTTGTGTGAAATAGTGACATTTTGGTTAAAATAAAGTCAGTGCCGGACGGCGCAGACGGAGCTGAAAATGGAGTCAATTTGTATTTTTATCGGGAAGGCCTCTCAGAGGGGACAATGTGGAATGTTTCTTATCCATTAAATAGCAACGCATTTGCTACACAGGTCGGGGTGGAGTGGAACAGGGTGAGCACAGAGAATGTGGAATCTAGCAGTAAGGTTGTCTGTGACCTCACTGACTCACAAGGGCATCTTCTAGACAAGCGAGTCATGTTATACTACCCAACATACCAAGGCTTAAGTGTCTCAAGTAGTTGTAAAAGCCTGAATAGAGCATACCTTACTGGCTGTTGACGTTACGTAACTTCCATCAGTTCCACCAGATCCTCACTTTGACAACTTCTGACCCGAGATAAAACAGTAAGTGATCCCTTTTGTATTGAACGACACAGAGATCCGACGGCACCGGTTTGAGTGCGCCTGTGTGCTGGTGCAGTGAGTAGCTGCATACAGACAGGCTGAACAGACAAACCCTTGCTGGGCGCCTGTTGTGGCAGCGGCTCATTGTGCTCTGATTAACGAGTCCACGCCTCATTAACCTGCTGACACGGAGCCACACGTCTCCTCTGTACGCTCGCTACGGATACTACTGTACACAAGCAGCGCTAACGGCACTCACCGATCAGAGGAAACCACGCACTCGCCAGGGAATTTTGACTCTGACCGTGCTGTGTTTCTCAACCACAGCTCTTGGCATGGGGTTATTTCAAAGTGACTGTTCAGAGGAAATCTGTTTATTTGACATTATGTAGTAAAAGGTCTGAGAGAGTGGTTTAATTTTTCTTTTTTCTTTTTTACTTTACTTTTAGTCAATCACTATGTGAGTAAGTGGGAGTACCCCTCTATGTTCAGAGTCCTTAAAGTTTAGGGCACACATGTCAAACTGGCGGCCCACGGGTCAAATCTGGTCTGCAAGATGATTTTATCCGGCCCCTGACTTGAAAAGCACAAATTCTTGAGTATGTAAAAAAAAAAAAAGTAAGTCTCTGGCCCATTCCTGTGTGGAGTTATGATTTTTTGCCAAATAATAATAAATAATACATAAATAATAACCAGTATGCTAACCAGTAAGAAAAGGAAAGAATTCCACACATCGAATTTTGGCCACTTTTTCGAATTTTCAACACTTTTTCGAATTTTGGCCACTTTTTCGAATTTGGCCACTTTTTCGAATTTTGGCCACTTTTTCGAATCTTTTACACTTTTTCGAATTTTCGACATTTTTTCGAATTTTGGCCACTTTTTCGAATTTTGGCCACTTTTTCGAATTTTGGCCACTTTTTCGAATGTTCGACACATTTTCGAATTTTTGACACTTTTTCGAATTTTCGACACTTTTCGAATTGTCGACACATTTTCGAATTTTTGACACTTCCGAATTTTCGAAATTTTTTCGAATTTTCGACACTTTTTTCGAATTTTGGCCACTTTTTCGAATTTTTGACACTTTTTCGAATTTTTGACACTTTTTCGAATTTTGGCCACTTTTTCGAATTTTGGCCACTTTTTCGAATTTTCGACACTTTTTCGAATTTTCGACACTTCGAATTTTGGACACTTTTTCGAATTTTGGCCACTTTTTCGAATTTTCGACACTTTCGAATTTTCGACACTTTCGAATTTTGCCCACTTTTTCGAATTTTGGCCACTTTTTCGAATTTTCGACACTTTCGAATTTTCGACACTTTCGAATTTTTGACACTTTTTTGAGTTTTTGACACTTTTTCGAATTTTGTCCACAATTCGAAAAAGTGTTGAAAATTCGAAAAAGTGTTGAAAATTCGAAAAAAGTGTCACAAATTCGAAAAACTCGAAAATTCGAAAAAGTGTCAAAATTCGAAGTGTCAAAAATTTGAGAAATTGTTGAAAATTCGAAAAAGTGTATCTGCTGTAACTGTACATTTCAGCTTTGTATCTTGGCAACTTAAGACTACTCTGCCCTGTTACACCATTGATCCACACAGGATCTTACAGACTGTATGTATGAATACTGTCAAATAAGTCTCGCGACTATAATATGCGACATACAGTCAACTCAGCTTCCGGTTGACCACAAACAAATAAAACAACATAACAAAATCAAATCAGGCTTCGTTTGTAATTTGAAATGCATTTTTCCATTTGCCAGTTTAATTATTTTGGATTTTAATTTGAAAATCAATAAAAGGAATATGCATGAACACTTTCATTCTGAAACGTGGAAACGAATTTTGGACACTTTTTCGAATTTTGGCCACTTTTTCGAATTTTCAACACTTTTTCGAATTTTCGACACTTTCGAATTTTTGACACTTTTTCGAATTTTTGACACACTTTCGAATTTTGGCCACTTTTCGAATTTTTGACACTTTTTCGAATTTTTGACACTTTTTCGAATTTGGCCACTTTTTCGAATTTTCGACACATTTTAGAATTTTTGACACTCGAATTTTCGTCACTTTTTCGAATTTTCGACATTTTTTCGAATTTTCGACACTTTTTCGAATTTTCAACACTTTTTCGAATTTTCGACACATTTTTGAATTTTCGACACTTTCGAATTTTTGACCCTTTTTCGATTTTTTGACACTTTTTTCGAATTTTGGCCACTTCTTCGAATTTTCGACACTTTCGAATTTTGGCCCCTTTTTCGAATTTTCGACACTTTTTCGAATTTTCGACACTCGAATTTTTGACACTTTTTCGAATTTTCGTCACTTTTTCGAATTTTCGACACTTTCGAATTTTGGCCACTTTCGAATTTTGGCCACTTTCGAATTTTGGCCACTTTTTCGAATTTTGGCCACTTTTTCGAATTTTCAAAATTTTTTCGAATTTTCGACACTTTCGAATTTTTGACACTTTTTCGATTTTGGCCCCTTTTTCGAATTTGACACATTTTCGAATTTTTGACACTTTTTCGAATTTTCGTCACTTTTTCGACACTCGAATTTTCGACACATTTTCGAATTTTTGACACTTTTTCGAATTTTCGTCACTTTTTCGAATTTTCGACACTTTCGAATTTTTGACACTTTTTCGAATTTTCGACACTCGAATTTTTGACACTTTTTCGAATTTTCGTCACTTTTTCGAATTTTCGACACTTTTTCGAATTTTCGACACATTTTCGAATTTTTGACACTTTTTCGAATTTTCGTCACTTTTTCGACACTCGAATTTTCGACACATTTTCGAATTTTTGACACTTTTTCGAATTTTCGTCACTTTTTCGAATTTTCGACACTTTTTCGAATTTTCGACACATTTTCGAATTTTTGACACTTTTTCGAATTTTCGTCACTTTTTCGACACTCGAATTTTCGACACATTTTCGAATTTTTGACACTTTTTCGAATTTTCGTCACTTTTTCGAATTTTCGACACTTCGAATTTTTGACACTTTTTCGAATTTTCGACACTCGAATTTTTGAACTTTTTCGAATTTTCGTCACTTTTTCGAATTTTCGACACTTTTTCGAATTTTCGTCACTTTTTCGAATTTTCGACACTTTTTCAAATTTTGGCCACTTTCGAATTTTGGCCACTTTTTTGAATTTTGGCCACTTTTTCGAATTTTCAACATTTTTTCGAATTTTCGACACTTTCGAATTTTTGACACTTTTTCGAATTTTGGCCCCTTTTTCGAATTTTCGACACATTTTCGAATTTTTGACACTTTTTCGAATTTTCGTCACTTTTTCGACACTCGAATTTTTGACACATTTTCGAATTTTTGACACTTTTTCGAATTTTCGTCACTTTTTCAAATTTTCGACACTTTCGAATTTTTGACACTTTTTTCGAATTTTGGCCCCTTTTTCGAATTTTCGACACATTTTCGAATTTTTGACACTCGAATTTTCGTCACTTTTTCGAATTTTCGACACTTTTTCGAATTTTCGACACTTTCGAATTTTGGCCACTTTTTCGAATTTTCGACACTTTCGAATTTTTTACGTTTTCGAATTTTGGCCACTTTTTCGAATTTTGGCCACTTTTTCGAATTTTCGACACATTTCGAAAAGGGTCAAATTTCGACACAAAAAGGGTCAAAAATTGGCCACTTTTTCGAATTTTTGACACTTTTTCGAATTTTCGACACTTTTTCGAATTTTGGCCACTTTTTCGAATTTTCGACACATTTTCGAATTTTTGACACTTTTTCGAATTTTCGACACATTTTCGAATTTTGGCCCCTTTTTCGAATTTTGGCCCCTTTTTCGAATTTTGGCCACTTTTTCGAATTTTCGACATTTTTTCGAATTTTCGACACTTTCGAATTTTTGACACATTTTCGAATTTTTGACACTTTTTCGAATTTTGGCCCCTTTTTCGAATTTCGACACATTTTCGAATTTTTTACTCTTTCGAATTTTCGACACATTTCGAATTTTCGTCACATTTTCGAATTTTTGACCCTTTTTCGAATTTTTGACACTTTTTCGAATTTTTTACTCTTTCGAATTTTGGCCACTTTTTCGAATTTTTGACCCTTTTTCGAATTTTCGACACTTTTTCGAATTTTGGCCACTTTTTCGAATTTTCGACACATTTTCGAATTTTTGACACTTTTTCGAATTTTCGACACTTTTCGAATTGTCGACACATTTTCGAATTTTCGACACTTTCGAATTTTGGCCACTTTTCGAATTTTTGACCCTTTTTCGAATTTTCGACACTTTTTCGAATTTTCGACACATTTTCGAATTTTTGACACTTTCGAATTTTGGCCACTTTTTCGAATTTTTGACCCTTTTTCGACTTTTGGCCACTTTTTTGAATTTTGGCCCCTTTTTCGAATTTTCGACACATTTTCGATTTTTTGACACTTTCGATTTTTTGACACATTTTCGAATTTTCGACACTTTCGAATTTTCGTCACTTTTTCGAATTTTGGCCACTTTTTCGAATTTTCAACACTTTTTCGAATTTTCAACACTTTTTCGAATTTTCAACACTTTCGAATTATCGACACATTTTCGAATTTTCGACACATTTTCGAATTTTTGACCCTTTTTCGAATTTTGGCCACTTTTTCGAATTTTCGACACTTTTTCGAATTTTCGACACTTTTTCGAATTTTCGACACTTTCGAATTTTCGTCACTTTTTCGAATTTTCGACACTCGAATTTTTGACACTTTTTTGAATTTTCGACACTTTCGAATTTTTGACACTTTCGAATTTTCGACATTTTTTTGAATTTTCGACACTTTCGAATTTTTGACACTTTCGAATTTTGGCCACTTTTTCGAATTTTTGACACATTTTCGAATTTTCGACACATTTTCGAATTTTCGACACTTTTTCGAATTTTCGACACATTTCGAATTTTCGACACTTTTTCGAATTTTGGCCACTTTTTCCGAATTTTTGACACTTTTTTGAATTTTGGCCACTTTTTCGAATTTTGTCCTCAATTCGAATTTGACACTTTTTCGAATTTTTGACACTTTTTCGAATTTTTGACACTTTTTCGAATTTTTGACACTTTCGAATTTTTGACACTTTTTCGAATTTTTTACTCTTTTTCGAATTTTGGCCACTTTTTCGAAAATTCGAAAAAGTGTATCTGCTGTATCTGTACATTTCAGCTTTGTATCTTGGCAACTTAAGACTACTCTGCCCTGTTACACCATTGGTCCACACAGGATCTTACACAGACTGTATGTATGAATACTGTCAAGTAAGTCTCAATATAACAATATAACAAAATCAAATCAGGCTTCGTTTGTAATTTGAAATGTATTTTTCCATTTGCCAGTTTAATTATTTTGGATTTTAATTTGAAAATCAATAAAAGGAAATATGCATGAACACTTTCATTCTGAAACGTGGAAACGAAAAAGGAATTATACTTTATACACGGACCATTTTGGCCACTTTTTCGAATTGTTGACCCTTTTTCGAATTCTGGCCACTTTTTCGAATTTTGGCCACTTTTTCGAATTTGACACTTTTTCGAATTTTTGACACTTTTTCGAATTTTTGACACTTTTTCGAATTTTTTTCGAAAGGGTCAACAATTCGAAAAAGTGGCCAAAATTCGAAAAACTGTTGAACACGGCCTCATGGTTCTAACTAGGGGTGGGCGATATGGCAAAAATAGAATATCACAATTTTGAATGAGAAACTTACGATTTCGATTTTATCACGATTTTTTTATAATGACAAAAATAACTTCAATTAAAGCCGCTTCGCGCACTGCGTTGCGATTACAATAGGCCCTTGTGACGGCAGGCCGCTCAGGCCTAATTACACACTGAAGATGAAAAATACTATACACATTTATTCAACTTTGTGATAATCAACACAGCAATCATAGACTTGGACCTAAAGCAAACTCACTTTATGAATGAAAAACACAATAAAATTCCAGATAATAAAATCAGGTTGAAGTAAGTAAAAGAGTAAGTTTGGTAAATGCTTGTTGCTGTTTGGCATCTTTTCTGAGAGGTCTCTCTCATGACATCGATCTGCTGTAAATGTAACACTCTGTCGCTGTCGCACCCTTTCACAATAAGAGTCTTACAGAACCAATAACATGCAGTGACTTTTATTGTGTAAAACTCAAACAGGAAGAAGTTTGTCACTGTTAGGCGATTTGACAATAATGAACTCAGAGTCACAGTGTTTTTGGGGAACTTTTATATTTTCAAAGACATGAATAAACAGCGCATTGTGAACGCGGTCCAGGATTTAAATTAAACACATGAGAAGGATGCGGCGCCTGACACAACTGTAAGGACACCCCCGCTTCTTCGCACATGTGCCGCCAGGTAAATAAACACATGATGCAATCTACGTACGCAGAGCAGCGACGTTAGGGGGGAAAGACACTGACATGACTGCTGAAATAGAGACAGAACCCTGGGTTTAAAACATTTTAAAGCTCTAGATTGAGGAGCCTGGTCGTATATACGCCCTGGAGAGGAGTGTCTCGCTGCTAAACGCTCGCATTAGCGTCTGACATTGCGTTGCAGAAAATTTGTGGCTTGGGATTCCTTCACTGGCAGTGAAAAGAGTCAACTTTGCTGAAGTGCATAAAACCGTGATAAAACGATCCCACAAAAATAACAGACCGTCTGCTCTGGAGATCGTAAGACGGTTTAATATCGTCATATCGCCCAGCCCTAGTTCTAACCGGGCCTGTTGGTCTCTCATAAGGGGCTGAACCGCTCTTTGTATGACCCGTCACCTAGGACCTGTCACCATGGGAGATCCTACCAGGGGCACGAAGCCCCCGACAACAGAGCTCCCAGGATCATTCGGGCGCTCAAACCCCTCCACCACGTTAAGGTGGTGGTTCCAGGAGGGGACGTGTAAGCAGTTATTATTATTTATTACAGTCCTGTCAGGCTTTTGACCAAATCAGCACTATTATTATTCATTTATTGGAAAAACATTTTCTCATGAGTATTTTCCTGTTTACAATATATGCGACCCGCTGAGAAAGCTGGATTTCGGCCCACAACCCAAATGAGTTTGACACCCCTGGTTTAGGGTGAGACACTGCAGGCCAATAGACCAAAACCCCATCCTCACTGTGAAGTATGGTGCAGGGGGAATCATGGTGCGGGGCTGTTTTGTTGCCTCAGGGCCTGGACAACGCATCAATGGAAAAATTAATTCATAAGTTTAACTCAATGTGCCTGCATAGAATAAGCGTGGAATACTGTAAGTAAGTGAACCCTTGTGTTAAAAGCTGTCTGATTCTTCTTTTGCAACAAAAAACGCTTTTCTGTAGTTGCAGATTAGACGCTCACAACGATAAGGATGAGTCTTAGACCATTCCTCTTTACAAAACTGTTGCAGTTCAGCGAGATTCCTGGGTTCACTTACTTATTCCTCCCGGTCTTGTGAATGTTTACATGTTATGGCCATTAAAAATATGATACAATGTAAATGTTTGGGTGGTATTAGTTTAAGCAGACACAGTTGACTCATTCTTATGATTTAGATGAAGATCAGACCACAGTTTATGACAAATTTAGGCAGAAATGTGAGAAATTCCAAAGCGTTCGCATACATTTTCCTCCCACTGTATAACGCTTTTTCCAGGTGCCGGTCTAATCAGGAGTTTAAACCCTCCAAAAGTACTGAAAACACTTCACTTTAGTGGAGGCGTGCTCTCGGACACTGATCAAACATTTACGAATCAAACGAGTGAATCGAAAGAGTGAATGTACTAAAATAAAGTCAAGTGTGACTCAATTATCCTTATGTTAGCACACTTCCATCATTCCATTTCATACCCTGCCTAAGGGGCCCAGCCATCTGTAACTCCAACTGCATCAAAGAGTGAGGGTGGAACACAGTGATTTGAGGCTTTGCAAAGGGAGACAGACCGGACGAGCAGGATTACTCACATGCTATGAATTAAACAACACAACTCCTAGTTCGCTTTCAATAGGGTACACCATTATAGCATGGACGGTAAACAGAGAAAACACTGGTACATCACAATCTTTTTTATTCCTAATACTCATCTTTCGTCTGATCCCTCATTGATTCAGGGTAGCCACGAGGTCTTAAAAAGAAACATAAACATGTAATGAATTTAAATAGAGCCAAATCCAGAACTCAGATTAAAAGATCATTGGCCAAAGTTTGTAGTGTTGTTCCTCTTCATTAACTAGGGGTCTGGAGGTCCTCCCTCAGAAAATGAGGGCTAGGACTTTAACGCATTAATTTCAATTAATTAATTATAAAGATTTAATGTGTTAAAATAATGATATAATAACACATTTTTCACTATATTTCTCCATGGAAAAGTCAAGAACCAGAACCTTTCTATTGGCATGTTTCTGATATGGCCATAGGCAATGTTTATGCCCCTTTAACTTTATTTATTTAACTATAGGCTTATGTAATACAAAACATGGCTCTATAATTACTGTTTAGTTACAGTTTTCACTCTTCGTTGAAGCTTAACAGATGAACAATACATATATTTATATTTGTTGTGTGTACATCTATTTAATTACTTGCAATAAAAGGTTTTGAGTTGAAAATGTTGTTTTTCAATTAAAATGGAATGAAATACCATTACAAACCCTGTAATTAACTCGATAAAATATTTTAATCGAGTCCCACAACCAGATTATTTGAAAAAGTAATCTGATTACTCCTGTAAAAAGTTACTGAGTTACTTTACTGATTACTTGATTTTAAAAGTAACTAAGTTAGATTACAAGTTACATTCATCAGCTGCCGACATCACCTCCCCCGCCTCAAAATGCAAATGATAAAGTTTTGCCAACACTCTCGTTATTGGAAGTGCATTTCAACAGCAACATCAACAAAGCTGTCGTAGATTCAGAATAGTGACGCATTTCCATCTCTCTCTCTTTCTCTATTGTTGTCTATGTTTATGTCGTGAGTTGTGAGGCTGAGCAACTTGAGGACATCTTTTCCCAAATTCACTCTGATCTGCTGCTCCAACAATTTGTGACACTATGAATATGGCATTGATCATATTAAACAACAAATGGTTCTGATTGTAAAAGCTGGTATCAACTGGAATCAAATCGAACGTGAAAAATTAATGTGTTTAGCTTACAATCCCACCAATAGTGCAGTTAGTTGAAGCTCTAGATCGTATTTTACCAAAGTCTAACCTTGTATCTACTTCTCCGTGGGACAGAAATATAACAGCCTACTACTTAAATAAAACAACATAAACACACACAGTTGGAGGCCACGGTACTGTACAGCGCACATGCCCTCCATCGACGTAAGCCGTCCATCGGGTGATTAGGAGATATACTGTAACATCATGCAAAGATGCACATTGGCTGAAAAAATCAGAAAAACAATCTGCAGTGAAGAGGAGAGAAAATTCCTCAGTGGGACGTGGAAGTGGTTGGCTGCACACTTGCTTGACCTCTGACACTGGGTCCATATGGCTCGTGGAGCCTCTGCCAAAAAGTGCAGTGTGGTGGATGCGCCTGCAGCCTGAGAGTGGCCACGAAAGCCTGCTGAAGCCATTCTGAAGTCAAGATGCCTTGTTTTCCGATACCTCCGCCATGTCATTCCGAATTAGCAACTACTGTCTTAGTAAGCTTGCTATTTTAATGCTTTTGCTTTAATGCCTAAGAAATGAAAACATTGATGTCTCATGCAGTGGTCAACGTGGAGGATTTTTAGCTAGTTTCCTCCCTTAACATCTTAGTTTGCATGTCAGAATATAAAAAAGCCTGCGTTCCCTCGCGCATTCATTTACAAATATTGACATATTTTACACCCACGTGTCCTGTGAAGAGTCCCCGAGATAGATACAGACGGCATCTCTGGAATCGCCCATGTATGGTCATGTTTGAAGCAGTTGAGGGGGAAAACAAAGAAGATAATCTGTAATGATTCCAAAACTACTTGAACAAATGCTGAATTATCAATATAGTTTTTTACTCAATAAAGATACAAAGACATGGAGAGGAGCAAAGCTACGACTGCCGTTTTTTCGCTTCTACTCAACAATCTGCTGCGAAAAAACATCCATATGGACCCGATTTAGACTTGACTTGATTTGTGAGGCCTTCTGTATGACGCCATGATCCAAATATGGTCACTTCCTTTCTGGGAGAACCCGTGGGCAAAATATGGCAGAAATGTTCCCGTGCGTGCAACATCGTAAAGGTTCCGTCTTCTCTTAAACTCTCCTGCCATGTCTAAGCTCAAATCAGATTTTACGCGATATATGTATTGTCTATTTTAGTCCTTAGGTGTTAAATAGTCTTTCCTGGGCCAGTTCACTTAAATAAAAGCGTCTAAGGTTAGGATCTGCACTCTCGTAGTGATTGTTCAGCAGAGCTCCTACCGGTCTAACGTCTGAATCTAAGGTTCAGGTCTGGACAATATGGAGTCCGGCTGTTCAGGACATCTGTACATCTACACAATCTACCCTTAAATTTGAAGACTTAAAAGACTTCAAAGCTATCCAAATACCGGCAGATTGAACAGTGTGCTTCTCAATTTGATATTGACCTTGCGCTACAAAGCAACGCTAATGTTAGACTTTGAGTTCTCGGAAACATTTCAGTCCCAGTGAAAATATTTCACTGTCTTTGTAAGTCATTTTCTGCCTGGCGAGCATTCGTCAGTGTGACAGTCGTTCCATTGATGAATCATTCATGTGGCTCAAATGATATCTCCAAATGAGTGCCGTGTTTTCATGACTAATCTATACGAGCCCGTTGTGAAAGCGGTCAATGAGGCAGAGGCAGCCTAATGAAAAGGCTGACGGAGGAAAAGAACAAATGGCTGCGCACTCTGACAGCTCCGGAAATATTTGTCCAACTGTGTCTCCAGACTGACAGAGTGTCCACACAAGACACCAGTTAAAAGGCAGAGACAAAAGAGCGGACTTTTTAGATTTCTGCCAGCCTCACTATTTAACTTAGCTTCAATTTTCTTTTTTTGAATGCAGCCTGACTTTGACAGTAAAGGACTTATTTGCATAGCACCCTTATTTTTATTTTTATTTATTCATTTATTTGATAGGGACATGTATGAACAATAAACATGTACCACTCTACAACATTTATAGCCAAGGCTAATTTGCAATGTCCGTCCCTCGAAGGGCTTTTCAAATACACATAGAAAGTACAGAAAATACATTTACATTTACAGTAACATTAATTAATTCTGACAATACACAAAGGATGTGCATTTGAGCGCAAAAACTAAAAATGATTGCACACTTGATCTCTTTTTAAAATCCGCTTTAGTTCATTTTTAAAAGCCCCCAGGTCTAAGTCCTGTTTCAGCTCAGGAGACAAGGAGTTCCAGAGTTTAGCGCCCTGGACAGTAAAGGCCGACTGTCCGAAGGTCTTTTTTCTAACGGGCACTTTCACATTTCCATTAGCAGCTCCTCGTGTGATGGAGCCCACTGATCGAAGTGGGACTATGAGCCGTCTGAGAACATCAGGGGCTTGGTTGTACAGACATTTATACATTAATTTCAAGTTACAAAATGTAATAAAATGTTCAAAGTTAAAAAAGATTCACCTCTGCAATACTCCACAATGGTGTGTTCTGACAGATGTTTGATCTAATATTTTTAGTGCTCTGTTGTAAATCAGTCTTAAAGGCCTGATTGTTGTGGCTGTTGCCTGTGACCAGGAGGTTATACAGTAACTGAGATGAGAGAAAATCATTGCATGCATAAATATATTTGCCGCATGAAATGGTAAACAGTCCCGTATGATTCTGAAACTGTGCAAGTTTGCCTTGGCTGTTCTAGTGATCTTTTTGACATGACTTTCAAATGATAAATGGGAGTCCAGGATTAGGCCCAGATATTTAACTTCTTTAACCTGGGCAATGTTTTCACAGACATAGTCACAAAGCGCTTTACATGAGACAGTGTTACATTCACTCCACACTCAATGATGGTAAAATAAGTATGTAGCTTCAGTTTCCCCTGGGGGAGACTGACAGAAGCGCTGTCATGACTGCACACATTTGCACCGATGGTCCCTCTGACCACCATCATTACCTCACACACACCCATCAGGTTTCTGCAGGGCATTAGAAAGATTTCAACTAAATTAATTGTTTCAAAATCCAGGCCTTAAATGTCATTATAAAGCATTCAATTGGATGCAAACTGGCATTAAATCTAAATGTATTGGAAAATTTTTACAAACATTTTTACTGTCTAAGTTAATTGGAATTGGAGTTAGTTGGAAATACCAACATGATGGTCTAGATCATATAAAGTGGCATTTTTGGCTCAAATTAACCTAATTTTTGGCTCAAAAGTTTCCCCTTTTTAAACAAAATTGTTTCCTCAGTTTGATTATATGCACCAATTTTTTTCTGCGTTTGTGGCATTAATATAGTATTTGGGCATGTAAAAGCATTAAATGTGACTCGCCCCTTCCTGTATAAACCCTGATCATAAATCCTGGCCTAAACCTACGCAGACACGGGGAGAACATGCAAACTCCACACAGAAAAGCCCCGTTCAGGTGGGAATTGAACCCAGGACCTTCTTGCTGCGCCACCGTGCCGCATTTGAAGATTGTCAGTACTCAGTTCCAACTGCGGACTTTATTCCTATTGTGTCTCACTCACAGGCTGACAATCTGAGAGCAGACAGTCGGCTATTGACCAGAATGGGCCTCTCGCCAACTGCAGAGCCCTTTATCCACTGCCGACTCTTGGCTTTTCTCCAGGTCAGGGATATCCTCGAGAACATTCTGTTGGGGCCCCTCAGCGTGAGGGTTTCATCCGTTGGCACATTGAGTCTTGCCAAAGGCCACAGGTTTGCGTAGTCATAGCGGCCTTGGATGGTCTCTGACCATTTCTTTCTACTATTTTGTGAAATGTAGGCAGAGGAAAGTTGGCTCTATTTTCTACCACGTTCAAAACAAGAATGTTACTTTGCCTTTGCCATCAGGACGCCATGACAGTGTGATCACCTGACAGAAGATTAAGCTGAATCCACATTTTTGACCTTTAAAAGGCCATCCATACATCCATCTTCTTCCACTTATTGATTTATTTGGTCGGGACAGTGCATGTTAATGAACATACATGGGTCTCATGCATGTAAACAAGCCACACCGAATTGTAGCCTTGGGCTAATTTGCATCCTTTGTCCCCCATGCTCACTCTCAAACACACTCACATTCATCCTAGCCTATTGTACATGTTTTTAGTGGTAGGGGAAACCTACGCAGACACAGGGAGAACATGGAAATTCCACACAGAAAGGCCCCGTCCAGGTGGGAATCGAACCCAGACCTTCTAGCTGGGAAGCGAGAACGCTAACCGCTGTACTACCGTGCTGTATCCGTTGCCGGGTCGTGGGGCAGCCGTTGGCGTGGCCCAAATCACATTGCACCAGCCCCTGTGGCTCCTCCTGCGGGTGGTGGGTGCACGGAAGGACGGCCTCATGGTTCCTCTTCCTCATAGACGGCCTCATGGTTCTTCTTCCTCATGGACGGCCTCATGGAGCTTCTGAACCGCTCTTTGTCTGACCCATCACCGAGGACCTGTTTGCCCTGGGACACCAGCCCCCGACAACAGCGCTCCCAGGATCATCCAACCCTCTCCACCACGTGGCGGTTCCAGGACGGGGCCTTTTCAAGACATGTTGTCCTAAACTTTTGATCAGCTGCAGAAACTATTTCAATGTATTTGTTGTTTTCAAATTTACTCAAAAAAAAAAGAAAAGTGTCTCACTCCCATTTCTTTTTGTTACATATTAAAGTTCTACTTGGAACCTTGTTCAGATCCAACCATGCAAAATATGTTTTTTGCCATTTTTCAACTGGTCTTAAACTCTTGATCGAGACTGCAATCATGCTATCAAATCATTACTCCGACACAAATGCTGTTTGTGTGTCCATCCAAGAGTATAAACAAGACAAATTACGTTGTTATAGACGTGAACTGGAAGCACAGCCCCGTTGTCATGGCAATGTAATACAGACCAACATGGAAGATCTGAGGGAGAGTTTGGATGTTTTTGGTGCAAGACAGAGGAGGCCGTTTCAGAGTGAATGGATTAAAAGAGAAAACACTCATAAAACTGCCACTTTATGAGTAGAGCAAAAATCCCAGAGAAAGACATCAGCTAATGATGAAGCTGATGTCTTTCGTCATAACGTTTGCCGTGCTGTAAGAAACAGCTATTCTCAGCGCTCGCATCAACAAAAAAATCAAGGCTTGTTGTCATCATCCATCCATCATTTCTGGAAAACAGTCAGTTAAAAATGAGTGAATTACTGAGTTAATGCACATACAAATTACTAACAACCTGGTGTCATTTCAGTTTTACCAACGTTCTGAGCTAATTCTAATCCCATGCGAATAAGGCTAACGCCACTTGTAACCATTTTCCTCTCTCCACATGTTGCCATTTGCAGCAGCGGTGGGATAAAGTGTTCTGTCTCTGTTCACACATATGCACAGTCTATTCACACGCGTGTGGTCTGAGCAGTAAACATCAGGCCCGGGCTGATTATAGAGCTGTCTGTCAGAACAGCAGCACTTGACACAGATCACAGTCTGAACAAACAGGACCGGAGCGGAGAGCGGCCGAGGAGGAGGACCACCTGCTCGTCCGCACCACGCCCTCGAACCAGAAATAAGACACTGTATAGCTTGTACAGTATATACTGTACATTGTTTGAGGATGCTTTGAGAAACTCAATGGAATAGGTTGTTGCTGGTTGGCCTGAAACCTACAGGTCTTGCGAGTTTGGACAGGTCGGGTACCAGTGAGATGATGGACTTCATGTGGGTGGTCAGGCTGAAAAGTGTTCTTATACATTTAAGGGGGGGGACATTTTTCAGGCTCTACGCATAAAAGTAAGCTAAACTTTGCTCATTCTCCATGTATAGCACACAGCACGTTTAATTGTGCGCTATGTTTATGTAAATGGTCTCAACTTATATAGCGCTTTTCCACCTTCATTAGGCACTCAAAGCACTTTACAGCAAGGATCCACTCATGCATTCACACTCTCATTCATACACCAGTGTACACAGACACTGGAGGCAAGGTGGGTGAAGTGTCTTGCCCAAGGACACAACGACAATGTGCACCTTCAGAAGGCGGGATTCCAACCCCGACCTGACGATCATGAGATGACCCGCTCTACCATCTGCGCCACCGTCACCCCGCACAGCAAATGTTGTAGTGTTAATATGACACTAGTGATATGCTTCCAACCTACCAGTATAACTTCGAGCTGACTCCCTTAAGAGTTAAACTGTAGGTCAGACAACATGCGTGACAGTAACATGACACTAAATACAGTCTTCTTTTTTATTTTCAATATAAAGACTCAGGCCACATTGGACTTCAGTGTCTCAGACCGACAGGTGAAGAAAGGAAGTCATGGAGATTTTCCATTTGATACGCCGTATGTACACTGTAACAATATTAAGTTCTAAAAGTTCAAAATGTGGCAGTGCTACTACCACATGGACAGAAGTAATACTGACATTGTCACATTTGCTTTATAATAAGGTGCAACATTTTTTCTGAAAAAAGTTGTGAAGCACCTCTACCTACGCGCTCACACTATGAAGTGTTTCAATACTTTGAATAGTTCAAAAATCGATAAGTATAATCACTGCCATGACTCAAAGATAGCACTGATAAATAATACACCAAGGGACAGTCAATAGTGTCCGTGTGAAACAAGTACAACATTTGCTCTGCTGTATATAAATAAATTTAAAAAAAGTTAAGATAAGATTTGCACTACAAATGTGTAACCAGTGTAGTAATGCACAGATCAGACAGCATCAAAAATATAACAGTCAAAGCAAGATCAGTGTAAAGCACAATTCATACACTACATGAATCAGAAGCGCTTTACAGAATTAGGCGAATGTGTTTAAGGTAAAGATTACACTTAGAAAGCAACCAAATTGGAGAGTCTGAAAACTTCCTGAGGTCACTGTGCCACATTAAGAAGTTATTTTCCAAAATAAAATCCCGCACCAGCTGTCGGAGCAAGTGGGACAGTATGGTACATTTGATGAATCCTTGCTCGAGTGGGTCTTTTTTATCCACTTTATCTCAATGGCCCTTGTTTCATGAGATCTCTCCCTCTAATGGTGGCACCCAGTTCAGCTCCACACTCAGACGCAACCGAGCGATGTCTGCAGATGGAGAGCGCTGATTAGAGTGCTCCATTTGAATCGGAATGAATCAAGTTTTAATGAAGCGGCGCGACTCAGAGGGAGAAGAGTGGACGCCGCGGCCGGACTTCAAGCACAGCGCTGTGGCAAATAATGTATATAAAAACATATGATAAAAATCATTCTCAGGACTTCGTCTGAATTAGTACACAGTCTTATTTTTCTTGGCAAAAGCGTACAAAGTTTAGTCCTGTATGCAAACATATTGATTTAAAGACAGAAAATGCAAAGCCAAACGAACAGACAGCAGTGACGTAGCAGATGGATAGTTGTCTTGGGGGTCCCCATTCTTAGACTCTCCTTCACAAGGAAAAACTCAAAAACCCAGTGGACAATAAGAGAAACCTGTGGGAGAACGACATTGAAGGAGAGATCCAACTCCCATGGACGGACAGGCTGTGGATAGACCCGGGGCTGATGGAAGTCCATGTACAGATACAGCTAACGACTGTGGAGCAGTCCAATCCTTACTGGAGCTTCAGGACAATCACTCAATCAATCAATATTTTATTTATATAGCGCCTTAACAACATCCAAAAGGTGCACAAGGTGCTTTACAGAGAATAAAAACCCCACAGACTAAGAAAGGACAGGTGTCAGGATTAGGTGTCAAATGCCTGTCTGAATAAATATGTCTTTAGCTCTGATTCAAAGACAGATAGTTCAGTGATAGAATACAACTTAGATGGAAGAGCATTCCAGAGCTTGTGTGCGAAGACTGAAAATGTTCGATCGCCCCACTGCTTGTAGTGCGACCTGGGGACCATAAGCGATGTAAACACAGAAGAGCGCAGAGCCCTGACAGGACGGTGGACAGACAGCAGCCCAGTGAGATAAGCTGGACCCAGGCCATTGATGGCTTTGAAAGCAAACAGGAGGACCTTGAATTGGACCCTGAACTGGATAGGGAGCCAGTGAAGATTCTGCAAAACGGGATAATGTAAGCATGCTTTGGAGTCTTGGTGAGCATACGAGCTGCAGCGTTTTGCACCAGCTGCAGCCTACGGATGAGAGACTGGTTTATGCCAATGTAAAGGGCGTTGCAATAGGACAGAGCGTGAAGGGCAAGGGACTCAGTGTCCAGGCAAAAGGGTCGCTGAGACATTGACGGGGTCTGTCTGACATCTGAAACAGAAGCCTCAGAAGTGAGTGAGACACCATGTGAATAGCAATACATAGACTACAGGTGACGCAAACATACAGTTCCGATCAAAAGTTTAAGACCAGTTGAAAAATAGGAAAATCACATCTTAAGGTTTCATGTAGAACTTCATTATGCAACAAGAATTTGGTTCGAAGATCAAAAGATGAAAAGCGCTATATAAATAAAGTTTGATTAATTAGATTATTTAATGGGGGATTTATTAGGATTTATTAGGATCCCCCATTAGCTGTACCCATGGGCCAGCTAATCTTAGCTTCCTGGAGTGACATTTTCTTTTACTTTTTTGTTCCATAACCGTCAGGATCTTTTAAGACAGCATGTACTGTATAGCGAGAATGTCCAGTGGATAGAGCTCAGTGCACCATGCATCCCCCAACATTACTTCTAAAACATAAGATAAACAGTAACTTGACAGAATTCAGCGAAGGAACACAAGTACAGACTGGATCCGAGAGGCAATTGTAATTAGAACACAAGACTCACATTTAAATCAAGGGTGATGAAGAAACATTTATGCTCTCACATTCTAGAGGCCAGTACTGTGGACAGACATACTGGGTCTCCCTTACCTGCCGTTTGCCATAAAATAAATGACTCATAATCAAAATGGGCTCCTTCATGGCCCCCTCGGGTCCTGCTTGAGGCGCACTTTTCCAAAGACAAGTGGTGTGCTGGGACTTCATTTCAGCCCGAGATTCTCTGGTTTTGGTCTGGCTATGGCTAAGGCTAACACATTCAGCTCCAGTGTGCAGATTTAAAAAAGATTTAAAACCTGTCCTCAATTCCCATCCTAACCGATAGTAACTTTTTTATTGAGCCCCAAGCCGCTTGAAATGTGAACTCTTAAAGAGCAACTAAACACCAAATCAAGTTTTTTTTTACTGATAAACTGTCTCAATGGGTGTTTCATAGTGTTGTCTACTGGTCCCTTACATTATTCTGACATTATAGCGCAAACATGTGTCAAATCCTAACTTTGGCCTGAAAACGAATGGGTTGCGCCCCTTCAGGGTTAACTCTGCTACTAAATTAGAATTTCCTGATTGACTGGAGACGTGTCCACGGCCTCCACAGAACGTCATAAGCCGCACCAGCTCCACACATCGTCACTCACCCTCCGCATGTCACCCCCAAACCTCAGAGACCGCCTCTTTCGTGGCAATTTTTGAGTTTTGTTTGTGGGTGAGGAAAGGCTTCGGCACGCCCGTTTAGGTACTCTATTCTCTAAATACTAAGATACACAGTTTGTTTGCTAATTCATTTTCCCCACACCCCTGGAACCTCTCACAAGCCATAATCCCAGCAATTCAGTCATTCAGAGCTGTTCTCTCAAGAAATCCGACAATAATTGGACATTGAGTATTGTAGGAGTAATCTCAACTGTTAAACCTGGTTTAACTGGTTCAACCAATGACCTGGCAATAGAACAATGTTCGCAGAACTGTGTGTAACAAATATCACATTGGTCTAGTTTTACGATAGGCCTGAGGCAGTTTACAGATAGATTGATTGGTTGAACACATGTAGGTCAGTGGGTGGAGGGGGGAACACAGATGCAGCACAAGTTAACACAGAACATGTACAGACTCAGAGATCGTGAATTGGCTGCTCACACTTTTGCCTAAGGGCAGGTTTCACCCCATGATGCTATGATTCAATATAAACCTCGGTACTGGACTAATACACAGTTGGAAATTTCTCTTAAACCCTCCTAAAATATATATCTTGTTAATCCTTGGTGATGTAGGTCAATGACAAGTGGGGAGATTTCAATACCATTTACTTTGGTTTACAACAGAACTTGCACTTGCCATAGATCTTCTACAGGATTGCTTGAACGTTTAACCTTGTACCTCACAATTTGAGGGAATCAAATCCTACGATACTCCCTCTGTGCTGGACTTATGTTCCCCGATCACTCACCACACGCTGCACATGAGGGATGTGAGCCTCATCAGTTCGATATCATACGGGTATCGTTTAACGGTACCCAGCCCTAGGCGCACCACATGTGTAATACGAGCCGGTGTGATCATTTCATTGTTTTATTGCGTTCATTTCCCACACTGCTGAAGTGGCCCCATAGGTTAGCCGCACTGCGAGAGAAAACCCTGACAACGAGATAATAAGTGAGGACTAGAACAGCAAACAGGCGCCTAAAAGAATTGCACGTCTGAAATGCCGGACTGTTTTGGCGTCTGGAGAGAGGAACATGTCAGAAACGTAGATGATGTGCATGCCGTGTCGATAATTAGCGCTACAAGGCAAACCTTTACTGTCATACAGAGCTACAGTCCCTTTATGCAGACTTTATGAGGTCTAAAATTAAACTGTTAGAAAGTAGCTCAGAGCAGCCCACCTTCAGGGAGACTTTATGTCAGAAAACTTGTTTAAAACCTGTCAAAGTGAACAAAACCTGCAGTCATTTTACAGCGGCTGAGCACATTGTGGCTAAATGTGTGCTGTTAGTGTTAGAGAACTGAGACATTAATATTCCCACAAGGAACTGCAGTGTTGATTTACCAAACCAGGAAACCAAGAGATCGACAATCCGCGAGATGAGAGGTGGTAGTTTATGTGATTAAACCCTGGATAAAATTCTAAAACCCATTGTCAAAATATAGGATCTGATTACTGTTGGAGAATCTAACAAACGATGATCGAGAGATTGATGAAGACTAGGCAGCAGTCAGGATGTCTTATGCAGGAGAAGTTTATTTTGCCATCGTTGCGGGACCCGGAGACATGAACTCAAGACATTGTGCTAGTCCTAACATTCAAGTCTGTCTGTACTTCCCCAGAAGACACGTAAATACCCTCTAAGCGCGTCACACTAATACGCACGCAAGCATTCAGTGGCTGATAATAGGTGCCTGAACACCCCAGTCAAGGCTATAATAGAGATAGTACGACCGCACAGCTTGACCTACGGGCAGTACGACATTACAGCCTAACCCAGTATGATAAATAGCGATTTAATGTTATCTCTTACAATTACTGCTGCTGTACCAGGCCGAAAGGAGCAGGCGTTTTTATAGAAACTTTAGAATTAGTGAGTGTTGCTAACGTTAGCTTAGCAGCCCATTTATTCCTATGGCATAGCTTAGCATAGTGGCACCTATTCGTTTATATGAATCAATAAGCATTAGATATTAAGCCGTTTACTTGATTGATGAATATATCTGGAGGAATTTTAAAGGCTATTTTTAACATTATTTGGTGCTTTGAATGAATGCACTGTTCTGTTCCTAAATGCAACAGTCATTCAGTGTTTCCCACAGATTTCAAGGAGACTGTGGTGGGAGAGAGCGCCACCTGGGGGGAGGGTCCGAGGGGCCTCCCCTGGGAGATTTTTTCAAATTTAGATGCGTTTTCCTGCATTCTGGTGCATACAACAATAATAACTATTTTTGGCTATTATGCTGCTGTGAAAAGAATAATTTTTGGTTAATTTACATAGGGTACAGCTTTTTTTTTTTAAATAATGTAATGAATCAGTTTTCTTTCAAGGGCGCAGACCCTTGATTCTTCTCTCAGCTCCGCCCCTGCAGCTCTCAGATACAGACTCTGAACCTCAGCCTGATGCTGCAGAGAGAAAACACTGACCACATGAGCAGCTCTCACCTCGTGTAGGCAAGAGCAAGAGAGAGGGAGAGAACTAAAGTTTAGAACGAGGTCCTGAATTTAATTCCACTGCGATCCAAAAAAATAAAGTAGAATAATTATCAAACAAAGGTTTGGAACATAATTTACCGTAATAATAATTTGTGTGCTTTGAAAACAATGCAACAATTCATTATAGTTTTGTTTTTACTCTAAAATTACATTTTGGGTTTCTAAATAACAGAATATATACAATGTGCCAATGCAGTGCTGTGTTTCTCCTCTTTGCTCAGCTCAACAATTAGCCCTGTTTAGTCCAAGTCCAGATTTGGTCCTGGTTTAGGTCCTGGTTTAGTCCGGTTTGGTCTTGGTTTAGTCCTGTTTGGTCCTGCTCGCTGCTCTTTTCTTTTAAACTATGGAGAAACAGCTGTGCTGTTTGCGCGTAACTATCGGCGTGCATATTTAATTAGATGACTAGCGTCTTCTCGGTTTAAATCTTTAGCGAGCCGTATTTCAATCATTCTGCAGCCGTTTCTAAAAGTTTAAAACAAGCTCAGAGGCTGCAGTTTCTCTTTCTGTTCAGCTGGGTTAGCGTAGCGTGAGGGGGAGACAGCGCAGACGCAGCTGCAGGACTGAGGGAGTCACGTCGGGTCTAAAGTTTGGATCCAAGTTTTGGGTTCGGACGGGTTGGCGCGTGGGTCCGGAACCAGACTGAGGTCAGCCATTTCGTGACCTCTGGTTTAATTCATTATAGTGACAGCTGCATTAGCAGCGCAGTAAAGAGGTTTACTATGCAAATTAGCCTGTGGTCTTTTGGTTTATAAGCGAAAACAAAACTACGCAAAGCTGCCTTCGTTTTTTGTAATAATAATAATAGGCTACTTAAACAGTGAGACATTGTTCACTGCTCCTTATTTGTCCCGTTAAACCTGCGCCTCTGCTGCAGATGTTGGTGTTGGGTGAGAGACAGAGAAAGAGGGGGCAGATCAAGACTGTGGTGGATAATAATAGACTATGGCGGGCGCCACAGACTAATGTATTAGTGGGAAACCCTGAGTCATTAAGGCAGAAACAAATAGGACCGACTCTGGATAAGATGGTTATCTTCCGAGTGGCGCTGCTGTTGCGCTATGTGCCTGCGCCACTTTCGAGATGGCGTCGCTTATAAGAAGAGGAGAGGTCGACTGAGGGTGGTTTCTTACAAGCAGCACTGAGAGTGGTGCACTACTGGCAGCATCACATTTCCTTGTTTATATTGCGCTGCCTTGTGTTCATTCATTCATTCATTCAATCTTTATTAAGGACACATGATCCATATTTATGTTAAAAAATATGCTTCCTCAAGCATTATAGTTCTCACACGTCAAAAAACTAATTGACCCCATCGAGAGCAAAACAATGTTCGTGTCTCAAGAGAAAGAGATAGCCTATGCCAGTCCCGCGAGGTGCAGATCGGCACTCGCTCGGCCATAATCGCGACCAAAACAAAAGGACATGTTCATCCCCCCACAACCCCTCTCCTTCCCTCTCGCCGCGGAGTCTGATTGGAGGACGAGGCTAACATCGCCATTGGCCATGGGTGTTTCTTCAGTCCACGTACTTCCCACTTAAATGCGCTAAGTCTAGGAGCTGCAAGATCTCAAAGTGTGGTCAAAGTGTTTTAACGTCATGGGCCAAATCTAGTCTGTAAATAGTTTATATTGTTGTTTATATAGCCTAGCATAGTTTTAGTATTTTACTATGAACATTGCTGCTGAAAATACAAACATTTAATTAGAGAGAATAAATTGGAACTTTTATAACTTTTCAAGAATATGGTAAAACCAAAAAAAACAACCTAATATATTGTTGAGTGTTCTGCAATGTACATAATACGGTGCAGATGGAAAAAGAGACCGAAGTATATACAGCAAATATAGTATATATGTAAAAGGAGATTTATGTATTGTTTTTTATTGCTGAGTTTTATTTTCAGTATCAAATCAAGTTTGAAATTTTTGTATCGTGACAACACTAATCTGTTTGTAAAGAAGCAACCTTGAGTTCTGTTAATTCCCTTATTTATTCCCGAAACTTTGCAGTCCTAGTGAGGACGTGTCCAATCTAGTCTTCGAGCTGTCTCCTTGTTGCTTTGTAGTAGTGAAGCATTGGCCAATATTTTGATCGGGAGGTAAGAGAAGCTCTTCTTGGTTAAGGGATAGACAGGAACAGCATGTATAAGCAGGTCACTAAGAACCTAAGGTACTAAGAATAGAAGATTCAAAGATTATGGGGGTTCAAGACTCAACTCCAAGTGTGAAGGAGAACCTTTGGAACTGAGCAAAAAGCTCAGCTCTAAAAAGTTGATTTCACTCCTTTTAAGTGTAACACGAGCCCGAGAAAGTGGTCAACTTTTGTCCCAAGGCACCACTGACTGATACTTTCTGTGTTCCAGCCCGACAATAGCTCTGTAACAGCTAACAGTCCCTGTAGAGCCCGCGGATGCCATTAGCCCATTGTTCTTTGCGTTTCTGCCTCAGAGGTCAGCCCAGTTCCTGTGTAGAGCGGGGTTTGTAGGGCCCCGATCAATGGAGCCCCGCTGAGTCAGACCGCAGCGCCTGACTAAGTGCTAGTTCAGCACAGCCCAGCATTAAAGACCTACAAACTGGTTACAAGTCATTAGCAGCACAACATTCGGCGGGTCAGGAAAATACTTCAAAGTTCGCGAAGGGAAGTAAAATGTCTTCAGTGCTGCAGTTTTTGATTTTTGCAGCAGTCTCCAGAGGTCGACGGAAAAGCCAAAGTGCTCTCACTAAACACATCTCACTTTGCAGTCAGAAGAGACAGTCCATAAAGATCCAGCTCCTTATGCAAAGATTGACGGCAACAAAAAATATTCTGAGCAAACTTACTGTGCAATAGTGAACATTTGCACTAAAAGCTCTTTCAGATGTGCTTCGTTCAGGCTTGCTTTCAAAACCCTTAGCCATGGCGACTTTATGGAACTTAAAAATACTTCGAGGACGCAAAGTAGACACATGCATAATTATGGCACAGGAATATTGGTTGGGGAACTTTAGCATTGATATTTCATATTTGACCATTTCAAATACAGACAGTCTCTTCAGAGTTAACTTTGGGACTCATGGCGTCTGACCTAAAGTTAACTCTGAAGAGAGAAGGTTGGACTCAATTAAAACACGAACATGTGCTGTCTAAGCATATTCAATTGGAGGCCTACAAACTGGTCTTTCCCATAACATTTTAACTTTAGGCGCCACATTTTAAAGAATTCATTATTAAGAAAGTGTCCAAAAAACCCCTGACTATACTATCTGAAGCATCACAGAAGCCACCGGGAGAGTAGGGGAAAGGCACTAAGCTAAACCCCCATACAGCCGCTGGGTCACTGAAAGGTAAAACCGGTACTAAGAGCAACTTTTTTATTTAAGGTATATATAGAAAGATACTTTTAAAGGAATAGGCCACTGTTTTTGCATACTGATATATGTTCTTACCTTAGCTCAGACGAGTTGATGCGTACCTGTCTGGTCTTTAAGCGTGCGCTCAGTCACGCAAAATGACTCAAGATGTTGTTAGCATTTAGCCTCTCCTCCTCTCCTCTGTGGTGCCAAACGGGGTGAAGTTAGAAGCGACCAAGCTCTTCCACGTTTTCCCTATTTAAATACAGTTACGTGAGTAGTTACACGATCCAAGTGGTGCCATGCCATTGGTCCAACAACCCATTAGTCCGACGTCTCATTATTCCGCAAATTTCCCATTGAGCAGAGGTGCCATTTATCATAGACATTATTGGAATAATGAGACGTCACACTAATGGGTTGTCGGACTAATGGTGCGACCCCATCCAAGTATAGTTACACAAAATTAAACATGTCGATTTTCTAAGCGGATAAAAAGGGGAACTATATTAAAAGGCGTAATAACACCTTAGCAGCACTTCGACGTCCGCGCAGTAAAGTCGAAGTGCTCCTAAGGTGTTATTGTCAATGGCCGCTGGCTGCTCTGCTTTGCGACGACGACACTGGAGGCCACCATTGCTGTAGTACCTCCATATAGCCGCTAGTCCCCATTGGAATGCATTGCACTTTAGACACGTTAAAAACAACTTTAATGCCCGGTGCCTAATTTTTTGGAACTGTCTACAGCTAGATATTCCTCCTGTGATTACGCTGGGTTAGACACAATCAGAGGCACCGGGCTGGTTATCGTACGATACATTTTTGAAATCTCGTACTTAATGAGGGACGGACTGTTAGCATTGGAGCTGCACGAGCTACACGTCACGCAAGGGCCGAGTCTACAGTGAAGATCCCGCCCTTATGCCCTTATTAGGAACATGCTTCGTCAGAGCTGGGGAGGAGGAGTCTGTAAATCCGCCATGAATTCCCCCTCGAACGTGGTCATTGTGGTAAACAGGGAGGAGTGAGTAATGACGGTCTATTAATAATATGTCTATGGTTATTATGCATGGCAGAGCCTCCAGGCTTGGGGTGTAGGAGGCTGCTGTACAGATGAAATTTCAGACCTCCATTTTTGTCCATCTAGTCCACGTGTGCGCTGGAAACCTTCATGTCACTGGCAAAGCCTTTTGGATAAGAGGCAAAATGTCTTACGCTTCTACAACAGAAGATGATGCAAGAACCTTCATTTAATACAACAGTCATACAAATGTTGCATGAAACTCTCGGTAGCTTCGTGGAACTTCAGCAGCAAAGAAAAAGACAGCAAAACAAACAACATGCATCTAATTACCTGACGTGAACAATGCGGTTATGTGGGGGGAGCTGAAGAAGCGCTCGGGCTTCCGAACTTGAGCTCAACTATCTTCGACTTTCACGGTTTGAAAACGGGATATGCAGGTAGTGCACCTTTTGACACGCGGTTTCAAGTTGCCGTGTCTAGTGATGTGATGTGGAAATCGAACAGACGGGCGATCTAATTACTTACTGGAGTTTAAAATGTTCTTGTTTGTTTGTTCATGCAAATGCTGCTAATTTGCACTTGTAACATAACAGTTTCCCCTCCATAGGAAAAATAAAGAGGCTGAGCTGACGTCTTAGTGACTAAAAGTCTATTCAATAACTAACTGCTTTATACCACGCCATACAGATTGAGTCATTTCTCTTTAGTGAAAACAAGGTCAGAGAGATCTTTTAGAAGCCCATGGGCGGTGGACATGACAGCCCCCGAACCTGGAGAAGGGGCTGGAGACAAACTGGTGTTGTTTCTGGACAGAGGCGGCGTTTGACAGAGACACATTGGACATTTACGGCACCATAACTCTTGCCTGACAAGCTAACTTCTCCACCTACGGCTTGAGAGACAACGGCGCAGAGAGCGAGAGCGCGGTGGAGTCCGGGAATGGCAACGGGGGGTGGGGGTGTGTGGGGGGGGGGGATAAAATAAAACAGCTCTCGAGTGGGACAGACGCACAACGAAAGGCATGACAGTTTGCAGATGTCATGGTTAAAATTGTGCAGCCTCAGCAGAGCTCTGACAGGCTGCCTCGTCTCCCTGCATTCCAAATCACACTGCAGCGCCTCGCGTTCAATTCGATCTGCATTGTGCAAACGGTGGCCTCTATGGTGACGGAGGAGAGAGTTTCCCAACCAGGGCTAAGGGCATCCCTCAGGCAGTCTTTAGATTTTTTTAAAGAGGGGGTATTATGCTTTTTTCAATCACATAGCACCAGTCTATAGCATACTACAATGATGACGTAACCTTCTGTTGGTCTGTATATGCAGTAAATTAAAATAACTGCCTTGAATAAAATTGCTCTCTCAAAATGGCTGTACTGAACGTCTTGAAATAGGCCTCTGTCTCTTTAAGAAGCTTTCCGACACGCCCCCTTCAGCACACTGCTGTGGCATCTAAACAACACTACTGTGCGGGGAGGGGGCTCTGCTGAGCTGAGGAGCAGTGGTTGGTGGCTTGGCTGGTGACAAAAGGTCCAGAGGCGTCTCCAGGAGGTGGGGGCGTTCCTAGGAGGACTGAGGCATAGCTACACCTAAATGGCTGCCGTCTAAGTTTTTACTGATTACTCAAAAATATGTGAATGAGCCAAGGCAACACTCCAGGTATGTGTTTAATGAGGGAATGACATAATAACATGATATAAAGCTTGAAAAAGTCGATTTGACATAATACCCCCCTTTAAGATGAGATAAGCCTTTATTGATCTCACAATAGAGAAATTCACTTTTTACATCGGGGGGCAATAGACAGGAATAGTGTGCAAACAATTAAATAGTAAATAGAGGTAAAGCTTTAGGTGGCAAAAACAAAATATAAATTGCAGAATATCAAAATGTCAGCATTGGCAGTGCAACGTTTATGGTCAAATTCAAAATTATCCAAACAATTTCCCAATGTTTTCTTGTATGTTATTGTTTCAATGATAATAGGAATTCACTAGAATGGCATGTTCTAGCACTGTAATAAATCTAAATACTACAAAAATGCGGTCACTTTTACTCCCGTCCGCTAGATGGCAGCGCACCGCGCAGCTCGCTTGAGTAACACTAGAATCTAGTGAGAGTTAGAGAAACACAGGACAAGTTTTACCATGGAAAAGAATGAGCTATGAAATGCTCCGGGGCTCTTTTAAAACTCTACATTTGGCCTCACTTTGGCTTTTACAGCAAAGACAAAGACCTGGATTATTACGAGAGCCACCAGCTTTGTGCATAATGTTGCTGAGTGTAGTGCTGGGCGATATGGAAAAAACTTATATCACGATATGGATTATTTTATATCACGATAACGATACATATCACGATATACCACATAAAGTCAGTTTTCAGTTATTCTTTGAAAAGTTTGACAAAAATATCATTGCTTACTTTTTTTCAACTTTATTTTGAAGCAGTGGTTTTGCTATGGATAATTTATATAGCATATATTGTCAATGTCAGGAAAAATGTGAGACTGCAGGATAAATGGGCTAAACATGATCTGACCAGAGTCAACACGAATTTAACAACAGAAATGTGTAAACTCGTGCGTAGAGAACGACTTACTCAGAGCATCATCTGCTCCTCAATATCAAGGCTCATATTACACTAAAACAAATGTAAATTGGAGCTTATTATCGCCATTTTCTCAACTTTAATGTAATGTTTAGAAACAGTGCGAGCAGTTTGTATTGTACGTCTTTAGCTGCTCTACGCGCTGCCCGATCCGTCTCTTACCTCCTGCACCACGCCTCTCCTCTCTTCTCTCTCGTGTGTTTAATCCAGATCCACGCGCTAAAAGATCCATCACTAAAAAGCTGTTTAGTTGCCGTGCGTAAAGCAGTGAAACCACGCGGTGTTTAACAGGGAGAGAGAGCCCCGCGTGTACGTCCATTAGATGTCGCCGTTGCTACAGCAGGTGTGGCGGCGGACAGAGATATCGTAAAGCAGGGTGGTGTCGCAAAACCACAAGGCAGAGTTTCTTTGCGAAAAAGTTCTTTTTATTCTTGTTTATAATCACTTAATATAAACTTAGACGATGTATAGTGACAAGACAACACTAATACATTCTTGTGGCCTATTTAATGAAATATTTGCTTTAATAATTGATTAAATTAGGTTAGAAACGATAGAAACGATAGAAGAGAAATGGCACGATAGGCACTTTTCTATCGTCCCCACGATATGTATCGTCATATCGCCCAGCACTAGCTGAGTGTGTCACCGCTGCGTTCGGAGAGGATTTATCTTCGTAGCATTTTTTTACAGAATAAAACGAAGCCTGAGGGAAAACTAAATACAGCAGGCTCATGTTAAACTTGTATCTCGCCACTGCAGTACTTAGTACAGTACTGTAGTAGTTTCCCCTCGGCTTCGTTTGTGTGCTACTGCTAACACAAAAAGATTTCGAAGAGATGAGCGCTATAGTCACGGTGATGCCCGTGTTGTTATTATGTCTCTGATCTATGAGTAACACCCGTTGTGGAGTAGATAAGGTTTTAAATGCCCCGTCTGAGTTATTAGTTCACTGATCGCTAAGGACTCCCAACTATAGAAATACTAGAAACCTGCATCCCCAGTTTAGTTGGTTTCATTACTAGGTTTCCAAGAAATCTGTTTTCCTTTCAAAGTTACATAATCACCCTACAACACCACAGTCACAAGCACATTAGTGAAAAGCATTTATATCATAAGATAGAGCTACATACAGGTGCTCGTCATATAATTAGATTAACATGAAAAAGTGCATTCAGTTCTGTTATTCAATTTAAACTGCGATATATGACAGACTCATTACATGCAAAGTGAGATAGGTATAGCTTTTATTTGTTATAATTTTGATGATTATGGCTCAGCTTGTAAAAACCCCAAATTAAAAATCTCATAAAATTAGAATATTTTGAAAATGGACATATAACAAATAAAGGCTTGACATATGTCACTTTGCATGTAATGTGTCTATCATATATTAGTTTCACATTTTAAGTTGAATTACAGAATTAAATGAACTTTTTCATGATATTCTAATTATATGACGAGCACAGATCAGGATACGTATTGTATCGCCTGAGACTAGGCGATACACACCCTAATTGGCATCGTTTCGGGTATTTGAGCCCACTCTGGAAGGTGAGGCTAGCAAAGCCTCAAAAAGTGATGGCAATATTATTATTAAAAATATAATTTTTTATGAAAAATAAGGCATAAAGTCATTGAAGATTCACATTGTAAAAGCAGAGGGGCCTCTTTCAAAACATAATGGTTCCGACGCCCAGAAATGTAGTCTCCCAAAGTGAAACATTAGCCACACTGCGCTGTCTCTCCAGCCGCTCCCATTGAGCCCAGAGTTACTATGTTGGATAGAATTTAGATGGTAATCCAAAGCAGAAATCCAAACAGAGCTAACATCTAGCTCCATGTTTACAGAGACAGATCTGCAAACTCTCCACACTACAGCAGAGTCAGGTGTCTTGTTTATTCTGCTCTGGTGGGAATTTGCCAAAGAAAGAACACCCCGATAATGCTTTGTGCCTGGATTATGTGATCAGCTATTACACACAAATTATCGAACACTCTACACACTGCGAGAGGCCATGTTGACCTGAAACAACTTAAGCATAGAGACGAGTAATTCATTTCCGGTCCAAACCCCGCAGAATTGATTCAGACCTGCCCCTAAGCAAACGTCGCAGTTTGCAACTATCAACGTCACTAAAACACAGTCAAAACAAAAATGTTGCCAAACTGACACAAAACTATGGCACAACCAGTCGCCATGAATGTAAAACGTGGAGAAAACATGTGATGGTGAATTAAAGCACTGCCCTGTTTCTGACAGAATACAAACATGAGGAGAGTTTTGCAGCGATGGTGTTGTTTATGAGACATGTAACGTTAGTGTCACAGTCAGGCTTATATTATGAGAAGTAGCACATTACATTACCCGAATGGAACCATTTCACTGTAGTTTTACTCACCAAGCATTTGTCGGTAATAATGCCGTGCCAAAATGAAAGCATTTTGGTACAAACTCAGACTTACAGTATCCCGCCTTGCGCCATGGCTTGAAAACTTGAAAAATGGGGCTCCCTCTCCTTGACATCCAAAGAAACATTTTCCCCTATGGAGATGGTGACAAGATTATTGAGGACCTAAAGCACACCAGTTAAATTCAAAACAATGTTAGGATTTTTGGCAGAACCTCGAGAAGAATCTGCTCGTCATGTTGCCAAGAAATAAAACAATCCCTAAAGGGGGCAATGTGGAGTGCTTGTTAAATGTGGACAGCGGAGTAAAAGTCCTAATTAAAGAGTGCAGACAAATCCTCTCCACTCCATTTGATTCATTCACCGTCCCTCTTTCCCTTATGCCTCTCTTGGGGATTTTTATGCCAATTTTATGGAGAAAACTGACAACAACAAAAATATAGACGTCTGCTCTGAGCCAGCTTCACACTCATTTTTCGCTTTTGGATTCAACTCAGCAGAAGCCATATGTGTCGTCCAAAATGTCTGATTGAAAATGGCTATTGCACTAAATGATCACTGGAAAGGTATGTCAGTCCGAACAGTAAATGTTTAAGTGAGAGGAAATTAACTCTGCTCATTTTGAAGACGCCACTAATCAGAGGTGGGAAGAGTACTTGTAAGGTTACTTACTTAAATTAGTTATCACAATAATGTACGGAATTCTGTTTGATTGTGAAAGTCAGGTCAATATTACGTATTCTTTTCATATCTCAGTGGGAAGCGTTGTTTACAGGTGAAACTCGGAAAATTAGAATATTGTTCAAAAGTTCATTTATTTCTGTAATTCCACTTAAAATGTGAACGTAATACATGATAGACACATTACATGCAAAGCGAGATATGTTTGTTATAATTTTGATGATTATGGCTTACAATGGCATTTTCAAAATATTCTAATTTTATGAGATTTTTAATTTGGGGTTTTTACAAGCTGAGCCATAATCATCAAATAAAGGCTATACACATCTCACTTTGCATGTAATGAGTCTATCATATATTAGTTTCACAGTTTAAGTTGAATAACAGAAATTAATGCACTTTTTAACGATAATATGTACAAAATATAATATTAGTCAGATAGAAGTCAAATGTGAGTGCGGTAAAAATACTATTTTGAGTAAATATAGCCGAGTACCAGTTTAGTTAAGTTATTTTACATATAAAAGCTACAATGTAAAAAATAAATAAATAAATCAAAATTAGACTTGGACATTCTTATTCTTTATTAGGATCCCCATGTCCTGACATAATATAAAATTACAAAACAGTTAACATTTTGAGCATCCACAATTGTATAAATTTTGAAAGACAAAATGAATGTACAATTGCTCAAAATAAACTAAAACTAAAAATGGAATACATGAATGTTACACATTTCATATAATCATACAACCATAGGAAGCATATAGGAAAGGGTGATTATTGCTCACATGTACTGAGCTAATTGACCTTTTACTTTCAGCTTGAAGTGTGGTTTACGTTTAGTGTTTCTAAAGTGATATTTTATTTGACAAAAAACAACAAAAAGACGGTTTTGCATTTGTATAATGTAGCAAACATGAATCATATGATTTTATATATTGTAAATACTGTACATAAAATACACAAAAATATATGTAAAACTAAATATTTAGAAAATTGGACAACAAAAATAAGAGAAAGTAAGTAAGTGATGCTCCTTTTCTTTCACTGTGTGTATTGTACATATTTTCATTCATGTATATATTTGAATTGTCACTTCGGAATGAAATAGATTAATAAAATGAAAAAAAAGAGCTTTACATTTTCAAAAAAACAATGAATCTCCTATTACTCTTCCTGGATGTCTGAGAATCCCTGTTTGGTATCGAATCATTGTCATGTGTTTGTCCCTACATTATTCATTATTTTGGCTTTTGTAATTTTTGTCATTTGGCCAACACATTTTGCTTTCATTTTAAAAGATACTTCCTGGATGTTGTATGTAGCAGGTATAAAAAATGATGATGCAATCTAATGTATGCTCGGCGACTGTATTCTGTTTCAATCAGTTTTATTACAGTGTTGGGAATCAGAACGCTGTCAACCTTATGATGACTTTTCTCTGAACTTGAAAAAAAATATTCTTTTTATTATTTATTATGTCTATTTATAGTTTCACTGACAAAATCCTGTGTTAGTGTTTCCTAGTGCCTGCGTCAGCCAGGATCTAACCTACTGTTGCTGCTTTTTGTATAATGGGCTGATTCAGAGGAAATGTGTAAAAAAAAAAAGGGCAGAAATTGCAACATACTGTATCACTGTGAAGTGTAGTTTTGTTACTTTTCACTTGGCCATATGGTGGTAAACAAATAATGCATAATAAGAAAGGAAATAATGGTTCATAATAATAAGATAGTAGATAGACTGTGTTTTATTTGCAGAACAGGTCACAGAGGCTGTGAGGATGCCTGAAAGGACACCCGGGTGCCCAGGGACATAGGCTTGGTGACCCCTGTCTTAAAAAATTAGCTGCCTGCAACATGTTTCAGAGAATTTGAGTCGTTCAGTGAGTATATAAAGTTTGATTTGATTTGATTTGATATATATGAAAACCTGGTGGAACACAGAGGAATTCTAGAACATGCATGAGAGAATCAAAGCACGTCTCAGGCTGTTTTCATAATAGAACATAATAGAACAGCTTCATCGAATCTAATAAAAAGCACCAAAATGTCCGTCAAAATTCCCATCGGTTGCAGGTCTTTAGCCAAAACCTTTACAACAGTCAACACACCTACTCACTATTCAAACCACTGGAGTCTGTTAAACCATTCACCCGGAACTACAATGAACACATCAAGTAAAGGTCAAGTTTATTGCTCATGGCTCGAGGCAACTTTATAAACACTGAGACGCTTAAGGAAGCACCATAACATGGATACAAACAACCAGAGTTTGAGTTGTGAAACCAATAATAATTGCCACTAAAGCCAGTCTATTGCAGTCAGGGAAAGGAGTCAGGGTCAGGGGAACGGATAAAAGAAAGTTAGTTATTAGTTCATTAATTATTGTAATGTCTGCAATGATAATCTTGTTGGTGACAAGTTTCATTAAGTTGTGCGATATATTAGATAAAACTCTATAAGACATGAGCTAAAACGAAAATCCAAAAGTTATTTGTAAAACTGTGCCTTTTGTTCAAGGTGCATTATGAAACTAGTCATGCACAAAATATTAGTGCGTGTTTGACCTTTTACAGAACACTCCTTTGCCTGCTCTGGTGATGTTGTGCTCTCCGTGCACAGGAACATAAATGACCACTTGGAGGAGGCCGGAGGTGCTCACTGGATCTTGATCGTGTGTAGTGGTACCAGGTGCTCTTCAGAAGAAAACAGGCAGGGTCAAATGAATGAAGAAAATAAAGTTTCCGAGGCACAACTGGATTAAATACTTGTTTATTAAACGCCAACGCGTTTCGACCTTTGGGTCTTTGTCGAGGCAAAGACTCGGAAACTTTAATAAACAAGTATTCAATCCAGTTGTGCCTCGGAAACTTTACTTTCTTCATAAATGACCACTTGATTCAGATTTTAACACTCTCAGTTGTTTATTTGTAAGACTATTAATACATAAAAAATCCATAACATCAGTCTACTATGTATTATAAATATATAGACAAGGACATCCATCAGAAGTCTGAAGTTCCGTCTAAAGCAGAATCTCCATGACTTCCTTCTTCACTTTACTGAAAACCATAGACATATTATTAATAGACCGTCAATACTCACTCCTCCCCGTTTACCACAATGACCACGTTCGAGGGGAAATCATGGCGGATTTACAGACTCCTCCTGCCCAGCTCTGACGAAGCATGTTCCTAATAAGGGCATAAGGGCAGGATCTTCACTGTAGACTCGGCCTTGCGTGACGTGTAGCTCGCGCAGCTCCAATGCTAACACTCCGACCTCCGTTAAGTAGGCGATTTAAAAAAAGAATTATTTCGAAAACCAGCCTGGTTTCTTTTTTTGTGAGTAACCCAGCGTTATCACAGGAGGAATATGTAGCCATAGAAAGTGTAAAAAAAAAGAAAGAAACCAGGCGTTAAAGTTGTTTTTAACGTGTCTAAAGTCCAATGCTTTTCAATGGGGGCCTAGTGGCGATATGGAGGTACTACAGCAATGGCGGCCTCCAGTGTTGCGGTCATAAAGCAGAGCAGCTAGCGGCCATTGCTGAAAACAAAGGAAACATCGTATTTAGTGGCATACACTGTCACTCATGGGGTTTCCCCTAAAGTTAACTCTGAAGAGAGTCAATTCACACTGAAAAGGCTGGACGCACCAAACAGTGTCAAATTAACACTGGAACATTTGCTGTGTGCCCAGAGTCTACAGGATGGGTCCAATGTAGTGGACAAACTCAAAAGGATATCTCTATTGTTACTTCAACCACATGGGATTTACAGAGTGCAGAGCAATGGCCGCTGGCTGCTCTGCTTTGCAACGACGACACTGGAGGCCGCCATTGCTCCGCCATTGCTGTAGTACCGCCATATACCCGCTCGGCCCCCATTGGACTCCATTGCACTTTAGACACGTTAAAAACAACTTTAATGCCCGGTGCCTAATTTTTTGGAAATGTCTACAGCTAGATATTCCTCCTGTGATTACGCTGGGTTAGACACAATCAGAGGCACCGGGCTGGTTATCGTAGGATACATTTTAGAAATCTCGTACTTAACGGGGTCGGACTGTTAGCATTGGAGCTGCGCGAGCTACACGTCACGCAAGGGCCGAGTCTACAGTGTAGATTCCGCCCTTATGCCCTTATTAGGAACATGCTTCGTCAGAGCTGGGGAGGAGGAGTCTGTAAATCCGCCATGATTTCCCCCTTCAACGTGGTCATTATGGTAAACAGGGAGGAGTGAGTATTGACGGTCTATTAATAATATGTCTATGGTGCAGAGGAATGAACCTGCCTTCAGCCTTAAGCTCTAACCGTTGGTGCAAACAGCAAGTTAACATAGAGCCAATATCTATAAATAATAATATAATGATTTATATATGATTGGATTTGATGACAAGGATAGTAACATGTTAATGCATAACATCTCTGTGGAGACATTAGTTAGTTAGTTATTTATTTCAAGCACACAATGAAAAAGTGTACAGTATGTACAACATATAACAATAATAGCAAGGAACACTGATAGTCAAAGAAATTCACCGCGGCTTGAAAAGGAGTGGGCTGAAGTTTAACACTTATCAATTCCCACCCCCTCTTCCAAAAACTTAATACAATAGTTTACTTCCTTAGTCATATTCATTTTCTTACAAAACACAAGCACATACAGTATATCGTTTTTATACAATATGTTAACAAAAATCTCGGCTAAACCAACTCACATTACCAAAACAAACGGTCAAACAGGCGCACAATAGTCCCGAGAGTCATTTCCAATCGGTGGGACGATCTCGTTTGATATTTGGCTAATCCTGCGTGTGAGTTACCGTAGAATCATTGCACAGTGATGATCGCTGACATGAGCAAGTGTGTAAGACTCCGTTGGTTCACAGCGCCGCTCACACTGGGACGAGCTCTGAGTAAATGCCATCCCTGAGGTTTATGAGCGGAGGAGGCCGCTGATCTGAGAGCAAGGACGGATGAGCAGAGCACGCCGTAAAACCAAACACGAGGCAGAGCGATGACACTGGCTACAAGACGAACTGTGGAGAGAGAAAACGCTGATCCTAGTGGAGTGGGGAATCTGGGGACAAAACTGCTTTACACTGAAGTCGAAAACAATTGCTAACATCATGTACAGAGCGATATCAGAAGAGGAAGTGCAGGGGAGAGTTCAGCTTCCTGACAGCCTGGTTGATGATGATGTCCTTCAGGCAGTTGGACGTGGCACGGATCGAGCCTCTACAATTTACCAGTGTAAAACATGAAGGAAACATCTCATGGTGAATAAAGCACTGCCCTGTTTCTGACAAAATGCCAACATGAGGAGAGTTTTGTAGCGATGGAGTTGTTTATAAGACATTATATGAGTGAGCAGTGTGGGCGCAGGTTTGTGTTCTTCCTGAGTACGCAGGGCAGGGAGGTAAGATAGGCACAACTGATATTTCCAGAGCACAGAACACACAAGCAGGCCAGAACAGCCTGAGCCACATGATTCCTCTGACGAGCATGAATTGCTCAGAAAACTTGTCCAAGTCCTAACTACAAGAAAGCCATCATAGCCAGCTTAAAAGCTTACAGAAGCAACATTTTGCCCAATATGTCTTGTATATGATAAGATAATCCAAGGTTGTACCAAACCTCATCGCCCACACCATCTGTTCAACACGTCTCACAAGCACATTCGTTCTTCTGTGGCTCTCAGCCGAGATGCCATTAGCATCTCGGCTCAAACCTTCTTCATTAAATCTTAAATTAGCTTAGGAACCTCCTTCTCCTCATTGTTGACACGGACGTGTTTCATCATCAGCCGTGACAAGGAGCATCCAAATGTGTCAGTGCAGTTAGGAGGGAGTAAAGAAAGGAGTTCCTTTAATACCTCCTTTAGCAAAGGAACCTCGGGATGTTCCTCATCACCCCATGAGGAGCTAAGAACAATCCCACAAGCCACTGCTGCCTCCCGAAGGTTTACGAACTGGGCTGATCTCCGCACGAGTGTGAAATGATGGGGTCGGCCCATTAGTCCGTCAACCCATTAGTCCGACGTCTCCTTATTTAGAAAATGTCCCATTGAGTAGGGATTGAAAAATATAATTAGGTTCAGGCAAGAGTCCACTGACCTTAAGGTTAGGGCCAATGGTTGTATATGGCTCTCTAATCCACAACACAACTGGGTTGTTGGACTAATGGCACCTCTGCTCAGTGGTAAATTTTCTGAATAATGAGACATTGGACTAATGGGTTGTCGGACCAATGGCATGGCACCAAATGATGAACCGTTTTGGTTTCATTCTATGAAAATATGAGCTATGTTCTAAATATATGAAAGTATAAAGCAGGTCATGCTTAGAACCACAGCAGCATCTGACAGTTTTATGATAGGAAATAACGTTACACACTGTAACTTCCTGGTTGTTCATACCACTTAGTTAGGAAGGTTCGGATCGTCCTGACAAGCAGAAGAGGCTGCTGAAACTCCTGTTCCTCACTGCAAAGGAAAAGGAGGAAGGAGAAATCTTGCCACTTTTTAGCTGCAGCCTCAGTCTCCTTGATTCTGTGGTGGGAGCTGCAGCAGTAGCAGCCATTTAGGGCAAACACTATGAGGCCATTCAATCATTCAATCCCTTGCCAGGCGCGCATCTCCTTGAACCTCGCTGAGCCCAGAAGAGACGGTTACAAGTTACCCTTTCAGGCTTGTAAAACTGTTGTGTGAACCATTGTGGCTTCTTGTGACAGGGACATTGCGTCACTAATATTACTACAACATTAAGTCTATGAGTATGGTATGTGGTCATAACGCCTTTGCTATGCCCAATCCCGTCAGATCTTGGAAGCTAAGCAGGGAAGGGCCTGGTTAGTACTTGGATGGGAGACCGTTTGGTAACACCAGGAAGCCTAGCGAATGTAGTGAGTGAGTGAGTGGTTGGTGGTGGTCGGAGGGGCCGATGGCGCAGACTGGTTGCCTCGCTTCCGTCAGTCTACCCCAGGGCAGCTGTGGCTACAATAGTAGCTTACCACCACCAAGTATGGAGTGAATGAATAATCAGCTGTGAAGCGCTTTGGGTATCTTGAAAAGCGCTATACAAATCCAAGAGATTATTATTATTATTATTATGACATAATAAGCAGTCCTCTAGGAGTGTATAATTAACTGTACACTGTATCCACATTTAAACTCTCCCAAAATACCACTTCTCGTCTTATTTACTCAGCGCGGTGTAAAAAAAAAACCCGTACAACCGAAAATTTGCTTGCCATTCCGTTTTCTCTTTTATGGAGAAAGAAGCGGTGCTTAAATACGGCGGCGGGTGTCCGTAAATCTGCAGAACTAGTGTGAGGAGGTGTTTTGTAGCAGAAGAGCCTTAAATTGATGAGTGTCCCAGAGCGTGTGGTAGATAACTCCTGAGCCGCTCTGAAGTGACAAATGTCTCTGCTGCTCTCAGCTCCGCTCGCTCCGCACAGGATATAAGTCACCCTTCGACTGGCTCCGCCGTCTGTACTCCCAAATCTCAGGAAAGGAGACTAGACATGTCCAACTACTTGAAGCGTATGCAAACGCGCTCCTAATGATCAGTGGCCTATTTTAGCGAGATCGGAATTTTCAGTCTGACCGTAAATCCATCTCGACAGGCCCGAGTTGACATGTTTTTGCTCAGATCCACTGGCGGATCGAACCAATCACATGGGAGTATTGTCATGTCCCCTATCAATCAATCAATCCATCAAACAAACTTTATTTATAAAGCGTTTTTCAGAAAGTGCTTTACAGATTACAGCATTTAAAACAGTACGCCCGGCACACCCTCCCATCCCCCGAATATATACAAACATTACACACACACTCAAACTTTTACCCCACCGTCTACGCACACACCCCCTCACTCACTGTCTAACTCAATGGTCAGAAGTTGGGGAAACAAGTCACATTTGCCTGATACTTCTCATTTAAAAAGTGATTTTGGATGATTTGTTCTCTTAATCTGCTGAGTTCTTACTCACACATCAGAAGAAGAACTTTGAATTCAGTAAGGGAGGGGTTTGCCGGTTTGGAACATCGCGCACCGCCTCTTGCTTGTAGCAGGTAATCTGTCTGAGAAGTCTAGACTCCCATCACTTCTGGCACTTCTCCAGCTCTTTCTGGGGATTACCAAGTCCAATTCCCCCAAAAGCAGCTCTACTCACACACCCGCAATCTCCTTCTGTTACTCGATAGCAACAGCGGTCCTCGGACTGGTTCCGTTTAATATCCGAGGTCCGGGATTGATGAAGTGCACCATTTCTGCGAAGATAGACAGACTACAGGCCCCGACAACCCATTCTCCAATCTGCAGCCGAGCTATATTTGCTTTCCTCCAGTGCTGTTTACATGCTGTGCGACTATGCAGTTGGGTGAGTCATAAAGTAAATGGAGACATTGCTTCAGCGTGCCACAACAGACAAGGATGCACATGCACACAATGTTTACAATCTCCATTTAGCTGCCCAGCATGACACACTTATGCTATATCAACTGTTTATTAAGGCCTAAAGGCCACAAGAGCCCACACCAGGATTGACTGCTCAGCTCTGGTTGATCCCAGCACAATTTCAATGTTGTCTTTGTGGAAAAAAATACTCATGCCATGTTAATGCCTTAAGTTACAATATTTTTACTGGCATAAAAACAAGAGAATCGATGCATTGATCATTTCTGTATTTATTCCAGTAAACAGAGGAATGATGGCAAATTTGGATACTGAAAAGTAAATTGGAAACAACGGTAAACTTGAATAAAAAAAAAAAGTATAAAACTGACCCGACAATTTACAGATGTTTTCAACAAAACCTGCTAAATGTTAAGTATTTTGTACAATTTGGTGCTTGTTGGTCCGAAGTGTCATGCTTTTCAAGGGCATTTAGGGCCTTAATTTGAGCTAAATCCATTGAAAGGCTTGCTTTTTAACGCCCTGCGGGAACAGTCAGATGCTCCACACCTGATTTATAGTTGACTATAGTAATAGTTGAATGACAAGTGCAGATATGCATTTACCGCGTGTATACGTGTCTCACTCGAGTGACGTTTGTTGTTACGGGCACCATCTTGGAGATCTTTGGTTAGTGTCATATCAAACTATGCATCTCCACTGACTGAAGTCAAGATGCTACAACCAAAAATAGCAGCTCATACAGAAAATTTAAAAATAAAAAGGATTTTATTCTGATAAACTGCCTGGAGAGTTACTGACAGCACTTATAAGCAGATAAGCCCTGGAGAATATTTGTGGACATTAGCTACAGTTGCTGAACTACAGCTACAAGAGAAAGCCCTGGAGTACACTCCAAACATCTAGCCTTGGATACAACATGTGACTGAGGCAAGAGCAGAGCTGTATAGTGTTTTTTTTTTTTTTTTCCGAAAAGGGTTCATAGATGTGAGCCACAGATGCATACCTGTCATGTTTTGGTGGCAGTTTATTTGTTATCATTTTGGTAATTATGGCTCAGCTTGTAAAAACCATCCATCCATCCATTTTCTTCCACTTGTTCATTGCCGGGTCGTGGGGGCAGCCGTTGGAGCTGCCCAAATCACATTGCACCAGCCCCTATGGCTCCTCCTGCAGGTGGTGGGTCCACAGAAGGATGGCCTCATGGTTCTAGACGGGCCTGTTGGTCTCTCATAAGGGGCTTCTGAACCGCTCTCTGTCTGACCCGTCACCTAGGACCTGTTTGCCATGGGAGACCCTACCAGGGCGCGAAGCCCCCGACAACAGAGCTCCAGGATGATTCAGGCGCTCAAACCCCTCCACCACGTTAAGGTGGCGGTATCATCATGAGTCGTTATCATACACCTAAGGGATTATTAGGAACACCATACTAATACTGTGTTTGACCCTCTTTCGCCTTCAGAACTGCCTTAATTCTACGTGGCATTGATTCAACAAGGTGCTGAAAGCATTCTTTAGAAATGTTGGCCCATATTGATAGGATAGCATCTTGCAGTTGATGGAGATTTGTGGATGCACATCCAGAGCACGAAGCTCCCGTTCCACCACATCCCAAAGATGCTCTATTGGGTTGAGCTCTGGTGACTGTGGGGCCATTGTAGTACAGTGAACTCATTGTCATGTTCAAGAAACCAATTTGAAATGATTTGAGCTTTGTGACATGGTGCATTATCCTGCTGGAAGTAGCCATCAGAGGATGGGTACATGGTGGTCATAAAGGGATGGACATGGTCAGAAACAATGCTCAGGTAGTCCGTGGCATTTAAACGATGCCCAATTGGCACTAAGGGGCCTAAAGTGTGCCAAGAAAACATCCCCCACACCATTACACCACCACCACCAGCCTGCACAGTGGTAACAAGGCATGATGGATCCATGTTCTCATTCTGTTTACGCCAAATTCTGACTCTACCATCTGAATGTCTCAACAGAAATCGAGACTCATCAGACCAGGCAACATTTTCCAGTCTTCAACTGTCCAATTTTTGTGAGCTCGTGCAAATTGTAGCCTCTTTGTCCTATTTGTAGTGAAGATGAGTGGTACCCGGTGGGGTCTTCTGCTGTTGTAGCCCATCCGCCTCAAGGTTGTGCATGTTGTGGCTTCACAAATGCTTTGCTCCATACCTCGGTTGTAACGAGTGGTTATTTCAGTCAAAGTTGCTCTTCTATCAGCTTGAATCAGTCGGCCCATTCTCCTCTGACCTCTAGCATCAACAAGGCATTTACGCCCACAGGACTGCCGCATACTGGATGTTTTTCCCTTTTCACACCATTCTTTGTAAACCATAGAAATGGTTGTGCGTGAAAATCCCAGTAACTGAGCAGATTGTGAAATACTCAGACCGGCCCGTCTGGCACCAACAACCATGCCACGCTCAAAATGGCTTAAATCACCTTTTCTTTCCCATTCTGACATTCAGTTTGGAGTTCAGGAGATTGTCTTGACCAGGACCACACCCCTAAATGCAATGAAGCAACTGCCATGTGAGTGGTTGTTTAGATAATTGCACTAATGTGAAATTGAACAGGCGTTCCTAATAATCCTTTAGGTGAGTGTATATTAGTTAACAATAACGATATTCCAATTTTCCGAGTGTCACCTGTCGTCTAAAGCTGGGCTTACACTGTGCGATTTAGAGACAGTTTTGCATGTGCCAAATGAATCACAGCTCACACGGACTCACGTGTTCAGGGAGACGTTATCAGCCGTGTTTAGCCCTCGTAGCCTCCATACGCTCTGTCCATCCTGTGTCTCCCTCCTCCTGGGTCCTGCTGCTGTATTTTATCGTGTCCGTGCTGCTTTCATTCGGCTTCAGCAGTGCTACCACAGCGCCAGGACCAAACGGCTCACGACATGTCTGAATACCCTGTGACCATGCGTTTTAAAAGTCCCGAGTTTGTCACGAGATGCTAATCGCAGCTCGTAGCCCCCGTACATTGCACGACAGAGACGCATGACTTTAACATTTTTATGCAATCAAAATTTGTTTCAAATTTGCAGTGAAAATCACACAGTATAAGCCCAGCTTTAGGAGTAGAGACAGATCGTTAGTAAATGTTTTTTTACATTAACATGTGCTCTCTGGGGCTGTCTTTTTACATGTATCTCCTTTAGCAGGGATTACAATTACATACACAATGCTACTGTCAATCCGTTGTCCTTTTAAAAAAAAATCCTGAGTAAAGATATGAAGTAATATTAACTACACGTAATTAGAAACGCTTGTATAACTCATGATAGTGGACCAGAGCTCGCGTCTACGTTAACGTGAACACCAGTGAAGCAGCATAATGCCCGACTGTACATGCTTCACAGACCAGTGAACAACTCCAATCCGAGGGTCTGCTTCAGTGTGTGACATTCAGCTTGAGTAAACAATGACTCATCAATAAACAAGATGAGGGAGAGAAAGGGAGTCAGGTTTGGTCTGTACACTTTACAAAGTGTACAGATCAAAACTAGAACTAAAATCTCCAAAGTTAATTAAAACTAAGTGGATCTGGAAACAGTAGTAACTGAATTTGCTCAAATCAGCCCATGACTATGTGTGTGTTCATAACATGTACTTCTTTTACAAAACTGTGGGTATTTGTCTAAGTATTTGCCTATTTCTAAGTAAACCTTAGAGAAACAATGGCACTAAGAGTGGCACAGACGCTGCAGGGGAATAGGGAAACAACTTAAATGTAGAGACATCAATTGTGAAACTTACCAGTATAAACATTACTGATATAAATATGAGGGGAAAAGTGTTGTGTCATTTTATATTTTCATATAAAAAATAACTTTGCCTTGCTTTCTTGTATTCAGAGCATAGACCGTTAAAAAGAATAGACAACTCCTCCTCACTCCTCCCATTTTGCCATAATGACCACGTTCAAGGGGGAAATCATGGCGGATTTACTCCTGCTACCTTGTTGTGACGGAGCATGTTCCTAAATAGGGCATAAGGGTGGGATCTTCACTGTAGACTCGGCCCTCGCACTGAAAAAACCCTTCAAAATATAGTTATATAGTCCAAGACTGGGAAGTTTGAAGCCTGTAGGAGCGACTAAAGTGGAGATGTTGTTGCAAGAGTGGAATGAAAACCTCATTTTGAGAAAACTGGCCCTAGAGTTAGTAACGTCTGCACATGTGCGAGAGTATTTCTGAAACAACAAGTTATCATTTGTCAATGAATATTCGTGTGGAAAACGACTGGTGCGGCGATGTTAGCATTACTTCCTGGATATCTCAAAATGTCATAAAATAAGCATCGGACAGGGTAACTTTAAAACATTCAAACAAATGTTACGGGAGAAAACTAGCTAAAAATCTCAACATTGACCAGTGCGTGAAAAATCCTTGTTTTCACCTGCAGCGTCTCGCCTTAAATAGATTCCTATGCAGTTAAAAAAGCTCAGGGGCAGCTCTTTCAGTTTGACAGTAAACTCTTTGGATCGTCACATCTGGAGTGAAAAAGGCCTGACTCGAGTAAAGATCCACCAGGTTCGTGTGAGGAAAAAATGGGTTTTGTTCAAGATTTCACACAATCAATGATGTCAAGTGTACTTTTATCAAACAGTAAACGTCCACCATTCGACAAACAGACCTCCGTTTGATTTGAAACGTTGATGGGCTGTAGCTGGGGATTCTCTGAGCCAGTCGCGGCAGTATGTATGTAAATGCAGCGTGCAGGTTGAGAGCTGGTTTCCCCGGGGCACAGTGGACAGGTGGGTCTGAGCGAGCAGATGGTCCTCTCTGTTCAAATCCAAACACAGCCAGGAGCACGGCAGCGCTCAACCGCCCTCACCACCCCTTTCTCCTACATTAACATGCTCACTTTAAAGCCACACTATGGAACCATCCAGTTTGTGTTCCTATGATACTTTTTAGCTACATTTCAGTGGATGTCATGCAATCAATTATCAACAATCAACATACACTACGTCTGCAGTTAAAACACCAGAACAGAGATAATCATTTTGTACGATTTATTCATGCAGTTTTCTCTGGTTTGACATTGTATCAATTGATCCTTGGAGATTGAATTCCTAGAACCATATAATACTGAGGGAAACATGAGATGGCTATTGAGATGTTTTACTGCACATTACACTCCCAAGCCATGTTTATTCTATGTGAGGAACGGCACTACTATTTGTACAAGGCCATACTTGACAGTGTGATACCAAAATATCACTATTTTGCTACCGGAGCCGGTATTGAAAGCATTGATCGTGTGTTAAAAAATGTACTTTAATTCATTTTAAATTATGATTTAAGGTGAGGCACTGCAGGTGAAAACATATCTTTAGTGGAGCAGCACTACTTTTAGCTACAGTGCCTTGCGAAAATACCTGGAACTTTTGCACATTTTGTCATGTTTACAACCCTAAACGTAAAGATTTTATTTTGAATTTTGTACTGAAAGTTCACACAAAATGATACATGATTCTGTTATTTTTTTTAAAATAGAAAAGTGAAAAGTGGTGCGTGCATAAGTATTCATACAGCATTTTCGGAGTGCATTAAATTGCCTTAATAACATTCCTAATGACTGCAGAATGTTCACACCTTGCCCTAACCATTAAATAGAGGCCACCTGTGTGTAATCTACGCTCAGTATAATTCCAGCTGTTCTGTGAGGGCCTCAGAGCTATGGTCAGAGTGTATTGGTCACTAAACAACATCATGAAGGCCAAGGAGCACACCAGAGAGGTCAGGGATAAAGCTGTGGAGAAGTTTAAAGCAGCGTTAAGTTATACAAAGATTTCCCAAGATTTGAACATCTTACGGAGCACTGTTCAATCCATCATTCGGAAATGGAAAGAGTATAGCAGCACTGCGAACTTACCAAGACACGGCCGTCCACCTAAACTAACAGACCGAACAAGGAGAGCACTGGTCAGAAATGCAACCAAGTGCCCCAAGATAACTCTGGAGGAGCTGTGACGTACTGCCGCTGAGCTGGGGAATCTGTACATGGGACAACTATAAGTCGTACTCTACACAAATCTGGCCTTCATGGACGAGTGGCAAGAAGAAAGCCATTATTGAAAGGAGGCCATAAGAAATCCTGTTGAAGTTTGCTAGAAGTCATATGGAGGACACAGCTACCATGTGGAAGAAGGTGCTTTGGTCAGATGAGACAAAAATTGAACTTTTTGGCCCAAATGCAAAACATTATGTATGGCACAAACCTAACACTGCTCATCGTCCTGAGTGCACCATCCCCAGTGTCAAATATGGTGGGGGGAGCATCATGCTATGGGGCTGCTTTTCCTCAGTGGGGACTGGAAGTTTGTAAGAATAGTTGGGAAGATGGATGGAGCCAAATACAGACATTTTGGAGGAAAAGCTGCTGGAGTCCGCAAGAGAATTGAGGCTGGGGCGGAGATTCACCTTCCAGCAGGACAATGACCCTAAACACAAAGCTAAATTTACAATGGAATGGTTTAAAAACAAACATATTAGTTATTTAGTTATTTAAAAGGACAACGGACAATGTGTTAGAATGGCCCAGTCAAAGTCCTGACCTAAATCCTATTGAAAATCTGTGGAAAGACCTGAAAACTGCTGTTCACAAACGCTCTCCTTCTAATTTGACAGAGCTTGAGTTGTTTTGTAAAGAGGAATGGGCTAAAATGTCAGTCTCTAGATGTGCAAATCTTGTAGTCATACCCCAGAAGACTTGCTGCTGTTATCTCAGCAAAAGGGGATTCCACAAAGTATTATTTCATGCTGTATGAATACTTATGCAAGCCCCACTTTCACTTTTCTATTTTTTTTTTTAAATAACAGAATCATGTATCATTTTGCTTTCACTTCACAGTTGTCTGTTACTTGTGTGTGAATTTTAAAAATAAAATAAAATAAAAAATCAATCAATCAAACTTTCAGTAAAAAATTCAAAATAAATCTTTATGTTTATGGTTGTAAACATGACAAAATGTGCAAAAGTTCAAGGTGTATTAGTACTTTCGCAAGGCACTGTATATAGCCCATCCCTACCCTTTAGTTTTTGGGCAGCAGTGGCTCAGTGTTTTGACTCAGAGGTCGGCGGTTTGACTCTGGCAGCTGCCTACTGAAATGTTCATGACACTTAGAGCACTGACTGCATCTTTTAAGCTAAACATTGTGCACATTAAACTTCTGTCTGAGCTGCTCACGCACTCTGCACACTCAGCCTGTGGCCGCTGCAGTCAGTCGGCACTAACTCCTGAAGACAGGCCTCTTCTATAACAGTCTTAAGCTCTCCTCTCTCTGCGCCGTCACTCAGGCGGGCTGATGGACGCATTAGTGCAGTGGCATTTGGGACGCTAACGCTCTGGAACATGCGTCTGACATGATCCTGGTTTAACTACAGGTCAAACTGCCAGTCATTACGACACCCGACCCGCTTTTCTATTTCAGCACAAGAGTCTAAAAGCTTAACGGTCAGTTTACCTCGTGGCCGTCGTATTTTCATTTTGAAATGGGGCAAGGACAAAATGAGACAACTTTTCATTCACTGATGTAATCCGCGGAGGAGCCCCTGTCCAACAAGGACTAGACAACAAGAAATGAACCTCCAACAAGGACTGGTCACAGAGACAGGGTCGGCCCATTAGTCTGACAACTAGGGTTGCCACCTATATCTGACAAAAAACATGGACATTTCCAATCAGCCGTTTTGCTTATAAGCACTGGCACCCTTCACATCTAACCCAAGACAAAAAAATACCATTCTACAGCGAAATTGGACATAACCTTGTGAGGAAGCTGTATTAGTTTAAGTAGTCAGTTACTTAGTGGTTAATGTTCAGTGGTGGAAAGAGGACAGAAAATGTGTACTCAAGTAAAAGTACAGTTACATGGGTGAAATATTACTCAATTACAATTGCAAGTACAAACGTATAGTATTAGTAACTTACCTCTTCATAGTGAACTGGTCTAAATCGTTTATCTCTAACAAGAATGATCTTTGCACAGATTAATTAAAAAATACATACAATATCATACAACAAAAGTGAGCCTTTGTTACATGAGCCCCAGTCCCAGTTTCAGCACAAGTTTAATATCAGACCTGGGGCAGTCTGTTTGAATTATAGACCTATGTTTAAATATCTCATACTATTTACCAAGTTACATTTCAACAACCACTATCCCTCAGTTAAGAAGAATATAAGTCAAAAAGTGTTAGCAGAGGCCCTTTCCCACACTGTCTCAAGTGCACTGATGTGGACAGTCTGCACTGAATCAGTATAAAAAGCCCTTCCCCTGTGAAGATAATGACAGGTCAGCAAAGCCTTACCTTCAGAGACAGATCTACACTGAGCTGGAGTTAAGTGTCCACTGTCAGCCTTCTGTCTTTGTCTTTCTAGGACCTGACCTGACAAAATATTCATCGGTATGAATGAGGTGAAAACGTTTGTAGCTTTACTGAGGTGCTAATGTTACTCATGTGGGGAGAGCTAGCTCCTGTAAACTCCTCCAAACTCATCCCTTCTCTATAGAGATCTATTCTGCACAAAGTGTATGTTTTGTGCCTGATTACTGACTCATATGTGTCCTAGTATTTATAAGACAGTCTCCTCGCGCTGTCGATAGTACAGTCTCTGTATCCCCGCGGTAAAAACAAACAGAGCCACGCTGAGCCATAGAGGCAGACACACGTGTGGGCACAGCCAAAGAGCAGGCAGAGGAGGCGGGACATGCGCGCGAGGAGCCAATGTCAGCCTCGCTCTCTTTAAGCTCTGGCCAATCAGAGCAGGGAGTGAGCTGCAGCTGCTGTTGCGTGTGTGTGTGTGGTGCGATCAGCGGAGGAGAGAGAGCGGCTGGACAAAAAGAGCTGAAACGCTCAACGAAAAAAAAAAAGTGAGTGTAGGACTTCGCTGTAGTGTCCCGGGAGAATATTATTTTCCCTGAGACAGATCAGGTGACAACACTACTGACAACCCATTAGTCCGGCGTCTCATTATTCCGAAAATGTCCCATTGAGTAGGGGTTGAAAATAACGTTAGGTTCAGGCAAGAGTCCACTGACCTTAAGGTTAGGGCCAATGGTTGTATATGGGTCTCTAATCCACAACACAACTGGGTTAGAGATTGCACCTCTGCCCAATGGTAAATTATCGGAATAATGAGACGTCGGACTAATGGGTTGTCGGACCAATGGCATGGCACCCACGGAGACACCAAAGGTGGAGGAGGAAGTGCGAGAATTAGCAATACATCCAAACAGCATCAGGCTCGTGTGTTATTAGACAACTTTATACGCCTATATACGCTTGTGGCAGCATGATCGTCAGCAAAAAAACGCAAGTGTGTGTGTGCAGTGCTAATTCTTTGCACTTTAATTGTCTTGTTTAATGGTCTTATACCACTTATTATCACTGATTGGTGTTGAATGCAGTTGAGTTTGTCCAGTAATGTTTTGTTATTTTGGAATCGTTTAACCTGTTACTTGCCGTTCCCCATGATCAGGAGGATAAGGTTAGGGTTACTATGAGCAAGGTTAGGGACAGCAAATGTCATGTAAGTTGTGTTTCACTCACAAAAACCTTCTATCTCTGTTAATACACTTTGAGATTTGGATCTGCGTAATTGAAGAAAAGAACTCTAACCCAAGGCCTAAGATGGCAGGTAACAGGTTAAAACAGAAGTACTGACTTAACCTGTTACATAAGGGATAATGTATAGAACGCTGGTCATTATCGGGACAATAAGTACCTTCAGGGCGAATCTTGTTTCGCCCTGAAGGTACTTATTGTCCCGATAATGACCAGCGTTCTATACATTATGCCGCTTATTAAACGGCTATTTGCCAACTGAACACACACAAAATACATTTCATACACTTTTATGAAGGCCGAAAGGTTTATTTAATGATTTCCACGGCAAATAGTTCCCAAAAGTTTGCGCGTTGCTTGGCAATGTTTGTTGTGATTCCAGGCAAATAGGCTAGCTAGCCTAGCTACTTAGTTGAAGGTGTAGTTGGAGAGGTAAGTTGAAAGTCGGACTCCCGTTAACTTCACGAGCGATTCCCCCAACTTCTCTCGCAGGGACGGGGACAGAGATAGTGTCCGCTATACTACTTGCGGAGTGATATGAAAGACCTGTATTGCAAGCACGAACTCCGTTGCCATTGGCAGCGTTTTTTTTAGTTTTTTTTAGAGGTCCTCTATCAGAAAATAATGACCGGTAGAACGTTGGAAAATCCCATTCAAGTCAATGGAACGTTCTACTTGCATTGTGAAGAGCCATATAATAATTGCCGTTAGGTGTTAGGTTTATGGTTATGAACACAAATTGTAATGTAAATTGTGTTTCACTCATACAGATCTTACACATAGTTTTAGAAACTAGAAGATTTCGGCTTTCAAATGAGGCATCACACTGGCATATAGGCTGTAATCGGGATATGCATAATCGCTAACTCTAACCTTGAACATAAGAACATAAGACAGGTAACAGGTTAAACTTATGATTGCGCCTTTGATAACACTCCGGGGGTAGTTGAATGAAAGATTTTATGAGAACATTCATGCCTAAGTGATTGGATTTGTCGACAATTGAACTTACACCGAAAATTGTGCAGCCACAACGCTGTTGCTCATGGATAGACCACACCCCTCTCACAGCTGCCTGCTCCAGTCCTCCAAGTCTTTATGAAATGTAACTCATGCTGGACTTGGTAGAGGCAGAACACTTACAGTACAGGCATGACATGGACACGGTATACCATTGCTGCTGCATTCAAATACAGCTGCTGAAATAAGCATTGCAATGGGTAGCCTTTGTATCGGTATACTTCAAAAAGTAGCTGTTGACATTATTACCAGACAAATACAACGGTTCATCCGTCCATCGTCTTTTTGCCTGGCCAAAGCAAAAAGTGTCCTTTACCTGGGTGTAACTAACTGTTCTGATCTGGGGCTCCTGAAGTTGGTCAGGTCTAGGTTCAGCAACACTATGAGCCCAAAGAATAAGATCATCTGAACATCTTGAATGACCAGGTTATCAATTAGGGCTGGGCAATTAATCAAAATCGCAATCCCCACTTTGGTCAATCTCAACAATTGTCATGGGACTTTATAATAGTCAGGTTTACAGCCATTTATTTAGCAGAAACAGCACCTAGTTGTGGAGTTTGGATGAAACTGGAAGAAAGCATATTTGTGTTTGAGCTGTTTGTATAAAGTTCACAAATTAGCTACATTTATGCATTTTGTAGTATGAAATAATAAAATCAGATCATAAATCTAGATCGATTAATATAAGAAAAGAAAAAAAATTCGAATAAAATGTTTTGCCATATCGTCCACCCTCTACCATCAATGGATTTCTGCGGGCAATGGGCAAACATAACATGGGCAAAATCAGAAGCCTGTGCAATGTGGAAATTATGTTTTCTAATATTGCGATAAATACTTCAGCACTTTTAACTATCCAGTTAACTTCTAGTAAAAAGTGGCGTGCTATCATACACAATTTCGTGTGTGTTTCATTAGCAGCTCTTTTTCGACCAAGGCAGGACACTTGTCTTGGACTGGAAGGACGTAAGTTTGGAGGCACTGCCTTCAACACCAAGGCAAGGCAAGGTACCTAGGCTTTGCACAAGCCCCAACAGCAGTGCTTAGTTCCTTTTTCTTTCAACCTAATGGCAGACTGCTAGCCAAACTAGGGCACATGCCGCCACCTACTGTATCGTGCTTAGTACCGTGGTGTTTGAACATGTTTTGTAGCAGAAAACTTAGACTATCGAAACGACTCAAGCCATAGCCACCCATGCAAAATGAGCACTCGTTTGGCTCGCTCTACACCCCGTGATATTTTTGGCTACTGTGAAAGACGCTATGAGTTTGTTTTCCCCATGTTGTTACTCCAGCTCCACCGTACGCGCTGGTCACACTGAACAGCAGGAAATAAAGGCCATAAAGAATCGACCCCACTGCAGCCTCACTGTGTGGGACCACCATCACAGACCCCATACCCTCCACACCTTCAGATAGACTACCGTATATTACCTCCGTTATCTCTCATGTCAGGCCAAAATATGGCTGTTTTGCTCTGTAGCTGCAATGTATGGAAGACTATTGGCACCTTAATTCAATTGTCTATTCATTTGTCAAATGGCTATGCATTATGTTATTTTAGTATTTATTTTGGAATTGTGTTTGGCAAAGTGTAATGTTATATCCAATTTTGACATTTAATGTTCTATTCCAAAAGTTCTAATGGCAATTCAATATGTAAAGTGTCGATACAATGTCTTTATATATTGCAAATTACAAGATTTTGAAATGAATAGCATATTGACATGGAAATTTGGCCTCTTTATTCATTCTTCTATTCATTTGTAAAATGGCATTTAGTTTCGAGTTGTATTTGACAAAGTTACATGTTATATCCTATTTTGACATGTAATGTTCTATTCCAAAAGTTCTAATGGCAATTCAATATGTAAAGTGTCGATTCAATGTCTTTATATATTTCAAATTACAAGATTTTGAAATGAATAACATATTGACATGGAAATTTGGCCTCTTTATTCATTGTTCTATTCATTCTTAAAATGGCATTTAGTTTCGAGTTGTTTTTGGCAAAGTTGAATGTCATATCTTATTTTGACTTGGAATATTCTATTCTACTTTTGAGTAAGTTTCATTTAATGTGTTGTGAAACAGCACCTCCCTCTGGATTGCATTGCATATTGCATATTGCATTGCCACAAGGTTTGAGTGCAACTATTTCCAATATGCTATGCAGTTCTTGACCCCTGGGAAGGCGGGCCCTGGTCCACTCTCGGCCAATCAGAGACGAGTCTATATCCTCCTAGCTAGATGCTCTGTGTTGTTGTTTTTGCTGGAAGTAAATGCTGTTATGACGGATTGGAAGTAACAGATCACCCTTCATGAAGATTCCAAGTTACTCTAAGGAGGTTCTATGTAAGTATAGAAGCGTGTTTGTTAAAATACCAGTACTGTTTAGTGTTTTTTCTCTCTTTTGTTTATTAAACACTTGCTACCTAGTTCAGTCATGCTCAGCAGTCCCACAGAAAGTCAAACTCCACAGTGTTTCAGCTTCTTACATTTTATTTTGGCCCACAAAAATATTTGTCTGTAAGTATTCAAATGATAGTGATCTTAGCTTCCATTAGATACCAAATTTAGTCATTTTTAGCATGTTTCCTATTCGTAATTAGGAAGAAAATATTCGGCGCTAATACCGTTAGCATCCCTATGGCTTTTCCCATGTAAATTAGCCTCGTGCTAATAGCTCGCTAATACAATCGTTTTTTGAAGGTTTTAGTTAACTCTAAGCTACTTATTTTCTATTTGCATTGTATATTTACCCAATTGAGATTGTAATATGCATTCTTTGTGTAACTGTATGTTACAGTTTTAAAGTACTTCAGTAAATCACACAAATACAGCAAGATGCTTCTTGGTTTTCATTAGAGACTGTTCTATCTGCAAAGCTGGTTCTCACACACTAGTAAAGGCAGAATACTTACACTAAACCAAACGTGGTGGCACGTGTTTTTGTTTTAATGATTAAACTATACTTTATTGTATGCTCATGTTAATTTCTATTCTCACACTCTTCAGTGCAGTGATCCTGATGATCAGATTAAATAACGTGACGACAAAATACTCCTACATTTGTAAAAACATGAGGCTAAGTACTATTCTGTATTTTAGATCAGAGTTGTGTAACAAATCCAATCTGTTACTACCAATGTTGATTGATTGGATTTATTTGAGTAATTATTTACATTAACATTGTTGCAGTGCAGAAAATAAATAAAGTAACATAAATTCAAAAGGAGTAGGCCGAAGCAAGAAAGCTTATAAGTGCCTACCCCCATATTCAAAATTAGTTTACATTCCGGATACAGGCAGGGGTGATTATAATAGTGGTACTAACAGCATCTAGAAAGCATCATGAGATTTCACAGTACATCAGTAATACCTAAGTTATTCAGGCACAAACTCTGTCTTACCCAGGCACCTGGACAGCCGGAGCATGTTTGTGCTAATAAGCACACACATCACAACACATTGTTTTATTTATTTATTTAATCATTTATAACCATCTACATTCCAGATGCCGCTATGAAGAGACCGTACAACATCTGAATATCAAGAGACGGTAGAACATTTTTAGACGGGCCAATAAGATTCTTCTTGTATGGTGGAATCATTCTTCTCTGCAACCCCAAGAAGCAGCTGTGTGGTACAGGAGCGGTTCAGAAGAACGAAGGCTAGGAGAATGTCGCAGAGGAGCTGGGTTGAACCCGTTTGTGTTGTCAGGAGCTTCTTGTAAATAAATATTAAACTGAGAGATGCAAAGATAGTCTGCATTTAATTAATAACTAATTTGTTAGAATTTGTGGAAAAATTATGAATGTGATCATGTCAACAGCGCTGAGGTGACTGGATGAAGATGGCAGCAGGCTGTTGTCCGCACAGGTGGTCTGTCTTTACAGGTTTCTCTGGGCCCTAATGAACAAAGGAAGAAAACTAGAGTGACTGACCACAACAAAAAAGGATATTGATTACTGTTGGATGCTAAGGATAGAACAGAATTAGATCTGCATTATCTTATCACTATGCGAAATGTTAACAAATATTCACACGCTGTTCACATTCATGTACATACAGTCCCCTGACCTCTTGCTACATAGTCATCGCTTTGTTCTAGTTTCATTTAATTTGGTACCTTATATAGTGAAGTACACAATTTATGTTTGAATAGTTTTTGTTATTTAGTTAATATTTAACACAAGGTCTTTTTGACTTTTGCTTCCTTATTCAGTTGCTCTTTTGTACTTAGCTATTTCAAACATACCATTTCCCTTGTATGGGATAAATACAGCCTTTCTTATCTTACAACAAACTGAAATAGCAGATCAAACATGTTTGATCTATATGAAATAGATCATAATTTAATAATTTCACTGTCAGTAACATATCTATAAGATAATTCAAAAAACAAACTAAAACATTCGCTAGTTTTATATTTTTAGAAACATTTTTTGCACGTAGGTCGCCATTGTTATTTACACCGCAATGCATTCTGGGTAGTGATGTCAAATGGTTGCACCACCCAGTACCGAAGATACCAGTTTTCAGTTGCCCACAGCGTGTTTTAGACAAGGAAAGTGAGGAAGAAGTCCGTGATGAAGATGGAGACGGAAATAGACATATTCAAAATCAAATGTATCATACTGTAATTCGCAGCCCTACTAAACGGCGGCACCTGGTGGTTTGAAAAATGTATCACCCTGGCTTAATTAGTTTTTCTTGTTCTGAAATGTGAACCAAATTGACAGGAATGAGGTTTCACCACGCATAAAGATATAATTGAGTAAGAGGATAACTGCGCTGAAGATTGTGACAATAGAAATTAACATGGGCGTACAATAAAGTAGGCCTATAAAGTGCTTAATCATTAAAACAAAAACACGTGCCACCACGTTTGGTTTAGTGTAAGTATTCTGTCTTTACTAGTGTGTGAGAACCAGCTTTGCAGATAGAACAGTCTCTAATGAAAACCAAGAAGCGTCTTGCTGTATTTGTGTGATTTACTGAAGTACTTTAAAACTGTAACATACAGTTACACAAAGAATGCATATTACAATCTCAATTGGGTAAATATACAATGCAAATAGAAAATAAGTAGCTTAGAGTTAACTAAAACCTTCAAAAAACGATTGTATTAGCGAGCTATTAGCATGAGGCTAATTTACATGGGAAAAGCCATAGGGATGCTAACGGTATTAGCGCCGAATATTTTCTTCCTAATTACGAATAGGAAACATGCTAAAAATGACTAAATTTGGTATCTAATGGAAGCTAAGATCACTATCATTTGAATACTTACAGACAGATATTTTTTGTGGGCCAAAATAAAATGTAAGAAGCTGAAACACTGTGGAGTTTGACTTTCTGTGGGACTGCTGAGCATGACTGAACTAGGTAGCAAGTGTTTAATAAACAAAAGAGAGAAAAAACACTAAACAGTACTGGTATTTTAACAAACACGCTTCTATACTTACATAGAACCTCCTTAGAGTAACTTGGAATCTTCATGAAGGGTGATCTGTTACTTCCAATCCGTCATAACAGCATTTACTTCCAGCAAAAAACAACAACACAGAGCATCTAGCTAGGAGGATATAGACTCGTCTCTGATTGGCCGAGAGCGGACCAGGGCCCGCCTTCCCAGGGGTCAAGAACTGCATAGCATATTGAAAATAGTTGCACTCAAACCTTGTGGCAATGCAATATGCAATATGCAATGCAATCCAGAGGGAGGTGCTGTTTCACAACACATTAAATGAAACTTACTCAAAAGTAGAATAGAATATTCCAAGTCAAAATAAGATATGACATTCAACTTTGCCAAAAACAACTCGAAACTAAATGCCATTTTAAGAATGAATAGAACAATGAATAAAGAGGCCAAATTTCCATGTCAATATGTTATTCAGTTCAAAATCTTGTAATTTGAAATATATAAAGACATTGAATCGACACTTTACATATTGAATTGCCATTAGAACTTTTGGAATAGAACATTACATGTCAAAATAGGATATAACATGCAACTTTGTCAAATACAACTCGAAACTAAATGCCATTTTAAGAATGAATAGAACAATGAATAAAGAGGCCAAATTTCCATGTCAATATGCTATTCATTTCAAAATCTTGTAATTTGCAATATATAAAGACATTGTATCGACACTTTACATATTGAATTGCCATTAGAACTTTTGGAATAGAACATTAAATGTCAAAATTGGATATAACATTACACTTTGCCAAACACAATTCCAAAATAAATACTAAAATAACATAATGCATAGCCATTTGACAAATGAATAGACAATTGAATTAAGGTGCCAATAGTCTTCCATACAAATGATGGCATGTTCCCAAGAATACATTTTACTTCCGGTGGCTGTACGAGTGTGGAGTGATACAGCAGGTTTGTATGAATTGATTGAGGTGTTGAAACCCGTAATATTCGGAGAGGGCTTGTAGAAGTGTGCTCCAGTGCTTCCAAATCGGTCACAGTGAGTGGACACGCGATTGCACTTGACAGAGTGGAGTTCAAATGAGTGCCAGGATCATGTACTTTTTCCCATTTCTGCAGTACTTATCCACCCACTATTTTTGCCATTCTAATTCTGATGCCACATTCAGACTGAACGCGATGGAGGCAAAACAAAATCGCCTCAAACGCCAGCCGTTTATCGTTTGAATATTTGGGTGTCACTCGCTTCTATCGCGGAGATTACCCTCTCGTGTCGCTAGAGTAAATTCGCCTCCATAGCTTCAGGGATGTCAACTGCACCTGCGCAGTTCAGTGACCAACTTATTTCTTTCCTCCACACTCAGGGCCAGGTCCTGAACAGGCTGCTCTTGCTTCTTATTAGGTTCAGATTATTATTTAATGCTCATTGATCTAGCACAAGAGAAACTGTGTAGCTGATAAATACTGTATCATGCAGACTTTGACTGTTCCGACTCCCTACCGTTGGCGCTTTTGTCTTCCCGCTTCCCCTCCTGCCTTCAGTGGACACTCAGCCACACACTCCCCGCTCTACAGCCTCCAGCTCCGGTGCAGTCGTCCTGGCTTCTCAGAACATTTAGCTCCACTTTTCCGGACACTGAAGCCTCTCATACTGGCTAGCTTCTGGCATGTTGGCACCACTTTCCCGGGTGCCATGCCATTGGTCCGACAACCCATTAGTTCGACGTCTCATTATCTCGAAAATTTACCATTGGGCCATCTCCAACATCTCTAACCCAGTTGTGTTGTGGATTAGAGAGCCATGTACAACCATTGGCTCTAACCTTAAGGTCAGTGGACTCTTGCCTGAACCTAATTTTATTTTTCAACCCCTATTCAATGGGACATTTTCGGAATAATAAGATGTCGGACTAATGGGTTGTCGGACCCCCTTTCCCGGACACTGAAGCCTCTCGTACCAGCTAGCTTCTCCGAGCATGTGGCGCCACTTTCCTGGACTCTCAAGCCTGTCGTACCGGCTACATGCAGAGCGCACGCGAAGGACATTTGACGCTCGTATCTCCCCGTTACCCCTCCTGCCTTTAGAGGACACTCAGTCACACTGCCCCACTCGGAGCCTCGAAGGCAGCCCGGGATGGCTAACCGCTGCCCCCAGTGTCTGTGAGCTCCCTGGGAGTCTACAGTAGTAAGCAGCCCCATCTCATAATCACTGACAGCCCTCTGATAAGCTCTCTCTGCCCAAAACAGCTTCATTGTGTCTCTATTTTCAACATGAAAACATCCAGCCATGTCACTAAATAAGTCCCATAGTGTTATAATCCCAGTCTTTGAGTTTTATTAACGCAGCGGTGTCCCAGTCACCAATCGCATTTTCCTCTACCAGAATCTGGGTATTTTGAGGTTACATTTGTGTCTTTATTAAGTAGGAGAGGTCAGGTATGTGAGTGCTGTAGTGTGGTTCACACACAGAGTGGGGCAGAGCGGAGCCCGTAGATCAAATCCCCGTCTTTGGTCTTATCTCCTCATCTTCCCGCTCCCTGCATGTTGCGCTTACGTCACCAAACAGCCCCGTCTTCTGATTGGTCAAGCGCCGCGAATTGACCAAAAAGTTCTGATTTTTCAACTCGAATTGAAGAATCACTTTCCCGCTTCGCTCAAGATGCGAGTCAAACACCCCTTCCGCCACATTCTTTCCGTTCTGGTTGTTCTACTCGCCCTCATCGCTGCGCTCTACTCTCATTTATTGCACCGCTGGCCTTTCATTCGGTCCTTAGCGCACCCTGGCGTAGAGATAACATGTCAATCACTCCTCGATCACGTGCGGTCTGAATGTGCCATGAGGCAAAAAGTAAAAATGGGCATTTCTACTTGCCTGGCCAGCCGTCCACTCCTGCTTTTTGTATCTGTTCTAAAGCAGGACCATCTTGAACTTTGTTGACAGCCAATTGCATCTTAAAAAGTTTTATATCGATCCAATCACAGACACGATGTCACGACAGGAACTGAATCAACCACAAGTGGAATATTTTATTAAACGTACTTAACAAGAATGTACCTGCAAAGATGTTTATTTGACCTTTATTTAACCAGGATAGTCCCACTGAGATTAAGAATCTCTTTTTCAGGGGAGTCCAGGCGCCAGAGAGTAATCTACTGTACATGTTTTTAGTGTAAGGGGAAACCGGAGTACCTGGAGGATACCTACGCAGACACGAGGAGAACATGCAAACTCCACACAGAAAGGCCCCCGGTATTGCATATCGTTTTGTAAAGTCCCTCCCTGACCAATGAGACAAGCTTTTCCTGTGAACCAGCCTGTCAGGTCCAATCAGGAGGGAAGGTGGAGGGAGCTTGATCGTGTACTTTTGAAAACTATGTTCCTGCTCTCCTCATTTTGCAAACTAAGAAGGGCTTTCTGGTCAAAAAGGGAAGGAATTTGACTTTACAGTTTTTGCCCGTTGCTTGCACTATAGAGCCATGTTTAGACTAAACCAGGGGTTCCCAAACCTTTTTGGCTGGGACCCCAAAAATTGACACATATACATCTCAAACTTACAGACTATCACTTTAAAAGGTGCAGTATGCAACTTTTTATGCAGAAAAAGTGCCTTTACCTTCCATCCCGTTGGCCTCTAGGACAGTTTTTGTGGTTTTGGTGTCTGGCTTGTAGTAAAACCTGGCAGAAACCTTTAAAACAATTGATCCTGTAGGATTGTAGAGACCAATTTAAAGGTGCCATGCTGCATACTCATACAGCTGCTGGGCCACTACAAGGTCAAATACACACAAATATAAAAAAAATTCCACAAAAAAAAGTTGCATAATGCACCTTTTAAATCTGGTGGTTCAACTTCCCCCGCTCCTGGGGTAAAATGCCACAAGACCGAATTTTTTTTGAAACGTCTTTAAAACCAGCCGATATATGAAGACGCAAACAAACACATAGAAAACATCCCAAAATGTAGGTAAATAGTTCAATTGCTTTAACGTACACCAAAGCAATAAGTGTCTCAGCTTACCCCACTCTCCCCTAGTGTACATTGTTCTCATGTTCATGCCAGTGATGCCATGTTCTCTAACCTAACCGTTTCACAAGTGCTCTGAACATACCGCACTCCCTGAACTCACGTATGCATTCACCCAACGCCATGTCTAATCCGGCGTGCGAGCCAGAACCATACTGCGTGTATTTGCTCCGGAGCGTGGCCCACATGCGGCCAAGGTGGCTGACAGACACCCTGTGATTGGACGAGCTGCGGCTTTGTGCTCATCCTCCACAGCCGGAGGAAGGGGAAATGAAGACGGCTTGATTAGTATTCACATGCTAATGCATACTTAGCATTCAACAGGCCGCGTGTTAAATACAGATAATCCTCGTGCCGCGCTCGGGCTCGGCGCGCACCCCCTTTGTTCTCTCGCGCCGCACGGCAGTCGCTCGATATCAGCAACTCTAATGCCAGTCTGACTACACCGACAACGACGCGCGCGAGGTTGTGCGAGCAGACAATTAGCATTTCATCACTGCGCTGTGTGTTTTCTCATAAGGTGTGCTAGTTACACCATCAGATATCGCAGACGTGGGATATTTGGGATTTGCCTGGCTCTGCCATACTATTCCCTGTCCATTCCACGCAGGGAAGTTAGTCTGGTCACGGAACAATTGGAGCAGTTTGAATGGGCGGGCCTAACGCATACAGATTGTCAGAGAAATAAACCAATTAGCAATTAGCAGACGTGACGATAGCTGTAGTCCATCTCATGTATGGACTACATACATACTACAAATATGAACTGAATATAAACTCGCAAAATCCTCGACTACTTCATCCTTTCGTTTTGGCTAATGTTAATGTTAATTGAACTATCAGCAACTTGTTTACCGTGTGTGTCCAGACCCACCTTCTTTCGTGCAGTAAAGAAATATGTGTGGTTTATCAGGCTAATTTGGGATGAGTTTTACTGTCATTGAGGCAACAGCACAGAGGGCCCGATCTTGTGACTCAAAGCACAGACTATAGCGTAACATTTTGCGCTGAGTAGGAGCGCACTTTGTGATCTTGCCACTCCAGACTTAGCGCATTTAAATGGGAAGTACTGTGGTGGAGACACCTTTTTCTTCCAACCAGATCGACTCCACGGCCTGGAAGGGGGAGGGAGAGGGTTGTGGGGGGTGAACATGTGCATCTGTTTTGTTTCGCGTTCGCCACAGTGGAGGGCTGTAGCTCTTTTTGACTCAAGACCTGAACATGGTTTAGCTCACGATGGGGTTAATAAAGTTTTTAGTTTGATCTGTGAGAGCCTAAGGCTTATATTAAGGAAGACACAAGGCAGCATGACTTAAACGAGGAAATGAATGTCAGCGGAGCTCGCATCAGAGCAGTCACCTCCTCTTGTGACGCCCTCTCGCAAGTGGCGCAGGCGAATAGCGCATATCCACCACTCGGAAGATCTCAGTTCGCTAGAGGATTGCGCGCCTCATGTACCAGGCACAAGATCTGGCCCATAGGGTTATTTGGAATGTATAAGAGGTTTTTTATTCCAAGATTTTTTACATCTTAGTTTTAATGTCAGAGTAAAATCAAGACAAAACGTACTCTTTACGATGCTTATTTCAAGAGGTTTTGTCGATAACGAACAGGAGATTTCCCGGAAATAACTACAACATTGCAGTAGTATTGACACATTTAGTATACGCATCTGCGTAGGTTTCCTCCGGGTACTCCGGTTTCCCGTACCACTAAAAACATGTACAATAGGCCAGGATGAATGAGAGTGTGTTTGAGAGTGCGCATGGGGGACGACGGATGGAAATTAGCCCAAGGCTACAATCCGGTGTGGCTTGTTCATTAACTTGCACTGTCCCTACCAAATAAACTAAACTAAACTAAACTAAAATCTGCGAGGGTCACACCTCCACCTCAGCCTATTAGCACAGAGCCACACCTTCGTCGCACCCAATCATAGCCCTCGGTCGCTCGTTCATGGCTTGTCCCCTTCCCAGCTGTGCTGCGACCCACCTCGAACTGCTGTTCCACCATGCCGAACACTGGTCTCCCATACCACCACCAGAGTCCAGGCTCTGGGGAAGACATCCCTAACGTCAACCTACCCATCCACACAAACTTTAATTTTCTCTCTCTAATGAGCAAAAAAAGTTTTTTGTAAGTTGTTGCCTTGCTTCACGTTAACTTTTCCAACACAGTGAGAGGGAAAAAGGTACCAAAACGCCAAAAGAAAATACCCAGCCCAACACGAGTACGGCATTCTCACCGAGTCTACCTCCCCGTCTTCCTCTGACTCCACGCCTCGCTAAGGCCTCAGGACCTGCAGACTGCAGACTCCCACTCATTCTTCCTCTTTGGCACTTTGACATTAGTTTCAGAAAGCTTTCACTGGGAGGAAATATGCTTTTCTCCGTATTTTGTCAATGTCACCACGGCACCTGCCCCAGGTACGGAGGAATAGCAGTCACTGAACCTCTCACTGCATGTTTTCTGTTTGGAGAATTCACTCTGAACTTGCACCGTAAAACTTCCCAGGGTGGAAGGAATCCAAGTGTGTTATTAGAAGGAAAATGCCGCGGCTTCAAGTTGTAAAAGCTACAAACATGTCCCACTGAGCCTAGAGTTGTTGCAATAATGTTACACAAGTACGTAGAAGTAGGGATCACTTTTATCTGTATTTAATCCTGTACCTGATGCTGTGTCCTTGAGCAAAACACTTCACCCATCGGTATGAGAGTCATAGTCGAGTGTGAACAGTGCCTTTATGTAGTAACCCACTCGAAGCAGAAAAATGACATTTATTTACCAAAGCAGTACTTGTATAACAACAGGCCTCATCACATTATCCTGTGGTAATATACAGACAGTACATTCAAATCACAATGCGAACAAATACGCCCTAATTATTATTTCAGTCTCAACATGAAAACAAACTCGCTTCCAAGTGTTGTCATTATATTTTTACTGATTTAAAACTCAAACTAAATCAAAAGCAGTTCAAATGGTTCAAATCTCCATGTGTGTTTATTGGCTAATTGTTAAAAACATTAGTAACAAACATATGAAAGTGCCTCAATTAAATTCAAAGCTCAACAAAAAATCTGCTTCTTTCTGTTGGCTAAAGAACTAAAATCAGAAATGTATTATTAGACGCAATCTTGTCAAAACTATATTGCTGAACTATAATGTTGTCAAAATGAACTCTAACTGCAGAGATATTACACAGTGAAAACACAGGATAAGTTAAATATGTAACAAGAAGAAAAGGTGTGTGAGTGAGACAAAAAAAAAAAGATTACGTATTTTCCGGACTATAAGTCGCACTTTTTTCATAGTTTGGCTGGGGGTGCGACTTATACTCAGGTGCGACTTGTATATCAAAATGTATAATTTCGCATGTTTGTTATTTTCACACTGACAGCCGCTAGAGTACGCTCTAGGCTTGTGCACCAGTATCTGCTACTCCTGTACCACCAAAATTTAAAAAACAGTAATCGAGCAACAGAAAGAAAGTGTGGAGTGGGTGAGAAACTTGTGAGGGACTGGCGAAAAGCGGAAGTTACTCTTACTGCAATGAAGAAAACAAAAAATGGCTAATTGCGCACAAAAAAGCTAGATGGCCACAGCTAGAGGAAAGAGTTTGCAAATGGGTGCTTGAACAACGTGCTGCCCGGAGAGGCTTGTCAACGGAGCAGTTACGCCTCTATGCCCAGATAGTTGCCAAGGCTGAGACTTATACTCCAGAGCAACTTATAGTCCGGAAAATACGGTAACTAGGAGTACATGCAAAAATGTGGAGTCAGTGTCATGACATCCTGATGGTGAAGGCAAAAAAATTCTGGTTTTCGAACATAGTCGGGTTGTTGAGCTGCATAAGCAGGGCCTCTCGCAGTAAAACAGTCATTTTGAATTTCTAAAAAGATCCTGAGGGTTATGGAACAAAAAAGTCAAGTGGAAGACCCAAAATAATGTCACCAGCACTGAGCCGGAGGAGCCGATAAGTCATGTTCGGTGTTTTTGCGTGACTGAGCACACGCATAAAGACCAGACAGGTACACATCAACTCGTCTAAGCTCAGGTAAGAACATATCTCAGTATGGAAAAACGGTGGCCTGTCCCTTTAATGAGGGTCGAGGATCGTCCAGTGTCTTAACGGACAACCAATCGGCTCCTCCGGCTCTGTGCTGGTGACATTATTTTGGGTCTTCCACTTGACTGTTTCGTTCCATAACCCTCAGGATCTTCTAAAAAATTCAAAATGACTGTTTTACTGCGAGATGCCCTGCTTATGCAGCTCAACAACCCGACTACGTTCAAAAGTAGAATTTGTTTTGCCTTTGCCATCGGGACATCATGACAGTGTGAATCCACATTTTTGCACAGAATGCATGTGGTCTCAAACTTTTGATCAGCTTACAATTAAAGCTTTACTCAAAAGTTGTTTTTTTTTGTCTCACTCCCTTTTTTCCTTGTTGCATACTGAAGTTCTACTTGCAAGCTTGTTCAGATCCAAACATTCAAACTGTCAATTTTTAAACTTTTGATCTGGAATCCATCCATCCATCCATCCCATTTTCTTCCACTTGTCCATTGCCAGGTCATGGGGGCAGCTGTTGGAGCTGCACCAGCCCCTATGGCTCCTCCTGCAGGTGGTGGGTCCACAGATGGACGGCCTCATGGTTCTAACCGGGCCTGTTGGTCTCTCATAAGGGGCTTCTGAACCGCTCTTTGTCTGACCCGTCACCTAGGACCTGTTTGCCATGGGAGACCCTACCAGGGGCACAAAGCCCCCGACAACAGAGCTCCAGGATCATTCGGGTGCTCAAACCCCTCCACCACGTTAAGGTGGCGGTTCCAGGAGATTCCCCTCCTTGAACCGATCTGGAATGTATCACAAAATTATTTTTTTCCCTATTCACCCGTCCCGCCGTGTCTCACCACTTTAATTTTTGTACAAGTCCTTCACTCCCTTTTCTGTACTTGTACTTCAGTAAATAATCTGAATACTCCTTCCACCTGTGTCTCCAGCCCTTAATGTCTTGCTCTGATCCGTCATTAGCGCTAAGGGAGCCGCTAGATCTCCCATAATACCTCTAATAACTGCAATTAGAGCCCGCTCAGCCGGACGCTGATGAGCGCGATCGATGAGGAATATGTTGCGTATCGATTTAGCGTCGGTGGCCACAGATGAAGCCCTCGCAAACAACTGCCTCACTGCGACCGCGGTTGCTATGTTACGCCTCCGTTCCTCGCCGGTTGCGGGCTGATTTTTCTAGCGCTTTCCGGGGTCTGGAGCGCCGCGTGAGGAAGCTGTCAGCCTGAGAAATGAGCCCCTTTCTCCGAGTCCCGCGCCATGAGGGAGTGGGCGAGCTCCTACACCAGCCCCGGTCGCAGGCAGGAATCAAACAGCGGCGGTTTATTTAGACATGCATTCAGAGTAATAGCCAGGTCATGTCACAACACGGCGCACTCCCACGGACCGCTACGCAAGCCACAGTTCCATTTCAAACAACGACATGAGTCAATAAGCCCATTTGTCAAAGCTTTTTGTGCCCCAAAGATTGCAGAGTTAATCCGCGAGCAGTCCTCCACCAGGATTTCCGTGGATTATTTTATTATAAGGCATTCAAAGACACGGCAAGTGAAAACATCCATTTTTCAGGCAGTGGTCAATGTTGGTTTTAATGTTAAAGTATAAGAAAGACGAAACCCCCCTTTACGATGCTGATTCATGTCGTTTTGTCGTAGCGAGCTGGAGATTTCCAGGAAGTAACTACGACATCCCACGCTTATTCTGACTTTAGGCCCGTTTTATCCAAATGTGGTGTTCATTCCACTCTTGCAACAACATCTCCTCTTTGGTAACTCCTACAGACTCCACACTTTAAAGTCTTTAAAGGTTTTTTTCAGAGGAATATTATTAAGTTCTATGTAAGTCAATGTGGGCTGAACTTGAAAAAGCCAGAAGTGGATTGAGGACAGAGGCTCAACTCAGCTTCATTACGTCTTTGTTGTTTTGGTTTCAGATATCAGCAGATCCGACAGTTAGCAGCAGCAGGTTGAAAACGTTAGAAAAGAAAGAAATAATAGTATTCAAAGTGACTAGTTTTAGGCTATGAATGCCTTTTTAAACAGATTTTCACAGAGCTTTAAAACAGTACTTGCATTTGTATATTCCTACTTCCTACTTAACACATTGAGTGCCAAAAACGAAATAATCAGTTTTTCGCCCCCAAGCGTTGAGTGCCAAAAACGAGAAAACTAGTTTTTGCGGCCGCCACATATTGCGGCCGGTGTCTGCGCATAGTCGTGGCATCCAGCGCTTCTGCGGGGGCTGCTGCATCTGTCCCCCGGCCACCTCTCGCTCAACCCCGGGCCTGACTTCAGTGCGTAGTGCCTGTTCTGTCCTCCTTCAGCCCTCTGTCCATCAGTCTCATTTCTCTCTTTCTGCTACTAGACCTTATTTGACTTTTATCTGATAAACTGTGTGTGCATTTAGATTCTTTTCTCGCTTCGCTTCTTTTCTCTTGTGATGTGATGTGCGTTCGTGAGGTGCTTTCTTTTCCACGCGGACTTTTAGGAGTCAGGTTGCTGACCCAGGAGCCAAAGCATTTCCGCCGAGCAGCTCGTTCTGGTTTTATCAAACTTGTGTGGACTCGGAGGCGCTACAGCCACTGTAGTGTCTCTGAGTCTCTGAGTGCTGAACTCAAAGACATATAATAGACCGTCAATACTCACTCCTCCCGTTTACCACTATGACCACGTTCGAGGGGAATTCATGGCGGATTTACAGACTCCTCCTCCCCAGCTCTGACGAAGCATGTTCCTAATAAGGGCATAAGGGCGGGATCTTCACTGTAGACTCGGCCCTTGTGTGACGTGTAGCTCGCGCAGCTCCAATGCTAACAGTCTGACCCTCATTAGTACGAGATTTCAAAATGTTTTCTTCAAAACCAGCCTGGTTTGTTAATTGTGACTAACCCAGCGTTATCACATGAGGAATATGTAGCCGTAGAAAGTATTTAAAAAATAGAAACCAGGCGTTAAAGTTGTTTTTAACGTGTCTAAAGTCCAATGCTTTTCAATGGGAGCCAGCGGCCATTCGCTGAACTACAACACCTGTCTGCTCCGCCCACTTTTCCCCGCTGAGCGGAGACTGAGGATACGCACAGATCTGTTTAACTGATGATACAACTCCTATTTGAGTTCTTTTCATATTCCCCAAATCCTCTATTGCTGTAAAATGAAAACAAATGTGCAAATGTAATGTATCTGGTTTCTTTTTCTGTTTGGTTCATAAAACCCCACCTGAACCCATCACATTTTCTCCAGTTTGGCTTTACCCAAATCTAAAAGGCTCAAATGACACATGTTTCATAAAACACGCGGTATCTCCATTTCTATAGAGAAAAAAAAAACTGTAATTTGACGTAACATGTAGGGAAATGATAATTGACCGGAGTTTACGGATGGCTAAGGCCAGGCTAAGGTGGTGCTAATCAAGGCAGGGAAATCACAGTTCACTTGTTAGAGCGCCCTCTGCTGATCAACTAAACTATAACCTTTAAAAAATACAAAGAAAATTCTGTCAACATTCGTACATCCACTTTTGACAGCACAGATATTTTAATACCTAATTAGTGCCTGATTTATGGACCCTTGAACAGCTAAAAACAAAGCTTATTCAAAAATATTTATTCAATAAATAGTTTATTCAAAAACTAAACTAAAACATCTCAAATCACCTCTGGAAAGTCTAAAATAGCGTGATGTGGGCCATTTAGGATTTTATATATGGTTAATATTTTGTATTTGGCAAAATGAAATACTAATTATTAAGAAATATAATTTATTTTCTTTCCTTTTAACACTCCGCCTCTGGGTGCCGCCCTTTGCATTTTAGTAGCGCAGTACCTGAATGACATCACCGCTGATGACACACCCCTCAAACGTCCTGTATGCTTCGTGCAAGCACAGTAATATACCACGGATCAGTACCACAACATTCCCACAGGTAACTTTTAAAAGGTTTCTCTCACATATGATTGATCGCCCAAAACATCGGCCGCCGCAGTGTAAATTACTATCGACACAACATTTCTAACTAGGCTAATCTTAACAACAGCGACTGACAAACTCATTTCCTGCAACTGAATCAACACCTAAATAACCCTGAACATGTATTGTTGCATTTACCCTATTATTAACCATGACACTTCATAAATAAAATAAATTGGTAGCGATTCATGATACTCTGGTCTCGGTTTGCAAGATAGATTTTGATGTTTATACTTTGCATTATTGTTTGCTCAGAAAAAGGTGTCACTTAGACATCATTCTGATAATGTAGTTTGGGCCTATGAACTATGGGTATTTTGTTGTCAGTGGAGCTGCATGAATGACATGGATATGGACAGCGCAGTTTTCGCTATGCATTTTCTCATGTAAACGGTATATAGTTACAGTGCTTTGTTGTCACCATTATTCTGTGCTTTGGGCGGCTATTCACCGGTAATGTCTCGCCTTAATTTATTTGCACCAATAATGTGTGTGTTTGAATATGGTCAGAAGCCTTTGGTGAGTAAACTGTTGCTGCCTGGCCTCTGGTTGTGTTAGTGGTGGATCCCACCTGTCCATATGTTTAGTCAGACTGCAGCACGGCTCTGTATTCTCCAGAGCTGCTGCTGCTGCTGCCTCCTCCGTCTGTTCCCATTCAAGAGCTTCTTTATGTCTAAAAGAGAGCTATTGTTAAAGTTTCCATTTTGTGTTTGTTTGCTCATATACACTTCTCTCCCTGGGATTGGAGTGTGGAGAGAGAATGAACAATCCAAGCGGCTTTTAGACTGACACTGTTTCCAATTCACACCTTCCAAGTGATTATCCAGGAGCAATTTCAGCCGACGACCAAAACCTCTCCCCAGACACGTCTTGTCTCGTGTCACGAAAACTGAATTTATTTGACTCTTAAAACAAGAAATTGTATTATTATTATTATTATTATTATTATTGTTAAAACAATTGTTATTATTGTTCTCATTAAATGGAACCTTTTCCCATGAAGACAGGTGGTTGGGGTGGCATTGTCACAGCTAGATGGTCCTGGGTTTTATTCCCACCTGGACCTAAGGCAGTGGATATTGTAAATCAGTTCATCAGAAAGCTGACACTGCTTTTGACCTACACTTTTTATGATCCATATGTACACTGTTTTTTGTGGTGGTCCTGTTTCATTTCAACGGACCCATTGTTGAATAAAGAAAAAGTCTGCACACTTACTCCAAAAGGACTGCATTCATTATGACAATGTTTCAATCCAAGAGGATCTTCCTCAGGTCATGTTTTAAATGAGTATGCCACTCCTATATACTGTATAACCTCTACCCACTGATAGGTCGGCTCATCCACCAGTGAGCAGGATGAGTTGGATACACACATCAATACATGAAATAGTCAATGGTAAAACCATTACAACCTTTAAAAAAAAAAAAAAAAAGTATATCAGAAGCTGTCAGTCAGGGTTCATTAGATTTGCAAAAGGCTATAAAATACAATAAAACATGTGATTTACACATGACAATAGATTGTAGATTAGAGAAAGTGCTTGATCTCATAATCCTGGTTCAGGCCATCTGGTGTCAAAGTTTGTAGTGTATGTGTAGCTTTCTCTTTGTAAGAGCAAAAAGGGAGTTACCTGCCCAATCCCTATATATTTGAGAGAGGAGACAGGATGCTGTGCTTCCTGAAAATGGACAGCCACTGGATTTCTTATGTCTCCATTTCTAATGTTACATCTTTGCTCTGCTATTCATGTTTTGAGTGATCGTGTGGTTTTTCCCACGTAGCCAAGTCCAAAGGGGCATTTTAATAGATAAATGACATTTTTTGTTGAACAAGTAATAGTCCCTTTAATGTTGAATGTCTTCCCTGTCATGGGATGTGTATACGTTTTGCTTGTGTAGGTGAAATTACACTGTGTGCACGAGCCACACCGGACAGGTGTGGGGGGTCAAGAAAACTGCTTTTTTGTAGGTGGAGTCAGATCTGACCACACAAGCATTTGTCTCAAGTTTGGTGGACGTTTATAGACCACTTGAGGCACATCATCAAAGTTTTTTTTTTCAATGATGGATCTGTGCTGACTATTTTCCCTCATTCTCCGCTTAATGAATGGACTTTGCGCTCTACCAGAAGTGTCAATACAAAGGATGAGCCCAGACATGGCAAAAAGAGGCAAAAGTAGGCGGAGCGGAATAAGGTGAATAGCAGCCTCACATTCCTCGTTTACATCGTGCTGCCACCGGACCCGCTGGGGTGCCAGTCTGCAGTCAGCCAGAATTGTGTTAACGCGACCCAAACAAAAGCACATGTTCACCCCCACTCCCTCACCACCCCTCTCCCTTGCCCTCGACCCTTCCTGGTCGTGGAGTCTGGTTGGAGGAAAAAGGTTGTTCTACATATCATTGTCTTTAGCCATGGGTGTTTTATAGCCCCATCAACCGTTTTGATTCTCACCCCACTCTCTCTGCCCCCCTCCCTGCTCCCACCTCTTCACACGTCTTCAGCCCAGTGGACACTAGTGATGGGTCGGTCGCGAACGAGTCGGTACAAAGAGCCGGCTCTTTTAAGTGAACGAAAAAAGAGCTGTTTCTCACCCGCGAGAAAACTCTTGAAATGGCCTCACCACAACCTGTTTAGCACACAGACTCATCCTCATTGTCCGAGATGCTTTGAAGGTGATGAAGCCTAATGTAGATAAAGTAAAGGGCATAGTTGAATACTTCCACAAAAGCACAATAGCAACAGAGAGGATTAAGTCTGCTCAGCGCCAAATGGGGATGGCTGAACTGAAGCTCAAGCAAGACTGCTCAACTCGGTGGAATTCGACACTATACATGCTGCAACGAATCCTGGAGTGTAAAGACACAATTATATCTACTCTGGCCCTCACCAATGCCCCTGTAGATACACTGAGCCAGGAAGAGTGGGAAATGCTGCAGGAAACATGTACAGTGTTGGAACCCTTCGAACAGGTCACATGATGATGAGCAACCAACTCCTGCTATCTGGCAGCTTTTTGATGCCAGAGTAACTGAAGACCTGTCGAGAAGAGCACCCTCTGCAGATGCTATGCTCGAAATGAGGGCATATCTTGAGGATATTGCCAGAGCAGCTGATCCACTGAGCTGGTTGAATTCTAGGGCTTCAGTTTATCCGCGTCTTATAAAGATCATGGAAGGGCGACTGTGCATTGTAGCTACATCAGTCCCCTCTGAGAGAATCTTCTCGAAGACAGGACAGATAATGACTGAGAGAAGAAGCCGGATTAGCCCCTCTAAACTGAGACATTTAGTTTTTCTCAATGCCAATTTGCCTTGAAGCTAACATGAAAGTTTTAGTTGATTGTTGTGAGGCTCTTAAAAATGTTGCTAGTTTGCTGCGTTAATGCATATTTTTTCCAAAGGATAAAAATGTCACTTTATTTTTTTTTAGTTCAGACACTTGTGCTGTGGTTTTACACATTCAATTCTTTTGTTTCTTCATCTTTATCTTGTTCATCCCATTTTAGGAAGTTATTTATTGTATTTATATTATCTATTGTGTGAGTTTCAATTTTTAAAAATACAATAATATCTAGTTTTATGCTTGATTATGATTATACTTTATGTAGGGAGTAATGGAATGGTTCATTCAACTATATACTTAATTAAACAAATAAAAAATAAAAAAGAGCCATTTGGGAGCCAAAGAGCCGGCTCTTTTTGTTGAACCAATCCAAATGATCAGGCTTACCAAAAAGAGCCGAAAATCCCATCACTAGTGGACACTGCCCCCCTCCCCCGACTACCTTCAACTGTCTCAAGCCCTTCTGAACCCACTTCTCCAGCACTTGCCCCACCCCCGCAGTCCACCCCAGTCCCCCTCCTCACTCCCCCTCTCCATCACACCGGACAAGGTGAAGTGACCAGGCGACTGAAGCAGAGGAAAGCTGCAAGACCAGACGGCATCAGTCCCAGGCTGCTCAGGACCTGTGCAGACCAGCTCTCCGAGGTCCTCAGCCACATCTACTGTACAACCTGAGCCTCAGCCTGGAGAAGGTCCCCGTCCTGTGTAAGGCCTCCTGTGTGATCCCGGTTCCTAAAACAGCACACGCCAGGGAACCGGCCAGACAGACCAGTCGCCCTGACCTCCCACCTGATGAAGACCATGGAGCGGCTCATCCTCACCCACCTCCGCTCTGTGGTGAGCTCCACCCTGGACCCGCTGCAGTTTGCCTACAGACCTAACGTCGGGGTGGAGGACGCTGTCATCTACCTGCTGGAGAGGGCGCTCACCCACCAAGAGGTCGCCGGGAATGCTGTGAGGGCCATGTTCTTTGACTTCTTCAGCACCATCAGTCCGGCGCTGCTGCGTGCAAGCTGGAGGAGTGGATGAACATCTCACTGCGTGGACCATCGACTACCTCACGGACGGACCAGAATACGTGCAGCTGCGCAGCTGTGAGTCTGAGGTGGTTGTCTGCAGCACTGGGGCCCCTCAGGGCACCGTCCTCTCACAGTTTCTCTTCATTATCTACGCGTCGGACTTCACACACAACACAGACAGCTGTCATCTGCAGAAGTTCTCAGATGACTCCGCCATTGTGGGCTGTGTGTATGAGAGGAACAAACTGGAGTACCGGTCGGTGATCATGGACTTCGTGGACTGGTGTGAGTGCAACCACCTGTGCTTGAACACCAGTAAGACGAAGGAGATGGTGATCGACTTCAGGAGGAAGCCACTGCCACACACACCGTTAAACATCCAGGAGGAGGACATCGAGGTGGTGGACAGTTTCAAGTACCTGGGTGTTCACCTCAACAATAAACTGGACTGGTCCCACAACACCAACGCACTGTACAAGAAGAGCCAAAGTCGCCTCCACCTTCTGAGAAGACTGAGGTCCTTCGGAGTGAGCAAGCCTCTGCTCAGGACTTTTTATGACTCTGTGGTAGCCTCTGCTATCCACTACGTTGCCGTGTGCTGGGCCCCGGGCAGCACAGAGCGGGATAAGAACAGACTGAGCAAGCTGGTCAAGAGGGCCAGCTCCGTCCTGGGCTGCCCCCTGGACTCTGTGGAGGAGGTGAGGGACAGGAGGGTATTAGCCAAGCTCACCTCCATCATGGACAACACCTCCCACCCACTGCACAGGACTGTAGAGGAGCTGAGCAGCTCTTTCTGTGGAAGAATGAGACATCCTCATTGCAGGAAGGAGTGCTACCGCAAGGCCTTCATCCCCACTGCTGTCAGACTGTACAACAAGACTCTAAAGGAACATGTGCAATAACCCCTTTGCAGAATACATGTAATAATCCCTGTATTTACATCACTTACCTGGATCACTTTATCAACCACTTGCACTATGATGTAAACCTGCACTGCTAATACTGACTATAACATTTTTTGTTATAGTCTGTTTACTTTATTATTTTATTATTACTTACTGTTTACACTTTTTGTCCCCACAAAGTCCTTGGTAGTCATTGTCATTGTATATAAGATTACTTTTTTTCACATTTCCTGCCTATTTGCACACCCTGAGTGTTTCTAAGACCTGAATGTAACAAGTACATTTTTCCATTGTGAGATCAATAAAGGCTATCTTATCTTATCTTAATGCGCCAGGTCTGTAACTGCAAGATCTCATAGTGCGCTCCTATTAAAAGCAAAAGGCTACGCTACAGTCTGCATTGATAAACAGAAGATCGGGCCTTACATGTGTTTATGAGACTGATACAGATATATTGGGTGCTTTTTTGTTCATGAGTCTGAATGGCATCACCTTCTCAGCAGCACACACAACGTGCTGCAGTCGATACTTGTCCCGGGCTGTGACATCGGCGTACCACACGGTGCTGGAGGAGGTGAGGATGCTACACTGAGAAAATGTACATTGAAGTCTGCTCATGTTTTCCGCGGAAATGTGCTTTCGACCCGGTGCCGAGGGTAAACAGCTGTATTTCAGCGCGACTAAACAAGTGATAGCTCTGATGGTGCTAATGCAATCAGCCGCACTTTGTGTCTGGCTGGTGGTGATGAGGACGAGGCTTCAAAGGCAAGAGACAAGTGTCACCTGCAGTTTACAAATATGTGTGCATGTTTGTGTCAAGCACGAGCACAGTATGGACAATACGGCATGATTGGGGAAGTGCAAGTCGACATTTTCCATACCTTTACAACCGATAACAATATTATGTATGATTCCAAATGATTATGCAAATGATATTATTCTCAGATTTTCTAAATTGACAACTCAAGTGACAGTCAGCATAATTTCACATATTTTTCAGGTCATTTTCACGCCTTCAGGGAACCTAAAGGGGCCGACCAGCTCTCTCCCCATGATTCCAGGCCAAAACATGACTCCGCCCCCTGCTTGCTGACGTCACAGCCTTCACCAACCATCCACTACTCCATCCATCTGACCATCCAGGGTTACACGGCACTCATCAGTGAACAAGACTGTTTGAAAAGGAGTCTTCATGTATTTCTTGGCCACTGCAGCCGTTTCTGCTCGTCAGCATTCAATGAACAGTTTAGGGGAGGCCGGATAGACAGTTTATAGACAACTGCTGCTGTTGGACCTAACAGCAGCCTTTGATACAGTTGACCATCAGATATTGTTGTCCCGGTTAGAGACCTGTGCAGGAATAAAAGGTCTGGCCTTAGCTTGGTTCATATCGTATCTGACAAAAAGAAGCTTGTCCACTACTCAGTCCTTGGACCTTTACTGTTTTCTTTGTACTTGTTGCCCCTTGGAGCTACTTTGCGTAAACACAAGGTAATGTTTCATTTTTACGCAGACTGTCAAATTAATTTGCCTTTGAAGGAGTCTGAGTCCCTTGTTGAATGCCTCACAGAAGTGAAACTGTGGATGGCCTACATTTTTTTGCATTTCAATGAGAGTAAAACTGAGATGGTGCTGTTTGCTCCTAATGACTCGTCTGGTGTGGTCACAGCTGAGCTAGGCTCCTTATCCCACGCTGTCAGTCCTGTCGTGACTAATTTAGGTGTAAAGATGGACTCTGTTTTTAAATTGGATGCCCAAATAAGTGCTGTCGTTTAGTCCAGCTTTTATCATTTGAAGCAATTTGCCAAAGTAGAGGCTTTTTTATCTCGTCACATCTTTGAGATTTTAATCCATGCTTTTATCACCACCCGTCTGGATTATTGCAATGCTGTCTATTCAGGATTTAGCCAAACCTCACTGGCAAGGCTGTAACTAGTTCAGAACGCTGCCGCTCGCCTTTTTAACTGGATCACGGAAATTTGATCACATAACTCCCATTCTCCGATCCCTTCATTGGCTCCCTGTGCACTTCCGCATTGACTTTAAAATTATTTTATTTGTTTTTAAATGTCTGCATGGCCTGGCCCCCCAGTACCTGTGTGACCTCCTTGTTCCATATGTCCCGTCCCGCTTACTGAGGTCAGCAGATCAGGCTCTACTGGTGTTTCCTAAGACTAAGAAAAGCTGAGAGGTGATCGTGCTTTTTCGGTGGCTGGTCCTAAACTTTGGAATGAGCTGCCTTTGAATATCAGACTGACTGATTCACTCCCTGTTCTTAAATCTCCCCTGAAAACATATTTTTTCCGTTTGGCATTTGACACCCTTGAGAGTTGACTTTTATTGTACTCTGTCATATACTCATGTAATTATATTATGTTTTGTGTAAAGCACTTTGGTCGACTATATTGTTTTTAAAGCGCTCTATAAGTAAAGTTGGATTGGATTGGAATTGCAAGCCTCTGGAGGGTCCTACACCTTGATTTTTGGGAGACTCCAGAGGCACCAGCAGCTTCAAATACTTGTTTGCAGCTTTGTAGCAGCTGTTCTCTTAATCTGATGTATTTGTCTGGCAGAAACCGTCCTCATTGTGCCTTTATCTGCACAAACCCGTGTGTGCTCTGAATCAGCCACAAATCTGTTAACAGTACGATGATTACGCTTGATCTTTCATGAAATATCAAAGGTTTTCTAGTCCAAGGCATTCAATAATTCAGCAGAGAGATCCTTTTTCTTTCCCTTTTTGCTTGAAAATGGTGGTCTGTTTAATAATGTGGAACTTTTTTTTCAGTAGTTTTTCCCTTAACTGGGCTACAACTAATCCCAGGTGTCTGACATTGACGTGCCGCCCCTTCCAGCTGTGTCCCTCTAAAAGGAAAGATGTCGTCCTGGTTACTATTAAAGTTTGATCACAGTTGTCCAAAACGGTCCTACTCCCAGTGTAACGTGTGCTGTGCAGGGGTCGGGGAAAGAGGGTTTGCGGACCCTACGGGGGCGATGACGGATCAAAGCCAGTTCGAGGTTTTAGGTTGAAGCTTACCAACTCAGTCTCAATATACATGATGCTAAACCCTTTTCTCTCAGCTGAGCACAAACACATGCGGGCATCAATACAAAGGTTTGTGCAACATTTAGTGGCTATTTTCTGCAGCCACACAGAGCCCAGTGACAGCAAGACTGAAGGCTGCAAAGAATCTACTTTAAGCAGGGATGAATCAGAGCATACAGTGGCTGGGGCAATGTAACTCTGACACAGAATACAAAGCTAGCAGCTTAGCATTGAGCTTGAGCCGTGTTAGCATCGCAGCTGAGGGACCGAATGTAACTGTGTCCTGACGAATACTTTCAGAATTTACTGATCTATTTTAGATGCAGACTTTTTGGTGTAGCCTTCTTAAGCACGTGAAATGTAGCTCAGTGCCCTCAGCAGAGAATGTGTGAGGTATAAAGACGTGATTATATGTATTACAAAGCTTATTTTTTTTATTTTTTTATGTTGCAGTGAAGTGCACAAAACATGTCAAATAAAAGCAGTGTCTTCAAAATGAACATTATTCTGCAGGAACATTACTATCTTTGCCCAAGAGCCAGTTCTCCCCAATATAAACACATTTCTGATGTAAAAAGCCCAAACCCCAGCAGCAGTGACAGCGGCTGTATCAAAGAAAGTTACTGCAAAAGCAGTGGAGAAATTATGCTAAAATACCAACGAGCCTTTGCTTGAAGAAACAGCCTCACTGGAGGCGGGGCCAGAGCCGTGTGTGGGAGGAGTACAGGAGCAGAGTTGACTTTTGTCAAGACTTTTGTTGAAGACCCCAGTACTAAACTGTCAAAATAGTGACAGAGACATGTCGGCACCCATTTATACAACTTATCTGCAGAAAGAAAGGGTTAGTTGCTCTTTAACAGACACTTTTTCAAGGGTTAATTTTTCTGTTTTTTTCTTAGGCTCATACTGTATACAGATTTAAAATATATATATTTTCTATAATCCTGTGTATGATGCTTCGAAACTGCTTAATAAGGGTCATAGGGCTCATTTATTCAGGACATTCTTGTTTAGTAGGTTCTTCAGAGGAGAGGGCGCTCGTATGAAAGACAAAAATTAGCTGATTTCAAAACAAACATACAGTAAGTCTCTATCTCTTATACTTCTGAAATTATAAGCAAAAGTCTGCAACACCTGTCCATATGTTTAGTCAGACTGCAGCACGGCTCTGTATTCTCCAGAGCTGCTGCTGCTGCCTCCTCCATCTTTCTCCACTCAAGAGCTTCTTTATGTCTAAAAGAGAGCTATTGTTTAAGTTTCCATTTTGTGTTTGTTTGCTCATATACAATTTTCTCCCTGGGATTGGAGTGTGGAGAGAGAATGAACAATCCAAGCGGCTTTTAGACTGACACCGTTTCCAATTCACACCTTCCAAGTGATTATCCAGGAGCAATTTCAGCCGACGACCAAAACCTCTCCCAGACACGTCCTGAGGTTTTGTGAGGTCAGTCAAGAGACAGTCTGGGCAACATGACATCAAACTACTTCTTTCAGTTATTTAAAAAAGGGCTGGCAAGAATACTATCAATCCAAACAGGGCAGAGATCCGCTCAGCTAACTTCTGAATCTGCGATCATCTATCTGCAGCTGCTACAGTCAATGGTAAAGGCGAGGCATCGCTAGGAACGCGAACTGGAGCAAAGGCACTGGGCTGATGCGGCAGATTCAATGCAATTTGGACATATTATTATTACTACTGTGAAAAAATGTCAGTCATTCAGTTATTGGAATGAAGTCATTAAGTCAAATATTTTCCGATATTACGGCGTGCACAGCAGCAAAGTCGATGTTAAAGTCAAGGTTTCTCAGACACTTTTGATTGATCTCCATTTTTAATTTCTCATAATTAAAGTAAATACATGTTGCTGATTCCTGAACTTATGGGGGGTTCACTAGTCACTATTTTGACTAGTGTTCCAAAATATCAGACACTGCCTGATGTCGGTCGTAGCTCGTCTTTGGTCGTACAAAGGTTCGATTTTAAATCTTTGTCCCTGTCTCACTGTACAACCTAAGACCTGCGATTTTCAATTACGACCTAAGATTTTTCTCACGACTAGTGATCGTACGTTGCAGACATTAGACATATCTTTTATACAAACCTCAACATTGTCCTCCAGTTTCATTTCAATTTCATTCAATTTGTTTCATTTGATGCACAAGAATCTTCCATTGTCTCAAAACTAGGTTCTGTTTCTGCCAAAGGAATGGCTCTAAACCTGACGATTATCAACTCCCATGATGATTAATGAGATTGACCGGTTGCCCTAATAAATAATAATACAGAATGGGTATAACAGATTTTTATATTTAGGCGAGACACGACAGGTGAAAACATAGATTGTCAATGTTGAAATTTTTCACTAGTTTTCTCCATTAACAAATAGGATAACACTTACCCTTAACGGTGCTTATTTTATGGCGTTTGTCCACAACAGCCATTTTCTCACGCTTATTCATTCATAAATATCGACATGTTTGGTATCCACGTGTACTGCCAAAGTCAATTGAGAAGACGCTGTAATCCAAATATGGTAATTTCCTTTCCGGGAGACAGCAGCGGCTAAAGACTGGAGAAATATACACGCGCATGTGCAGACGCTATTAAACTTTAGGGCCATTCTCTCCAAATTAGGTTTTCATTCCGCTCTTGCAACAACATCTCCACTTTAGTAGCTCCTAAAGACTCTAAACTTGCGTTGAACTGTTTTATAGCTTATTCACAAACTAAACAAGATTGAAAATTCTCTCTTAAAAGAATCTGTGTAATCAATACTGTATATCAGGGGTCACGAATTACATTTCACCAAGGTCCGAAATGAAAAAAAATTGTCAAGCAAAGGTCCGGAACATACGGGGTTAATTCACAGTTATATGAGGATTTTTAAGCCTTTGTTAAATTTATTACTGTGATTTGAAAATAATAATCAATTGAATTCTGTTATTGTTTTTTGCTCTAAAAATAAGTTTTGGCTCCTAAATAGCAGAATGCATATCGCCTCTATTATACACAATGTGCACATAATATCTGACAGGGATGTGGTTCTTGGCTCAGTTCCACACACTGAGCCCTGCTTAGTCCAGGCTTAGTCCAGGTTTAGTCCTGGTTCTGACCTGCTTGCTGCCGATCGAGAAACAGCCGCGCTATTTGCGCATTACATCGCGCGTGCATATTTAATTAGGGCGTCCTCTGTTTTATTTTTGTTTTTTTAGCGAGCCGTATTTCAGTCATTCCAAAACTATTTCGAAAATTTAAAAAGTATCATGGAGCTAAGATGTAGGACTTTCTCTTTCTGTTCATCTGGGCTGTAGTTTACCGCTCTGGTGCAGTCGGAGGGAGGGAGGGAGAGAGAGAGTAACACACAGCCGCTCGTCTGAGGGGATTCAGGTCGGGTCCAAAGTTCGGATCCAAGGTTCGGGTCCGGATGGGCTGGCGCATGGGTCCGGATCCGGACCGAGGTCCGCCGTTTAGTGACCTCTGCTGTATATCAACAACATAAAACCATAAATTGAAATCTGGTTCCATCCATTATTTAGATTTCATCACTGAAAACACTGGCAATTTAGGTTATTTTTAAGCATAAAATGTCAGATTTTAAAATGAAAACACAAAATAACAGAAAATAAGCAATATGTATTTTTTTTCTTCACATTTATATCATTGATGTACAGCAAACGTTTTAAATCAATATCTCTCAGTTAAAATGTTCCCCCTAATCACCTGCCAACTCGGTCCCTCCTTGACCGTCACCATTTGCATTTACCCTGTGTACGTAACTCCGGGTGATCCCAGTCTTGCTACATCATTCTGAGCTGAAAGCGTGCTGGCTCCGCCCCTCTCCAGCCGCCCGTTTGTGGCGTCACATTTTTCATTCACAAACGCCTTTTTTACCGCTGCCTCTTTCAGCGTTTTGTTCATCCAATTACCGCCCCCCTTCGGATCCATCTGTTGCTCTTAAGCACACCCTCACGATGACAAACAGCGGGAGAGGGGAAGCTGCGCCGCCGTTTTGTGTATTTTTGCCTGAATATGAAAGTGCTCTCTCCCGGATGCTGCGAGACAGGTAATTAAAGGAGAGATGGACTGTGCCGGCTTATTCTTTTCATTGCGCATGATGGGAGCGTTGTACAAGCGCGCGTGGTTATCTCTCACTCTTGCTCATGCCGGCGCTCTGGGGAACGACGTCTCAGCCAGAATGTGGAGTGTGCGTCGATATACTACGAGCTTCTCCAGCACCTGAAGGTACATTTCAATCGGAAATGTTTAGGAATTACCTTGGGATGCACTTTGGCGCCATTCATTTCTCTCTCAGCAAAGGAGGTTGTCATGTTGATAGTCGCTCTTCGTAAACCATTCAAACACAAGTGCTAACCAGGATTCACGGGGCTCACGTTGTGAAAGAGTGGTTCAGGGAGCGTGAGATGGATCGGCCGCTACAGAGAACAGATCTTCACCCCGTTGAGAATCTTTGGGATGTGCTGGAGAAGGCCTTGCGCAGTGGGCACACTCTCCAATGGTCAACACACGATCTTGTGGCGAAAAATAAATGTGACACTGGTTCTTTTGACGTTACAGAAGCTTATTGAAACTTATTGAAATGTGAACAACCAAATATTAGAGTGGGTGCCCTTTATTTCACTGACTTTTTAATTTGTTCCACGCTCGGTAGTGGTAAAGCTACACACAGTATGTAGCCGGCCTGGGGTAGGCTGAAAAAGCGAGACTGCTGCTGATCCACTTTTGTACGTGCTACTTGTTTTGTGCATGAGATAAACACTTGGTAAATGCCCCCAATGTATGTAATAATCAACAAAACATACTCATGTAAACTTGCCCCAGTCTATTATTCAGATTTGTTGCCGGAATTATAGGGAATATTTAGCATTTTACACGTAAAAGGTTTGTTTTCTCATTCTCAAGCCATCAATTTACAGTTCCATCCATCCATCCATCCATTTTCTTCCGCTTTATCCGGGGCCGGGTCGCGGAGGCAGCAGTCTCAGCAGAGATGCCCAGACTTCTCGATCCACGCACACCTCCTCCAGCTGTTCTGGGGGACCCCGAGGCCACACCAGGCCAGCTCGGAGACATAGTCCCACCAGCGTGTCCTGGGCCTTCCACAAGGCCTCCTCCCAATAGGACATGCCTGGAGCACCTCCTGAGGGAGGCGACCAGGAGGCATCCGGAACAGATGTCCTAGCCACCTCAGCTGGCTCCTTTTGATGTGAAGGAGCAGCGACTCTACCCCGAGCTCCTCCCGGGTAACTGAGCTCCTCACCCGATCTCGGAGGGTGCGCCCAGCCACCCTGCGAAGGAAACTCATTTCGGCCGCTTGTATCCATGATCTTGTCCTTTTGGTCATTACCCAGATCTCATGACCATAGGTGAGGGTGGGAACGTAGATCGATCGGTAAATCGAGAGCTTTGCCCCCTGACTCAGCTCCCTCTTCACCACAACAGTCCGATACAGCGACCGCATCACTGCTGACGCTGCACCGATCTGTCTATCGATCTCACGCTCCATCCGTCCCTCACTCGTGAACAAGACCCAGAGATACTTGAACTCCTCCACTCAATCTACAGTTTAAAATGTATATTTGTAACAAAGTACATACAAAACCACTGACCTATATTGACCGCGGCATACGTCCAGTACATGCATAGTTTGGCGTGTTTCCTTCTGAATATTGCAAAGTGTTAAAAGCTTGCGTCGCCAGTACATTTCCTCCCGTTTTGGCCGCGTGTCTCCGGGAGGGCGCAGATGTGTTCGTGGGATGATTTATTCACGTTGGGCTGAGTGCATGTGCTACGGGCCGGGCGCGCTCTCACCAGTTCAAATGCTCCGCTCCTCTCGCTGTCATTCTCCATGCAAATGAGACACTCCGGTTGAGATGAATCACGCCATCTCTCCCCTTGTTAAAATTGCATCATCCGAAAAGGCCATTGCGTAATATTCCCATGCCTAAGAAAAGGAGTCATGAGTTGAAGGCACTGCTAAAACGTGATGGGCTTGTGCTTGTTCGCCATATAAATGACAGACTGCCCGGTACAATTATGTTTGGGGTAGGCAAAAATATGTTCAGTTTTTACATTTTTCACAAAAGAGGGTTAACATCTTACCCTAACCTTAACCAAGAGCATTTTCCCTATTTCGGCATTACCCAAATGGAAAAGTTTCTTGACTGGGGAGCTTACAGACTATAGGCCAGTGTAGCGCCTCATTTGAAAGCCAAGACCTACAAAACTGAGCTAAACAGATCCTTTTCCTTGCGTTGTTGCCGTGTTGTCGTCACTTTTTTCACTCTTTTTCATTGCTTGCTCTTTTGCCACTTTTTATTTATTTTGATTTTTTCCACTTGTCATCTCTTTTTGTCACGTTTTGTCGCTTTAAAAAAAAATGTTATTGTTGCGTTTTCATCCTCGTTGTGTCGCTATTTTGACGCCTTTTCAAGAAGCATTTAGATTTGGGTAATGCCAAACTGGAGAAAATGTGCTTGGTTCAGGTGGGGTTAGGAGATTTTAATATGCTCTGGGCCAGGCCCGTGCAGAGGGGGGGGGGCGGAGGGGGCTTGAGCCCCTGCCCCTTTTGCTCCATGCCCCTGAAGTGCCCTTTTCCCTCCATACCTTTTATTTATTTGTATTATAGTTTGTTTATCCAAAGCTTTGCCACAGTCCATTGGTTTTGTCCCAATAAGCCTTATTAGCTAATATTAATAAATTAAATCCTAAATGAACACGCCCCTCGTTAGTTCATCGTGTTTCCAATACCCCGCCCACCGGTCCTGCGCTGCTCTCTGCTGCGCTGCAGAGAGCGGCGCTCAGAGATGAGGAAGTCAGAGCAGATGCCTCTCCTGCACAGAACAACGATCTCCACACCTTGTGCTTCATATCGCTCTTTATTTTCATCAGTCGGCCTCATAATCACGGACCAATGAGGTCAACAAGTCGACAGTTTTGTACGATCTAAAAATAAACCTTGTGTTAGACACGAGCGCCGTTTATCGCGGCTCAGCGCCGCATCCTCACTACGTATTTTTGTCAAAATATTTCAGCTCTATGTTCTCTTAAAACAACGTGAAACTCAGGCCCAGACATTCTCAATAGTCGTTGTCCTTTTCTCAAGCCCCTGTTTTCAGCCACAGCCCAGTGAAGAGAGTGACATGAGGGAGACAGTTGTGAAAGTCTGTGTTTCTGTAGGGGCGCTGCTAAGACACTTGTGGCCTGGGGCAGATGCCCCTTGAAAAGTACCCCACTAGCAAAAGATACTGGCAAAAATAGTATTAATAAATTGAAATAATAATAGCAGTTGGCTTTCCCCAAATCTATATTTTAGCTCCTATACAGCTCATTTTACTTTTGTAAATAAATAAATTAACAAAATGGATTTGAAATAAATGTGATTGTGATAAGAATTTAAGAGGAGAGGGAACGGTTGGTTTGTCAGCGGTCGCGGGGTAGGGGGTGGGTGTAGTGCCCTTTTGAGTTTTGAGCCCCTGCCCTCTGTAGCTCTCTGCACGGCCCTGCTCTGGGCACAGAATGTTTTTTTTGGCTAACTTCTGTTGGCCAGTGTAGAGTAAAAACTACTCCCTGTCCATATTTTAACATAAATCAAAAATACTATTGACTTAAGTAAGTAATATTTTATTTTTATTACAGAGTATTAAATATATAATACATGCTATTTTTTAATATAGAAAAATACAGTGTATGTGGGTATGATATGTGTGTACGTATGTATATGTTGTGTACATGTGTATGTATATATGTATATGCAGCAGTACAATGAATTACAAATTTCACCCAATAGAATTATATTATGCAATTTTATAGATATGTATAATAGTTCTACATTATAAGCTGGTGATACTATTACGATTATATTATGTTTTTGTTGTTGTTTCTTTGTTTCCTGTTTCTTGTTTGTCTTTAGGCCGAGTCACTCACAATTTTTAAGCCCCAGCTGAAAATGTACCTTTTTTTCTTCAGCTTTTAACCTGCATTGATTCATTGTCTTACATTTGTTTTCTGCTGTTCTTATTGTTAAATTTGTTATACCGATTTTATTTAGCAATCTTTTTGTGTCACTTAGTTGCGTCGTTTAAAAAAAAAAAGGTCCTATATTGTTTATAACAATTCTCATGATTTATTATTTAATTTTCTTATTCTTATTTTTATTTCATCATTACACACACCACACATCCAAACACCATGCACAACCCTTCATGCTCCATCAAATGTGTATCATTTTAATCCCTTACCCCGTGTACTTTTCCTGTGTCCATGTGCTGTGTGAAAGTGTTGCTTTATGTATCAATTAAAAAGAATAAAATAAAATAATAAAACAAAACTGACGAAAACTTGTCCTTGAATTGAATTAGTTCAGATGGTGGCGCTATGTTACCATTTGTTAGCATCAAACAAACGTTAGCCTTTAGCTTCAAGGTTAAAACTCGTACGTTTATACACACTGCAGGCTCCTCTGGTAAAGCTGTTACATCCTGTGTGAAGTTTTGAATATGTTGACCTTTTGCAAAACCCCGCCCTAAAACGGTCATTGTCCAATCATACCTTATAGCAACCGTTGATATCCGTGATTCTCAAGGTCTCCTCACAGATAATAGTGAAGCGCAGCATGTTTTTCTCCTTTCAAAGCCGAAAAAGAAAAAGCAGAAACGGTGCCTGCTAACTTGTAAGCCAAGGTAAGTTCACATGAGATGTTGCTGCTTGACATTGTCATAAAGAAGTTATTTTCGCCACTGGACTATCTGGCACATTTACTCGGATTGCTACAGGAAGCATTTAGTTGCTCAGTGGTTTTGTTTTGCCACTGATAGCACACGGGACATTGTAGTGTCCTGTTCGTTGCATATTATAAATGTGTTCCTCCATTGTACTTTGCAACCCATTTTGCCTCGGTCTGGTGGATATCGCATTGGTATTGCACCAAAAAGAGTCATGTTCACGTGGTCCTCTGGAACTGGGGAAAACGTTTGGGAAATGCACATGAACGCTCGCTCAACTGGGGAAAACGACTGGGGAACTTGGGTTAAAATGAGATTCCCGCACCTGACTGCGGAAATCAGCTCATTTGTTCTTTTATCGTCTAATGTGAGTGTACTGCGAGCTGTTGTCATCCTCAAAGTAACAAAATTGCAAGAGAAATACCCGACATCACTGCTAGCCAAAAATACATGTACGTGATTTTTTTTTATACTCACAAACCAAGTGGGGACAATGATGTCACATCTCGGGAAAACCAATACCCCACTTCACATAAACATGGCATAACACGCCGGATCCCATCAGATCTTGGAAGCTAAGCAGGGAAGGGCCTGGTCGGTACTTGGATGGGAGACCGTTTGAGAACACCAGGAAGCCTGGGTCAATGTAGTGAGTGAGTGAGTGGTTGGTGGTGATCGGAGACTGATTGGTCACCTCACATCCGTCAGTCTACCTCAGGGCAGCTGTGGCTACAATAGTAGCTTACCACCACCGAGTATGATGTGAATGAATAATGCACGAAATTGTAAAAGCGACTTTGAGTGTCTGGAAGACCGCTATATAAGACTAATGCATTCTTCTTCTTATGACTGTATTATAACGTGGGAGATGTATGTGTTAAACTCCACTTATTAACAGAGCTAGCAACAGTAACTAAGGGGGCGGGGCTTTTGCGAAAGGTCAATTATCCAACAGCTGCTTGTTTTCTGCCACATACTGTATAAAGATGAATAATTTCACCAAGACACTCAAGGCTGGTTTAAACTCCAGTGGCAAGCTGACTCGATGTGGAATTTCTGTGTTATGTTCACGGTGAAAACACAAAAACACTCATTCAGGGGAACAATATACTTTTAAGGCATTGAGTTGCCTTGTGTACGAAATGATAAATGAAGTTGCCTTGCCTTGCCTTGCAAAATAACTTGGAAGAGGAAGATTGAAGGTGTCTGTTGCCTGTGGATCAACCACTCAATAGCTCTTGCATGTTGATGTCAAGGGCCTTTTTAGACCAATACGTCTGCGTTCCCGCCGCTGCAGCATGCTCTGCTCACTCCTTGGCTGTTACGTGTGTTGAACGCAGACGCGAGGATTGTACGTTGCCGTATAAAACCAGCTTCAACTCTCCATAGGAATTCAGGACAAGAAATTTAGCCGGAAGTTAATTTGCATTATTAGCTAAACATTGCATGATTGCAAAACAACTGGAGGCAAGTTTGCATCTTTGTATTTTGAATAGTTCAATTAGTATGATATTTGAAGTATTCAGCTACCATAGCATCTCTTGCAACTCTTTACATTTTGGATGGTGGAAACAGATGTCTGGAAATGTCAGGTGATAATCTAAGAGAATTACATCCCACATGCTCAGAGTTAACCCCAAAGACCTTGAGTAAAAACATGTTTATTGCTGCGGTTATGGAGCTAAAGGGAGACGTTTGGTGAGAAAACAAGTCCCATCAGCCCCGGGCTCTCTTGTCATCGAAGGTCGAAGTCATTCCGAAGTGCGTTACACTCGTTTCAGAGCCCACACAAAGGAAAAGCTCAGACAGAAAAGAGACCGAGGGAGTACAACAGATTCACTTTTCGGATCTTCATTATCAGCTCTTTCCTAGTTCATTCTTTGTCTCTTTGTGTACAGTTATTTTGGTGGTCGCGGTCAGTAGAAGCTAATAGGCGAAAGGTCAATGCGAGGCAGAGTTGCCAGGTTAGTGATATTAGAGCATCTCCGCAGGTGAAAATAAAAATTGTCCATGGGAGTTTCCATACATAATTGGCTCTCCATGGCTTAATTCGTAATAAACATCACAATTCTGAATGAGACCTCCAGTCTAAAGGCCCATTTATGCTCCCACTTTGTACATAAAGAGATTTGTGCGTTCCATGCGAGGTTACTGTCAGTGCATTTATGCTTCTACGCGTTAATAATGTCCAGCCAGGCAGGCCATGCAAGTCCAGATGGACTTGCATGGCCTGCCAAACGACATGCCTTTTCATAGATATTTCAGACATATAGTCTGGGAGCAAGCATGAGGTCAACAATTTCCCGGTGGGCGTGATTGACAGTCGGCATCAACCAATTAGAGCAACGCTAGATACGTTGCAGTAACAAGTGGCAGAAAGCCTTTCCAAAAACTTGTTTTTTTACAAGGAATGCTTCGAACGCCGTTTCTTGTTATGGTTTTAGGGATTTTATATTTTTCAAATGATTTAAAACAGACGAAAGAGCAGAAAACAGTGTATCGGCCGCCATCTTTAATGTTTTGGAAGAGTGCGTGGTGGTGACAGGTGACGGCTTCCGTCTCTTGGTGCGTGATTGGACCGATGTGGGTAAAATCGTGAAATGATTTGCTGCGAACAGCCGCCCAGACGGTTCTTCTTTTGAACAGAAAGGAGGAGTGTCTGGCAGGCCAGGCAAGAGACGGACAGAAAGCTCCATGCGTATCCGAATGCATTTTGAACAGAAACCGTAAATGAGGCTTTGGGCATTCTTCTTTTGATGTTCGGTCACATGATTTACAGATGTCTATAAAAGAAAAGTTTAGGTGCGTAGAAGGCACATCTTCCAACGCTCAGCTTTGGAGCAAGTCAACACATTATACCGCTGCTATTACCCATTTTCTATAGAAACAGTGATCCTTCCAGAGTCCAGACTCAAAGAAGTTATGTTGAAATGATTTATCGTAAGGACACTGTCACCTGACTGTGGGTTTGCATTTAGGGTTAGCACTCTATACAGCCAGCTGTGTGAGTCGTAAATAAATGGTCATGCTTCCCATCAAGGAACCACTAACCCATTCACACATTCATTCATATACCAGTCTCAGACACTGGATGCAATATGGGTAAAAGTGTCTTGTGTCAAGGACACAACGACAGTGCAGCTGCGGGATTCCTGGGTATGTTTTAAATGAAGGAACAAGCTTTTCTTTTTGGTTACATGGGTAACATTCCCCTTTAAACACATGTAAAAACAATAGACACAACTTACCAACAAGTGGAGGAAGTTTCAGTGTTGAACTGATAGAAAAGACCTGCATTTCTGCGTCACCTCACCTCAGGTAAGGGGTGAGTGCTTATAACTCATGAGAAGGAGAAGGGCTGACATGGTTTTTACTTCCCCATGAGTTACATAATGGCCAACAGCTTCTTTAAAGAAACACCCTTAGTGCCTTTTAATAGCAGCGCAATGGCAGGGCTCCACAAGGGACTGTGGCCCCGGGGCCCTCAGCTGAGCCCTGATGAACAGCACACACACTGCGGCAGGTGTGCCTATAGCCTAATCCCATCAGGCGGTCATTATAGGAGGGACAGGGAAGATGATGAGAGCACCACTGGAGGACAGTATGAGTCAGCCTGCACTCATCCAGTGAACCTCAGCTTATTTCCGTTTTCATTTCAGTCAGGGGTTGATCTGGCCCATTTTCAGTTGGTCCTACAGTATAGCCAGACCAGCTATTTATTGTAAACGGGAGAGTGGTCTAGACATTGGACACGTAGCCGGGGGACGCAGCTTCGGACGCAGCCCCGGACTTAGACGATTAGCGATTAGCATGAGCTACAAGAGCTAGCGGTGCATAGCATAGCAGCAAGCTAGGAGGTCGCTATCTGGACAAAATGATTACAACTTCTTTGGCCAAGGCTAAACATCGCATGAATTCGCTCATTCTATAGAAGCACAGTACTCCACAGTTATTTTCGTTCCACAAAACATATATATTTATAATTGCAAACCCGGACTTTAGAACGATTAGCATGAGCTACAAGAGCTAGCGGTGCATAGCATAGCAGCAAGCTAGGAGGTCACTATCTGGACAAAATGATTACAACTTCTTTGGCCAAGGCTAAACGTCTATAGAGCCATCAGTTGCTGAAGTTTATGTGAATTCGCTCATTCTACAGAAGCACAGTACTCCACAGTTAAGCTAGCCCCCGTTAGCCCCAGAATCTTGCGCAGAATGAAAACTACAAAGACGTACAGAGAGACACTCACTTATGGAGGTATTCCCACGTTTCGAGCACGTTTCAACCCAGTACTGTATGGCTGGAGTACATGCTTTTGCCCAGTTTCACTCGTCTACTATTTCTATTAGAAATGGACCGCAATAGTTGTGGAGCACATGAATACCTGTTACTGAAGGAACAGGACGATTAATAGGATTGTGAACACTGTGGACAAATACTGCTTTTGATGGGGTTTATGGAATCATTCAGAGGTGCCAAGGAAAATCTAGAGGAAAGAAGCAGCTAAAATATGGACTATGAAGGTAAGCTAAGTGCTAATGTTAAGCTAACACCAGCTTAAGTTGTGCTAACAGCAGCTAAATTCTATCACCGGCAAAAGGGGTATGATGATATGAAATATAAAAGCGCGTAGGACCTGCCTGTTTCAGCAAGGGCCAACAGTATGTTCCCGTCACAGTAGTATCAGTTCAGCGCTTTGGCCCACGGCTGAGCATGGTCCCAAAACCAATAGGGCTCTTCTACCATCTGGGTACTTTCAGTGCGCCGCAGATGTGGAGGTGAAAACAATGGCGGTATTAAACAGCGTTTTTGCCTGCGAGTGACAGATTGTGTTCGATAAATTTAGTTTTTCTCAGTAAATCCTGCCTAAAAGCTGTTGTGCGGTCGGATGTTCCATTTTGTCGGAACTACAGCTTCAATCTTGTAAACTGAGTAAGTTTTATGATTAGAATCACGTCTGCAGATCTAAACACATTGTGTGGATTATGTTTTAAAGTTTAACGTAACTGTGCCGGACACATCAGGCTCTAAATTCTACCTTTACTTTGCTTTAAACATAAAATAAATTGTTAATCAAATGTTTAATGTCATGACATGTGTTAGCTAAGTCATGCTTTAGCTAAATCTAAAGCCGAATAAACTAGACAGAACGTCACCTAAAAGCTTTTAAAACATTTTCTCGTCAGCATTACGTTTAACTTAGATGATGATTATTTCCTGTAAGGCGAAACATAAATGCGTGAAATTCAACACAAAGTTACGATGGTTAGCGACATGTACTAGGCGACCTCTTGGCAGTTCGGAGTTAGGTTAGATAAATCAGAAAGAAGTGTGTCTGGCTGAACAGGCTATGGTATGCTTTTCCAGCATTATTTCAGAATCAGAACAGTTTTTATTTGAGAACAGGTTTACAAACTAGGAATTTTAGAACATAAAACACAGAACAGATTAAAATAAGCAATAAAAACTTTTAAACTATAATAGGTTTTGTAGTACAGCTTAAAATAATGCATGGGTCTCGAACTTTAAATGTATAGTGATAAAACACACCAACGTAGGGCACATTTCTTCATGTGTGTGTTGGTTACTAGTGTAACAAAACAAAACATAGGTATTGTTTGTTGGTCTGGTCAAACTGAGGTGGTTAGTAACAAAGTACACATTCACTTAAAGAATCACTTTTTTAAGCTTTTTATCATGTTAGTGTGTCATTCCCTCCTGAAAAACATGCCTCCAGTGTTGCTCAGATTGATTCACGTATTTTTGTGTAATTTTTGAATCTCCTGTCAGCAGCCACTTTCCTACTGTTTTGCTGGAGGGGTCGAGGCTCCCCCTGAGGACGAGGCCCCTTCCATTTTCTCTTCCTCAGTCCAGGCCACAGTACCCGCCCTGCAGAGTTAGCTTTTAATGTATCTATTTTAAATACTTTTGTAAGAAACCTCTGGCTTATGTTGTCTGTACTCATTCATATACGCATAAAAAAGAAGAAGATACTGAATGGGGGAGTGCTCGTGGGCGTGGAGTTTCAGAGGCGAAATTGCAGCGTCAGGAACAGTGTTGCTATGAGGGGAAATTATTGTAAGTTGTTTTTGATGCATTTTCCAAACAGTTTTTGGGAAGCATAGTTATTTGAGTATGCTATAGAATGGTACTATGTGCCTAAAAATAAACATAATACCCCACCTTTAAGTACTGTACTTGAGTAGAGTTTTTGAGAACCCGTGCTTTTACTTGAGTTCTATTTCTATTGAGAACGTATTACTTTTTACTTCACTACATAACATTTCTAAAAAAGAAAAAAAGGCAAAAAGTATGGAAATGTCTCCATGTGTTCTTCCATTTGTAAAACCTTTTGCTGCACACTCCAGAACAGTAGGTGTCGCTGTGCAGATATACTGTCAATGCCACTGACTCACGATAACAATGAAAGATTGTCCCCGTCGTGCTGCCGTACAGGTGGCATATTGTTTTTCAACCCGCAAAGTTATCATTCCCAGCACATATTTAAACTGATCTGTACTTTATATGTATATCAATGTTCCTTGTCTTTGTACTCGGGCAGGCCGCCATGTTGGATGGACTGTAACTTTATCAGATTGGTGAATCCGTCTGTCAGTCACACCCACCAGCGGCGGGTCCTTTTATCCATTGACTGCCATCAGGCCAAAACAGTGACAAAAGCCACAGGTCGCTCACGCCGAGTGTTTTCGCCAAATTAATTATGCAAATTAGCAGCGAGCATTTACAGCTTTGGAGACTCGTTTGACATAGTGAAAATGTATGGGATGGCCCGTGCCAACAATATATAAGGCAAGGCAAGGCAAGTTTATTTGTAGAGCACAATTCATACACAAGGCAATTCAAAGTGCTTCACAGTTGCAGAAAGAGAAATTACAAGAAAACAGATCAAATCAATCAATAAAACATCAACATAAAGTTAATCAATGACAGTAAAAGGCAAGAGTGCAGATAAAATACTTTCAGTTTTCATATGCACGGGTAAAAAGAGCTGTTTTCAGCCTGGATTTGAACATTGTCAGAGTTGAGGCCTGTCTCACATCCTCATGAAGACTGTTCCAGATTTTAGCTGCATGAAACTGAAACGCAGCCTCACCGTGTTTATTATTGACTCTGGGAACCACCAGGAGACCCCTCCCTGAAGTTCTCAGGGCCCGAGATGGTTCATACGGCTCTAACATGTCAGAGATGTACTTTGGTGCTAAACCATGAAAAGACTTGTACACAAGCAGAGCTGTTTTAAATTCTATTCTCTGAGTGACAGGAAGCCAGTGCAGAGACCGGAGCACTGGACTAATGTGGTCGTATTTCCTTGTTCTTGTCAGGACTCGAGCAGCAGCGTTCTGGATGTTCTGCAGCTGTCTAACAGCTCGTTTAGAAAGGCCAGTGAGCAGGCCGTTACAGTAGTCTAACCTGCTGGAGACAAATGCATGGATGAGTCTCTCTAAGTCTGGTTTTGACACTATTCCTCTGATCTTAGCAATGTTTTTCAGATGGTAAAAAGCTGATGACATTATTGCTTTGATGTGGCTGTTTAAGTTCAGGTCTGAGTCCATGATTACTCCTAGATTTCTAACCTGATTTTTTGGTTTCAGAGCGAGAGACTCAAGGTGACTGATAACACTTTTTCTTTGTGTCTGTGGGCCAAAGACAATGATCTCAGTTTTGTCTGAGTTTAGTTGGAGAAAGTTGTTTTGCATCCACAAACTGATCTGTTCGATGCAGTGACAGAGTGTATCTACAGGCCCATATAAACTGTTGCCTACACCTAAATGTAGGATTCAAATATGGTGAGACCAAAACAGGCTGAAGCTTTGGTCTTTGTGTTCATGAAGTGTCTACAACTCTGGAATATACAGCCATGAGGCAACATATTGTATGAATTAATATAAACATTTTAATGCCTATTTCTTACATTAATTATTATACCTGCGTCCCCAGTACAACCCCCTTTTTAATGTGATATCTTTAAGGTCTACATAAAACTAATCATTTCAATAAGCCTACAAAAGTGGACCAATTTAAACATCTTTTTTACAATTAAGGTTAAAGTTTGTACCTAGGGCCCAGAATTTGGTGCTACACCCCTGCTCAACAGACTGGAGACTTAAGAGCAGCAGAGAAGAGGACAGGGGGAAACTGGACAGAAGTAGGGCAATCAAAAGGTGGTGTATGAGAATAGATACTATTTTGTAAATATGTTTTTGTCATGGGTGTGGCTATGGCACTTAAAGTTTGAGCATATTGTTTGCAAAGTTCATGAGACCCCCTTGAAATGACCAAGACCCCCCATTGCCCCCCCCCCCCAATCAACATTGTCTGGAGCCGCCACTGGTCACACCCATCGGAACTCATGGAGAGACAGGTAAAAAGCGTGATACGAATCCGAGCCCTTTAATTTCATGCTTGATTAAATGCCCTGCCCTGGTTTGGAATTATTATCAAGGCCGCAATTACAACAAACTCTTTTATTACATGTGATTTCATTTGGATCTGCTTTCCCTCTTTAATTTGAATAATAGTGGATAGTGAGTAAAGAGATTGCAGCCTGCAGTGATTCAAACAGAAGAGTCTGATTAGGACACTCAAGCCTTTTGTTTTCACTCTCTTAAAGATCCACCATTAAACTGCTCTTATCAGAGATTTGCATTTAAAAGTAAAACATGCCGTAGACCAGTGGTTCTCAATTGGTGGGTCGGGACCCAAAAGTGGCCCGCGGAACAATTTTCAAAAGGTCGTGAGCCTATTCCAAGGATTATTTCTCACAATATTATTTAAGCAAAGGTGGGAGACTCGTGTCGCAGTAGACTAACTGATCAAAAACTAGCACATTTATGTTTACATATGGTAATCAGCCATATGATTAGATTTAAAATTACATTAATAATAATAAGCTTTATTTGTATAGCACTTTTCTAAACAGTTACAAAGTGCTTCACAGAAAAACATCCAAAAAATACTCAATAAATGACACCAAGCAGAATGAATAACAATTACCCAAATGCCTTTAGCAACAATTTAATGAATTCAAATGATTTGCTTGCCGTATATATAAAACAGAAGTGAGTTCCAGAAGGAGGGAGCACGAACGTAAAAAGCGCGATCGCCTCTTGTGACCTGGGCATAGCCAGCAGTGCAGCCTCGCTAGACCTCAGCGCTCGGGCAGGAGTATATGGTTGTACAAGATCACAAAGATACCCTGGTGCCATGAGATTGTGATTGAGGGTCAATTGTTTTGAGAGTTTTTGGTAGCCTTTCACTGCTGACGGACCCTCCCAGCAGAAAACCTACCAAACAACTGATCCTGGAGCGTTGTAGAGGCCACTGTGATTGAAAGGCGCTATGCTTTTTTCCACATCAAAAGTTGCATAATGCACCTTTAAGAAAGCACATTTGTGGGACAATACTATATCTTACATTTTATGCACTGCCTGACCAAGGAAATTAAATTAAAAAGTCCTGCACCGTGATGTAACCAACGGCTGCAGTTGGTCAGGCCTGTAGGTTCAGCCAGACTCTCAGTGTCGTGACATCAGCAGACTGAGGAACAATTGTTTTGAGCCTGCACTAAATATGACGGATTACCCAAAGCACAACTCTGTGTTCGCTTTTGACGGGGGAACAATTTTAGAACTTGGATAAAAGCTGTTAAAAAAAAAAGAGTCAGTTTAGCAGAAAATGCAGAGTTATCATCGCGAGTTTCCCTTGAGAGAACAGGAGAAGCCCATCAATCCGCCGAAGCTTTTCCTGCTAACTAAAGTCTGCCACACTTCCTCGTCTCCCTCAAGCAGAGTAATTATTGTTGTGCTTAAAAACAGCAGCAAGGAACCTGTCAATCATGTCTCCAAATCTCACAGCAATAAATCCACTCCACTTTTCAGCCCATAACTAAATGTGTGCTTTTTATTATTACAGTGTTGAGCCTGACTTTAAAGCGGGGGGTAACCTGAGTAAAGTTATTTTGCTGTTTGGTAAAAGCAGGACTTTAAAATTGCAAAAGACACTTTCGGATTTGATCTACTATGCAAAATACAGTCCAGGAAACAACAAATCGAAGCCTTAGCAGTAGGAGAACAAACGGCCAAATTAAGGTGTGACACGGCAAGGTGAAAATATACATTTTCCATGTAGTGGTCACTGGTCAATGTTGGGATTTTAGCTGGATTTCGCCTGTCTGTCTGTCTTAAAAGGAATGGAGTTTCTCAGAGACACCAGTTACATAGGGCAAAGATACCCCTGAGACTCTTTAGACAACACAGAGTCCCAGTGTACTTCAAACCGGTGAACACACTGAGGCAAAAATGTGTTCAACCTAGCGACAAAACCCCGAACCACATGTGGTTTATTCTGTTCGATGCAAAAAGGAATGCAAAGAGCATTACATTGGAGGAACCAAACAACAGCTACAGAAGAGACTTTACCAACATCACAGGGAAAGCTCGATTAGTCCTCAGTCTGCAGTCCACCTCAAAGCCACCAACCACTCCTTTGAGGACAGGGAGGTTAAAATTTTAGCTAAAGAAAAGCAGTAGTTTGAAAAAGGGGTAAAAGGAAGCAATTTTTGTTAAGAAACCACATCCCTCCATGAAAAGGAATGGAGGTCTGAGCCCCAGACCTGGATGGCTCTGTCATACTAATGTTAATGATAATGAGGCTGAAACTCACGATTAAGATCTTGTTGCTAAAAATATAAATTTGGATATACAAGAATAAAACGAAAGAAGACTTACAAGACATTTTGCTCTTTTTTAAACTATTGACCTGCTGGCTCACTTAATTAAAATGATGGTGAGAAAAACGGATTAGTATGACTGTTTTACACTCCCCAGACACACGAGGTCATGGCCTCCCCTGGATCGCTCAGGCAGATGGGGTTATCTCTCCTGGGGCTGTAGCCAAACTGTATTACTGTATTTTACTCGGCTCTGCAGCACACTGAGCCCCTTCAAACTCCCATTCAGACCTTCCAATCAGGTGCAGGGCCTCTGCTGGAATAATAACGGTTAAAAACACGACTTAAATTCATGCTTGACTGTGCCCGTTTTTTAAAGGTTGAATTCGCAACCAGACATTCTCTTTTTCCCATGTCCTTTAAACAAGTCTGTGGGCAATTTCTAATATAACTTTTACATTTTAAATCAACCAGTCAAACAGCTTTGTCCATGGGACCTTTTTGTTTTATTCATCCAGCAGCGTCTCCTAACTGCATACATCCCCACCACAGTGTTTGGGGTAATACTTTACAAAAGTGATGAGCTACAGAAACATATCACGTTTTTAGTAACGAGTAAAGAAAATGTGTTACCCAGAAAAGAAAATCCTTGTTACTATGACAGTAACGCGCATTGCAAAGGCATTTTACTATGGTCATAGTATTTTTGTACCAAAAGATCTTTAGTATTTGGTAAAGTATGTGAGCATTTGTCTTATTCAGGTATTAGTGGTGAGGAAAACCAACTGACAAAGCAAAAAGGCAGCATGGTGGCATAGCAGTTAGCGCTTGAGCTTCATACCAAAAGGTCCCGGGTTCGTCGCAGCCTGTGTGGAGTTTGCATGTTCTCCCCGTGTTTGCGTGGGTTTCCTTTGGGTACTTGGGTTTCCTTACTACGAACAATAGGAACGAATGAATGTGATTGCCCGTGCAAGTGACTGGTGGTGGTTGGAAGGACTGATGGCGCGGATTAGCAGCCTTGCTTACAATAGAATTGAATAAGACTACAGTGTGGCGCTTTGAGAAACCTGATACCACTGGCTTGCAAACCATGTGACAATTTCTGATATTTAAAGAATAGAACAGAATAACCATAAAAAAGCACCTCATTATTTATCAAATGATAGAAAAAAAAAATCATTTCATTTTCAAATGTATTATACATTTAAAAAGGGACAGAATGGGAGACATTGTGCTGAATGAATAAGCCCAGGTGTCAGCAGAGGATCGCCACAGCTCCTCTCGCTTTTTACAATATCAAACAAACCAACAACAATCATATCATCATCAGAACATGATCTTGTTTATATGGTAATGTGCTCATTAAGTTAACAGAAATCCCATTAATTTAAGGATTTCTGGTGCTGCCTCCTCTGACCACACATCACTGGGTGCTGTAAGTTGGTGTTTGGTGAATTGTCCTAACTATAATTATGGCCAGATTTTACTAAATAATTTCAAGGTTAGTTCCAGTAAATTTAAATAAAAAAATAATAATACTGAAGCCCAAAAGGCTAAAACGCAACTCAAATTGGAGGGTCATGGCCAAAACTGAAATTTAAAACTTTTTAGTATTTTTGTTTTAGGCTGTAAGCAAAAAAAAAAATCTTAGTCATGTCATTGCAAAAACGCTAGATATTAATGTGAAAAGAGCCCACAAGTTCTATTATACTAACTAAAATACTAGCTCTAAGCTTAGATATCAAGTTTCTGACAAACATACGTATTCTATTTACTAAATCCGGTTACACCCCGCCATTCCGACATAGAGGTCTAATTGTCAACGTCCCGGCACTCTGACATTTTTTTCCCCCTTTGTCGGACTGGCAACACTTTTATCTTTGTGCAACGTCCCGCCATTCCGACACACGTTAGTTTGTTAGTTTAGGAACAATAACCTTACCTTAGCCCTAACCTTAAGGATAGTGGAGTTTACAAACTAACCCTAACCTTACCTTAGCCCTAACCTTGAGGACCTATTGTCGGAATAGCAGTGTCAAAAAGTGTCGGATTGGCGAGATGTCGCAATGGAGAGGTGTCGGAATGACAGGCCGACCCCACTAAATCCAAAAGTCAGTCTTTAGGTACACACAGACACTAAAAGTACTGCCAAAGCATCTCCTCCCACGCATTGTCTAGAGCATATAACTCGTGACCCTTTCATCTCTCATTGTTCAGTCTGTTTACTCCGTGTTATGACTGGTGTCTGTCTACGGCAACATCTTCAATATTTGACAGACATTTTCCGTTACAAAAGACCCGACATGACACTGCGATGTCCAACAGTCGAGAGCAGACAGGAGGAGAGATGGAGTGGAGCCGAGTGGCGCGTGGACTCACTGAACACCGAAATCCCATTTACCTAAGTGTTCCTGAGACAGCGAGACCATTGGACTGTGCAGCAGACAGCACTGAGCAGGTCTTACAGCTCTCTCAGGCCGACCGGGGTCAGAACGCCTCGCTAAACATCGCCAGCGACAGTTTGCCTGGTCTTTAACCATGTGTACCGTTCAAATGTACTTTCTTATGCACCCTTAGCGGCCGCACAACGTACTTTGACTGTTGTGAAAACATAGTTGATGATTTTTCTTTCAACTTTATTTTTTTACTACAAAGTAGGGATGCACTGATATGGCATTAATTATCGGAACTGATACTAGAAAAAATACATTAATCTACGTGACATACTGTACCTCATGTTGAAGGTCTCAACCTGGAGAAATCAAGCGCTGAGTTAGTTTAAACCTCAAAACCGCTGCTGCATGCTGCTCGTATCATCTAATCAGTTTCTGGGACAGAAACTCTGAAGAAATGAAATAATATTGGCCTCTGCTGAAGGGCAGTCTTTGTTGAAGGATATTTGTGATTATGGTTATAGCTTTTTTATGATTCTATTATGTATTACAAATACAAACAAGAGTCGCACAATTGAAATCTTATGTCCAGCAGAAGTCTGAGTTCCTGTCTAAAGCAGAATCTCCATGACTTCCTTCTTCACCTGTCAGTCAGTTACAGACTGAAGTGCAATATGGCCTCAGCCTTTTTACTGAAAACAAAGAACATATTGTGTGCTCAAGATACTTTACTTTATTTGGAGAGGACAGTGCACATTAATGAACACTCTGTACAGTTACTTTGTGTGAATGCGCCAGAATTAGCCATGGGCTACTTTCCATCCGTAGTAAGTAAGTAATATTTATTTATATAGCACATTCCACAGACAGAGGTCACAAAGTGCTTTACAAAAAATACAAATAGAAATACAAAGTACATTTACATTTACAATCACAAAACATGGTGGTCATAAAACAACCCCTTTCCCACTGGAATTAAAACGCTTTTTCAAACAAGTAGGTTTTCAGTTTACTCTTAAAAACATCAACACAATCAAGTAAGCGCAAGGAAAGCGGAAGATCGTTCCAGAGCGTCGGCACAACCACCTGGAAGGAGCGATCTCCTCTCGTCTTGTAACGGGTACGAGGGACCATGAGAATGTTCTGATCCTGAGACCTCAGCCTCCGAGAGGGAGTATAAGGACACAACACGTCTCTAATGTAGGAGGGAGCCTGACCATGCAAGGCTCTGAAGGTCAACACCAGGATTTTAAAATTGAAACGAAAAGTGACTGGGAGCCAATGGAGGGCTTTTAGAATGGGAGTAATATGAGCCCTTCTGTTTGTGCGAGTCAGTAACCTCGCTGCAGAGTTTTGTACCTGCTGAAGGCGGGACAACTCCTTTTTGTTTAGACAAGAGAATAAACTGTTACAATAGTCTAAACGGGAAGACACAAAGGCGTGGATAATCATTTCAAGATCATCTCTTGGCACAATTGTTCTAAGTTTGGAGATTTTTCTCAGTTGGTAAAAACAGTTCCTTGTCAGCAGTTTTGAGTGATGTTATAAGGACATTGCTTTGTCAAAGTTAACGCCTAGATTTCTGAGGCTTGTTTTAGTAGACAAACTCAGGTCGCCCAAATACTGGTGAATCCCTGGAATAGCATCATCAGGGGCAAACACCAGCATCTCCGTTTTGTCTGAATTTAGTTACAGGGAATTTGTACCGAGCCATTTTAACTTGTGCAAGACATTTCAACAGAGAGCTTAACTTCTGGATCTCAGAGGGCTTGAAAGAGCAGTAAAGCTGAATATCATCAGCATACAAATGGTAAGAAACATCATCAAAGCTCTGGATAATTTTCCCTAATGGAAGGACATAGAGTAAAACAAAATCAGGCCCAAAACAGAGCCCTGAGGAACCCCGCACAGCAAATCAGCAGAGTCAGACAGGAACTTATTTGCAGAGACACTAAAGCTCCTCCCCGATAAATAAGAGGAGAACTACGCACTGGTGATTCACAGTGTCAAATGCTGACGAGAGATCTAACAACACAAGAACAGTACATCTTCCAGAGTCTGCAGACATAATATCACTGGACACTTTAAGCAGGGCGGTTTCCGTGGAGTGATGCTTGGGGAAACCGGATTGAAAAGTGTCAAAAATGTTGTGTTTCTCCAAGAAGGGTACCAACTGATCAGAAACCACCTTCTCCAACACTTTGGACAAAAACGGAAGTTTTGAAATGGGCCTGAAATTGTTCAGATGCGTAGGGTCAAGATTAGGCTTTTTGAGAAGAGGTTCCACAATAGCATGTTTTAAAGAACTGGGAAAAAACACCAGTTGACAGTGAAAGGTTGATCAGATTGATAACCCAGGGCTAATGACATCAAAAACTTTGACAAAAGTTTACAGGACAGAACATCAGACACACAGAAAGAGGGCTTCATTCTGGTTACCAGAGCTGAGACATTGGCTTGTGTAACAGGGCTAAAAGAGGACCACTCATGGGGAACAAGCTCAACAGCATCAGGTGTGCAAAACGAGAGCGTTGGAAGTTGATCTTTGATATCCTGGATTTTATCAATAAAAACGTTCGAAATTCATTGCTGTCAGTTTTACAAAACACAGGTGCAAGAGGAGCAGCAGGACATACAATAGAGTTGATGGTATCAAACAATACTTGAGGTTTTTCTTATTCATGGTGATCAGCTGGCGGAAGTAGTCAGATCTGGCATTTTTTTATCGTTTCGTTTAAAGAAGACATAAGTTCCCTGAGGTGCAACCTATGGACTTCAAGTTTGGTGGACTTCCACAGACGCTCGGTTTTCCGACATAGTCTCTTCATATCACGGATACCATCATTAATCCAGGGACACACTGCTTTATGAGACACCAGATTTGATTTGACAGGTGCAACCTGATCCAAAATGGATGTAGTCCTCATACATTTAAGACAACAAATGTTTAATAACAAACAAACATGGGCATATAGTATTTACACGGCGGCACGGTAGTACAGCGGTTAGCGCTCGTACTTCACAGCTAGAAGGTCCGGGTTTTATTCCCACCTGGACGGGGCCTTTCTGTGTGGAGTTTGCATGTCCTCCCCGTGTCTGCATAGTCCGGGTACTCCGGTTTCCCCTTCCACTAAACACATGTACAATACTGCCCTACAAAGGAAAAAGGCAGTAACTGCATAGTTTGTCAAAATTGAGTTAAGAGCAGATTTGAACTTCTTCTCATCTGTACTATCTTGTACCAAAGTGGTTTGTTTCAATACTATTCCGTTTTAGAGAAAATCCATAGTTTAATTTGCAGTAACTACAAAATTGACACAAAAACCAAGGGGAACGCAGTTACTGCGCATTCCACTCAGGTTGCCGTGGCAACCAGTACTCCTCTCCAGCAAACCTGTGGCTTCATCAGCCTTCACTGCGGTGTATTTCAAATGCTCAAAAAAGCGATTATGGCACTGTCACAGGACCAGATGATGGTCAAAATGGCCACATAACAGAACTATCCATGGAAAGGTTTAATCAAAGTAAAAACTTACATCATGGTTCATTGAATATTTTTTATATATTTAGTTTTTTATATATTAGTTTTGTAGAAAGTTTAACATTTAAGTTCAAATTAGATTTGTTTGTTTGTTGAATAAATTTGATTCAAGTCAAAATTGTTTGGGTTCTTATAAGAATTAGGTACTTAATATACATATACATACACTTAATACAGTATATGGATTCCCCTTACCATAAGAAAGTAATGCTTTACATGAACTACTTTTACATCTCAAATACTCAAATTATGATTGATACTGACACAGATAATAATTTACTAACATAAATAAAATACCAGAAAACATAAAAACAGCATTTGACACAACAAACATGCACATACTGCACATTTCCTTTGTATAACCATATGTGGAATGTAGGCTCGTACAAAGGAAAGGTGCAGTATGTGCATTTATAGGGACTAGAGTAAATTTAGAGTTTGTGTTTTATACCCATAATAATTCTACCATAAAAAGCTACAAAATAAAAAAGAAATAAATGATAAAGATCAAACCATTTTGACAGGGCATCAAAAAAACTAAAAGTCAGTTTTCTCAGTTTCACCCAGAGTGCAGTTACTGCGTTTTCCTTTGTAGGGCAGAATAGTCCAGGATGAATGAGAGTGTGTTTGAGAGTGTGCATGGGGGACGACGGATGGAATTAGCCCAAGGCTACAATCACTATAACAACACCTTATAAAAGTTCCCCACCTGTGTGGCCCTATGTGGTATCTTGAGCTTCAAAGGCAATGTTACAACGTTGGTGCCTCCCAAGCTTTAACTCCTACAGACTGGAATATTTAACCGCCACTGTGGGTGAAGGGGGTGTGCGGGAGTGGGGGTGCCTTTGTGCTGGTGCTTTGATCACTTTTCTGCCATGTGGACAGTGTTTAATTTACAGCGGGAGAAATAGCTTGTAGCTTGTTCCTAATAAGAGGCTGCGATGTCATGCTGCGTCCACACCAAACGCTTTTCGGGCGTCAAAAACGCGTCCAAAGCCCCTAGCTGGACGCTTGTGCTTACTGAAGTGAAACGCTTGTCACAATGTCACCGAGCCTCAGGCCATGGAATAGCTCAAGAGTGTGTTCTGAAGTGTAGCCGCATCTTGGAAGAAGCTCTTGCCTGAAAAATAACTGCTGTTTTGGGGCAACCTAGTCTCCCTCTTTGCTACTGCCATGTTCTATGGGTCTTAAACTACAGAATCTTCTGAGTATTTGAGCCTATATCCAGCCCATATGCGTCAATAGAGGGGCATTATTTGTGCTGGTGGCTAGGCTAAGTTAGCCCGGTTAGCTTGTGTGTGATCATCATAAAGGCTGCTTTATTGATGTTATTAGTGCATAATATTTGTTTTCACGGGATCAATGCGAGTTAGCTGTTAGCTGCTAATAGCTTGTTAGTTCTGGGAGAAAACCACTTGGCGACAACCCGGCTCAGTGTGTGATCATTGTTCAACGGATGCTTTATGTCGATGGTGGTTTAACTGACTTTATTGTGCATCGTTTTCACATGATCAGAGCTTTAGCTTGTAGCATTAGCTTTGAGAATGCTCTGTGCATCATCAAGGCCCAAACACATTCCCAGCGCAGATTCAGCCACTGAAATAAGTTTTATTGTCGCCGCTTTTAATCCTGGGTGTTTTGGTAAAGGAAACACTGATGTGTGTCTTTGTAGAAGTCCCGGAGCTGCTGTAGCTCTGATTCACAACATATGGAGCTAATCCTCCATGACTGACTGTTTACATCTGCGGGCCGGCATAGGATCTGCCCTCAACGCAAGCGTGATTGGTCGACGCTTGCGGATTTCTCCAAAAAGTTCAACAATTACAACTCTAGCGTCGGCCTCACAGGAGGCGCTGGACATACGGGCGAAAAGCTTCAAAGCGCACAGCACAGGAGCCACGGGACACACTGTGTGATCTCTCGACGCTCCCTGAGGCACGTCCCCCATGTATTTTCAATGTAAACCTGACGCTTAGGAGGCTTTGGCCGGGGTCGACCCGTCATTCCGACACACCACCATTCCGACACCCCGCCAATCCGACACACCGTCATTCCGACACCCCTCTATTGCGACATCCCGCCAATCCGACACTTTTTGGTACCGCTATTCCGACAATCGTTTTGAGCGTATCTGTTTGCCCTCGGCTTTTGTCCGTGTTTCGTGAGAATAGCTGATAATGATGGAGGCTTATTAACGATCCTCATCAGCTCAGCGTCTCCTTCCCTGTTCATCCCCGCTCTGAGCGTCCCTGCTGTCGGCCCATCTATGCGCATTTCCCAGTCCCTCTACAGCGGCTCATGAGATAGTTTTGGGCAAAGGCAGTGACAGGTGCAGGCTAGTCTGTATTTCACAACAAAGCGCTGAAGTCCGCGGGAAAGACGCCGCGCACTGTCTCAAGGCTTTAAAGAGACTGAAAAGTAGATGCGCCGCTCACAGCGCTGACCAAGCCACGCGCTCCCCTTCGTTCAAAACATTGTCCAAAAACAAGTCCAAGAAGCAGCGCGCATGGGGGTGTGTATGTGTGGGTCACTGTGCTTTTACGCATAATGGACACGCATATGACGCGCCCCACGGACAGTGCCGCGTAATTGTGCCATAAGCCCTGATTACTGGACATGTTGGCATGTTTCCTTTGCTGCTCTTCCTAATCGTTCTAATTTAATATGGATCGTTTTTATGTCAACTGCATTAATAAAACAGCGGCACAAATACTGTTCAACATCATTCAATCACAGTGGCCTCAGTGGTGCCTCTTGGAGCATCAGACAGCCGACGCACAGTGCGTAATGAGCGCATGACAGGCGACGGCACTGAGAGAGGAGTGATGCATGTGTTTCCCCATTCGGGACGTTGCACAAAAGATAAAGTGTTACCACTCCGACAAAGGGGGGGAAAAAATGTCGGAGTGCCGGGACGTTTAATAATAAATGGAAACACCGCCACTCCGACAATTAGACCTCAACGTCGGAGTAGCGGTGTGTCGGAATGGCGGGGTGTAACCGCTTTGGCCGCGTTTGCGCGAACCCGCCATGAATGTAAAGAAGAGAGCAAAGTGGACGGCAGGTCTAAAACGCAGAATGGAAAACGCAGAATGAAAAACGCAGAATGAAAAACGCAGAATGAAAAACGCAGAATGGAAAACGCAGAATGAAAAACGCAGAATGAAAAACGCAGAATGGAAAACGCAGAATGGAAAACGCAGAATGGAAAACGCAGAATGAAAACGCAGAATGGAAAACGCAGAATGGAAAACGCAGAATGAGAAAACTGTAGAGGTGCAATAGGGGTGTAATAGTGTAATAAGGGTGTAATAGTGTAATAAGGGTGTAATAGGGAAGTAATAGTGTAATAACAGTGTAATAGTGTAATAAGGGTGTAATAGGAAGTAATAGTGTAATAACAGTGTAATAGTGTAATAAGGGTGTAATAGGGAAGTTTGTTTATTGGTTTATTTGGTAGGGACAGTGCAAGTTAATGAACAAGCCACACCGGATTGTAGCCTTGGGCTAATTTCCATCCGTCGTCCCCCATGCGCACTCTCAAACGCACTCTCATTCATCCTGGCCTATTGTACATGTTTTTAGTGGTAGGGGAAACCGGAGTACCCGGAGGAAACCTACGCAGACACGGGGAGAACATGCAAACTCCACACAGAAAGGCCCCGGCCTTGGTGGGAATCGAACCCGGACCTTCTAGCTGTGAAGCACAAGCGCTAACCACTGTACTACCGTGCCGTAATAGAGTAATAAGGGTGCAATAGTGTAATAAGGGTGTAATAGGGAAGTAATAGTGTAATAAGTGTGTAATAAGGGTGTAATAGCAGTGCAATAGTGTAATATGGGAGTAATAGTGTAATAGCGGTGCAATAGTGTAATAAGGGCGTAATAGTGTAATGGAGTGTAATAAGGGTGTAATAATGTAATAAGGATGTAATAGTGTAATAAGGGTGTAATAGTGTAATAAGGGTGTAATGGTGTAATAAGGGTGTAATGGGGCGTAATATTGTAATAATGGTGTAATAGGGGTGTATTAATGTAATAAGGGTGTAATAAGGGTGTAATAGCAGTGCAATAGTGTAATAAGGATGTAATAGTGTAATAAGGGTGTAATGGGGCGTAATATTGTAATAAGGCTGTAATAGTGTAATAATGGTGTAATAGGGGTGTATTAATGTAATAAAGATGTAATAGTGTAATAAGGGTGTAATGGGGTGTAATATTGTAATAAGGCTGTAATAGTGTAATAAGGGTGTAATAAGGGTGTAATAGCAGTGCAATAGTGTAATAAGGGAGTAATAGTGTAATAGGGGTGTAATAGTGTAATAGCAGTGCAATAGTGTAATAAGGGTGTAATAGTGTAATAGGCAAGTTTATTTATATGGCACATTTCATGTACAACTTAGTGTACAGAGCCTTAGGCAGACAGAACGGAGCACAACAAGGGGGCTCAGGGCACCTCCGAGGAGCAGCATGAGCCCAGGAAACTCCTTACAAAACCCTAGCCATACAGTTCAAATTTAATAAGTCAGAAAGAACACAAGGTGGAGAGATTGCTCACGAGTAGGCGCCCGCACGACCGCATACCAGCCCCGACACTAATTCACTGGGGTGCACACCTTTTTGTAATCGCGCAATCAGAGGAAGTGGTGCGGACGGAGAGTGACTGTGCGTTCATGGGCGGGTAAGAACTTTGAAACTCATAGCAATAAAAGACCCGAAAACAACAACAACGTTTAACCACCTGGTCACATCTACACACACACACACACACACACACACACACACATATACATATACTTATATATGTATATATATATACATATATATATTTATATATATATACATATATATATATATATATACAGTATATATATATACATATACATATATATATATACATACATATATATATATATATATATATATATAGATTTATTGATTTATTTTTATTTCGAGCTGCACAACACAGGCACAAAAGCCAGAAATGATATTAAAAATAATAATAATAAATAAATAACATTCTAGCTCGAAAAGAAGTGGGAAGAAGACAAGCTTATTGACTCCCACCCCTGTTCATATACTTAAATAATAATGTGGTTGCAACAATAACACTGTTTAGTTCTTATTATCTTACAAAAGAATTAACAATTAAGTTGGTTCCATATTTACAGGTGCAACAATGCATTACATTGAGTCAACATTCACAGTATGTTACACTTTATAACAAGTGTATAATTGTGTTTGCTATACCTATTTTATTGCCATGTTATTCACCATCATCACAGCCCATATAGCATTACTCTGTATCAAATCACCGCTATTACACCCTTATTACACTATTACACCCCTATTACACTATTACTCCTTTATTACACTATTGCACTGCTATTACACCCTTATTACATTATTACACCCCATTACACCCTTATTACACTATTACACCCCATTATACTATCACTCCCTTATTACACTATTGCACTGCTATTACACCCTTATTACATTTTACACCCCTATTACACCCTTATTACAATATTACGCCCCATTACACCCTCATTACACTATTACAACCTTATTACATTATTACTCCCTTATTACACTATTGCACTGCTATTACACCCTTATTACACTATTACACCCTTATTACATTGTTGCACACCCTTATTACACCCTTATTACACTATTACACCCCTATTACACTATTACACCCTTATTACACTATTGCAGCGCTATTACACTATTACAGCCTTATTACACTATTGCACTGCAATACACCCTTATTACACTATTACACCCTTATTACATTATTACTCCCTTATTACACTATTGCACTGCTATTACACCCTTATTACACTATTACACCCTTATTACATTGTTGCACACCCTTATTACACCCTTATTACACTATTACACCCCTATTACACTATTACACCCTTATTACACTATTGCAGCGCTATTACACTATTACAGCCTTATTACACTATTGCACTGCAAATACACCCTTATTACACTATTACACCCTTATTACATTATTACTCCCTTATTACACTATTGCACTGCTATTACATCCTTATTGCACCGCTATTACACTATTACACCCTTATTACACTATTACACCCTTACTACATTGTTACACCCTTATTACACTATTACACCCCTATTACACTATTACACCCCTATTACACTATTGCACCTCTATAGTTTTCTCATTCTGCGTTTTTCATTCTGCGTTTTTCATTCTGCGTTTTTCATTCTGCGTTTTCCATTCTGCGTTTTTCATTCTGCGTTTTCCATTCTGCGTTTTTCATTCTGCGTTTTCCATTCTGCGTTTTTCATTCTGCGTTTTCCATTCTGCGTTTTTCATTCTGCGTTTTTCATTCTGCGTTTTCCATTCTGCGTTTTAGACCTGCCGGCAAAGTGGAAGCACGCCATGCCTCTGTCTACCCCCTTTTTCCTCTGAGCAATGCCCTCAGACGACCGGAGAAAGCACTGGCACACCATTGTTTGTACGCAAGATACCGCCATGACTCTCTTATGTTAAAGAGTGTCAATTAACATTCATCCTGAGAAGGTTGGTGTCTTATTATCACTCTTTGCTGTTTGGATCCTTTTGTGTGTGTGTGTTTTCTCTTATATTATGTTATATGACAATGCTGTCCCTTCCCCCAACCACAGCAGGCGCAAGTAGGTGAAACCAAGGTCCAAATATACACAGGCACCTCATGTCAGTCAGTGTGTGCAGGACATAACAGAGGTGTGTCTCTCCTCAAAACCTCAAAGAGGATTTAAAGCAGTATCAAGTAACTTGTTTACCTTAATAAATCCTTTTCGTAGTGCCTCTGGGGGTAATACAAGTGTTAATGGGATGATTGGGGGGGGGGGGGGGGGGGGGGGGGTCTTTCAGTCCATAACACCACACGTGCAATTTTCCCTGCTCCGAACCGGAGACCCAATACACAATAATGGAATCATGAAGAAGAAGCTAACAGGCTAACTAGGTAGCGCCACTTGAGCAGTATTTACTGCCAAGTTTGAGTGACAAAAATGATTTCCATTGTGTAATTGGGCTGTGGCACAATGTACAATATCCCTCTTTCCCCTTGTCTTTTCTGTCAGCGTAGAATTTACTCTCACAGACAATTAATGATTTAAAAAAAAACATGCTACGGCAGTGGCACTTATGGCCTCTTGGGGCATGAGTTACTTAGTTCTGCTTTAAGAAAACAACAAACACCTTTCTACTAAATAGTGAAGGACTGCCGGTAAGGGACAAATGTGGTATTGTAGTTAGTAGATTTCTGGTGTAGATATGTGTTTGTAAAAGCAGATTGTAAACTATAGTAAAAAAGAAAAAAAAAAAAAGACAATTAAAAGGCTAAAAGTTCATGACTATGTGAATTTACATGTTAAAAGTTCATGGGATTTTACCCATGAACTTTCATGTTCATATGGTAAAATAAAAGTTGAAAAGTTTAAACTTTAACTTTAATTGATTGTTTATGTACATTTTGTGTTTTTGAGATTTTTCACTTGCATCGACGAACAACAAATAAAAACCCAAAAGACGGTTCATTGGAGTAAATTCTAGTTAATTAACTTTACATACTGTAGAGACAGCATTCCCTTTCAAGTTGGGGAGCTGCTAAAGTAACCTTGACAATAAATGTAAATATTGTTTTAAATAAATAAAAGTATCTTCCTTGTTTCTCTTTGAAATATCAAGGGAAAGTTATATATATTTTGGGAAAGTCACTCAACATGCTTACATTTGCCAAATAAGAAATAGGGTGAGGTTGGACAGCCTATATTTAATTTCAGGTCATGTCAGTTCTTGGCCGTCCTCCTCCTGTTTTCAAGTGTAGTCGGCCCATATACCCACATGTGGAGACCGATGCAGGGACAGGGTTTCCAAAGGTTTGGAGAATATTTTATTTAATTGATTTGTTCTGGCTGTCTAACATGAAAAAATCTGAAAAAAAATCTATATAACCTTCGAGACTTTGTTATGGGTCCCATAATGCAGGTGCTTGCGACACAGTTTCAAAGACATTGAAGACTGTAAAAATAAACCAAATCTGTACCACGCTTTTGATAATGAAAAGTTGTCGAACAAAGCCACTTCTGCTCTGAAAAGGCAAGGACATACTTCTTCCATTTGCCAGCTCATCCCGCTACGAGACAGGATTTTCTACAGTTGGCAGCACGCGGCCGAAGTACAGAACAACTGTGGACATTAAAGATGAACTCAGAGTGGCCTTGTTCATGATCGAGCCTGGGTTTCACCCTATGCAGTGGCAAACAGGCTCACTGCAGCAAGTGACTTTTGCAAGAAATGTCTGAATGTTTTTGTGTTAGTTTGATACTTGCAGGATAGTGTTACTCATTATACCCTTGTGGGTCTAAGGCCATTTTGGGACATGTCTCTCTGCTGGACTTTTATTGCTTTATAATTGTGTTAAAGCACCATTTAATATGCCATACTCAAGCAATATCACTCCTTATTTTTGCAACAGCTGTGGCTTTCATTATAGACGTAATGTGACGTAACGTACTATAAGCACAAAAAGTTACGCTATAGTCTGCGTGTAGAAACACAAGATCGGGCCCATAGAGCAAGGGTTAGGGTTAAATGTCTCCATCGCTACGACGAATTTCCCTCATTTTGAACAATTTGAAACATTTAAAAAATAAAAATATGACTGTTGTAATGTCGGGATAGCGCATTCAAGCTGACTCTTCTCTGATGAAACAGCTAGACCGGTGCCATCAGCTAATCAGATGTTTGGTGGTTGGTGCTGCTGTGAGGGGGGCTTGGGTGCTCTGGGCTGAAAACATTTACCTTTGAAGCTAAAGCGTGTGGCGCACCACTATGTCAGTTGGTCAATGTTGCAGTTGGTTGATGGAGGGCAGGGAGTCAGTGACAAGCATTTTGAAGTAATGTTTGCAGCGACTTCCCCTCAGCCCTCCCTCTGTCTGAGCACGAACAGCGTGAAAAGCAGCGATACATGTAACATAAGCGCACGCTCCCTAGTTTACAATAATCTATCACAGCCTTTCTTTATCTGGTTATGCAAGTTAAAAGTGCTCATGGAGAGCTTGTAAAGTGTTTATTAGTTTATTGACCATCAAAGTAATGCACCAGAATGCACAAAATCTCACCTAAATCCTGAAAAATAAGAGGTCCCTCCTCCCCCTAAACCAAACTCAGGGTCTCACTCTGGTTATACCTGCATTCATTGTATTTGGACTGTCTCCTCCTGACGTCTTAAGTCTTTTTTTTTTTTTAATATATCATTATTTTTTTATGAAGAAGAACTACAGGTAGTGTAAACATAATACATAGTGCAGCAAAATGTGGTTCTCCTTTTTATGGATAATATTTCCCCTCCCCTCCTACATTCCCGACACCTGACGTCTTTAGAGAAACGGTGGCGCACTCTGCTACACTGCATCGATGTAGTGACTATCGGCAGGGATTTTAGTTGAACATTTCATTCAGTCAGATGGAAATTGTTTTGCTTTAACCCCTGCCATACAGGAGCTCGTCATATAATTAGAATATCATGAAAAAGTGCTTTCACTTAAACTGTGAAACTAATATATGATCACTACATGCAAAGTGAGATATGTATAGCCTTTGTTTGTTATAATTTTGATTATTATGGCTCTCATATAATTAGAATATTTTGAAAATGGACTGTAAGCCATAATCATATAACAAATAAAGGCAAAGTCATTGACTTTTCTTTCACATGTGCTGTAACTGTTACAAATGCAACATAAAACAGAATCTCAGACGTCCTCCAAAGGCTCCTGATTAAAGTTTATGAACTTTGTGCAGCCTAGAGTGCGTTCTCTGCACAGTCCAGTCAGGACCAAGCTGCAGGCACTGAGCGCACAGGCCAGGGGCGCATCAGAAGAGGGGGCTCAGTGGGCAGGGCCCCTCATACTAACACACTCCAGCATTAAAAATCTAATTCTGTCCCAGTCAGAGCAGAACAGCACAAAATGTCAGTTTATTTAATATACATTTATTTCAATCTTGGTCAGGAGTAAAACCATTAAATCTAATACAATTATTGAAAATAAATTAAAAAGGCCAGGCATAAAGTTATAGTTTACTGTGATTAAATATTACGGTCACATTACATTTAATCAGTTTAAACTACCGCCCCTGGATCTCGTGAATGGTCGGTGCCTTTGTGGCTCTTCAAAGGATCAAGGTTGAACATTTCGGCTCTTGGTCTCTGATTAGTTGGTCACCCTGAAATAAATGAACTTTTTCATGATATTCTAATTATATGACGGCCACCTGTAGAGTTCAACACCAAACTAGCTCCAAGGGCTTTGTCAGGGAACCCAGCTCTTGCCGCGTTCATGTGTTACTTTTCAAAAAAATTTCAGTCCTCAATAAACTTCTCTGAAGTCTACGAATCTTCACCTCTTCACACACAGTTGAAATCGTTTCAATCCAAAGAAACACACAATTCCTCCTGCCTTTTCCAGCTGTATTGAATGGAAGCACTGTGTCGGGAAACCAAAAGAGCATGTAAATATAGAATCCGGTTGTCTTTCATTAGTTAAACTCAAATCAATAATAAATATGTTACAGCTAGTCATTGGCCTCAAGTCTTGAGTTAAGTCTCAAGTCACGAAAGGCAAGTCTAAGTCAAGTCTTTTTGGGGCATTGGTTAAGTATGTACCAAGTCCCTAAAATTGCAACTTCAATCTCCCAACACTGACATCAAACAGGTCTCTGAAAAGTTCCAGACTTGTGTAAAAGTTGTCAACATATGGACAGTATCTTTCACCCAGGTATAAAGGATCTATCAAAGGCAGATCGTGGGATCAGCTTCTGTGCATTTCAAGTTTCTGATTAGACTACTCTTTATTTGATGACATTTGGCCTCATATTCACAGAAAAAGATCAAAATTAGGAAATGGAAAAAAGCGGAGCTCTAATGAAGCATATGATGCGAAGCGTGACATCGTAACACGGAAATGTCCCACTCCACCTGAAAATTGGGATTTATCCGTGTAAATAGGAAAGTCCACAGTGTAACCGCTGGACCTGTCTACTGTACTTCCATCCCGACAGAGTTTCCAGAAGGGGCCTCAGTCGGAAGAGTTGATCGTGCTCGGGTGTGCCTTTCTGTCAGGGTCACTCATGTGAATGTTCCATATAATGGTACGGAACTGGTCCCGGGCCATGACTGTAGGTGGAAAAGGGATGCGGAAAATTGTATCCTTCCTCCAGCATTGAAAGAAGACAGTCTTAGCGGAAATAATAAGTATCCGTTTCCAGGAGTGGAGTCCATTGGTACTTTTCCCCCTTTGCCAGTGTTATCCAGTTGAGGTCCAGGTTTTATTTTGGGGGTGAATCGTTTGGGAGGATGTGCGGTGTCTGAGTCCTCTGCGTTGGCTGTGAAGGTCCAGGGCGTCTGTTAAAAGCCCTTTTAAACTCTTGGAACGCAAAAAAAAAGTACAGCAAAATAGGGCGGCACAAATGGATTGTGTTGCCGTTTTTCACAGTTCATTTCCGAGAGTTCTTCTGAAGCATACTTTGGTCGTTTTCAATTATATCGGCTAAATATAATTGTGGGATGTCTAGATCCCACGGTGCGTACGTCTCCCCCGCTCAGTGCAACCCCATGCAGATCTCCAGGTGCGAGCCGAGGCTGGGTGCCACGCTAATCACCCATGATGGCGGTGGTTAACTCCAGAACCCCGGCAGATGACTCAGAGATGAGGTTAAGAGCAGGTGCGTCAACAGCACCATAAACCGTCGATGCCTCCGGGCCGACAGCTCCACTAGAGTCTGAGGTGACGCCTTTCTCCACGAGGCTAATGACAGGCTGTGGTTAGGACTCTGAGCGATGGGCCCAGGGTGCGCGGGGTCAGGGAATAGTTTACTTTACACAGAAGCGGCTCCCGGAGGAAAACCACACTGCTTTCATTTTTCTCCCCACAACAGATGCACTATTACGAGATCTGATGCACAAATGGAGCTGTGCCGTTTGAGGAAATCAAATGCGGCTGTGTTGTACGAAAGAAAAGGTGGACGTTATCTTATGGGCTGACAGGATTCCTAAGTAGGTCGAGGAACCGATGATATTCTGTGCTTTCCTTGTTTTTATTGTACAAAAGTCTGAACATTATACAGTAAAAAAAACTAACTGTAATGTATCTAAAGGGAAAGTATGTAAATAGATTTGCAGCAAATTATCGTTAATTTTACTGTGATTTTTTATTTATTTGTATGTTTGACGTACATAAACTTGCCGCAAATATTACAGGCTTACTTTGTTATATTAAATAAAATGTACTATTTAAAAAAAAATGATTACAGGTTTACAGTTAATATTCCCTAAACTGTCCATTAATTCTGTAATATTATTTAAAGATAATAATGTCAATTTCACAGTTGATTAAAAAGCATTATCTTCAAATTTTACACTTTAAATATGTTTTTTAATCTAAAAATTTTTTTAATATACAGTACTTACATTTTACAGTTGAGTATGTTTAGCATACAGTGTTTTGTTTTTTTGCTCATGGCTGCAATTGTAAATTGTCCAGAAAATGCGTGTTAATATACCGTGAACAGAAATCTGCTGAAACAGTGCTGCTTAACCACAACTTAAAGGAATAGGCCACCGTTTTTACATACTGAGATATGTTCTTACCTTAGCTTAGACGAGTTGATGTGTAACTCTTAGGTCTTTACGTGTGCGCACAGTCACGCAAATGTTGTTTAGCCTCTCCCAGCATAGGTAGGCTCTAGCGCCAAACTGGGGTGAAGTTAGAAGCTACCGAGCCGTTCCACGTTTTCCCTATTTATATACAGTTACGTGAGCAGTAATATCTCACTTTACTGCAAGGACGTCGAAGTGCTCCTATGTTATTACGCCTTACAATATAGTACCCCTTTTTATCCACTTATAAAATCGGCATGTTTAAGTTTGTGTAACTAGACTTGGATCGTGTAAACGCTCACGTAACTGTATTTAAATAAGGAAACCGTGGAACAGCTTGGTAGCTTCTAACTTCACCCCAGTTTGGAGCTATACCTCTAAGCTAAGGTAAGGACATATCTCAGTATGTAAAAACTGCGGCCTATACCGTACTGATACCATATCCTATAGGTTTTTTACAATAAAAAAAATGACAGCTGATGTTGCCATTTATTTATTTTTTTGTTACCATAAAATGTACGGCATTTGTCTTTACAGTGTACAGTAAAGCCTTTGATACAGTGGGCTACACTTTGGGCTAAATGTTTTGCTCAACCACTACATCCTGAGCTGCGGCAGACGACTTTAACCGTCCTTTACACTAGTCGGACTGGTGGGAGAGAGTGAAGCTGAGGCTCAGCGGCAGTTTTACATTACGATTGCTTCTTTCAATTTAAAATGTTCACTTTTTGTTCGTTCTTAGTTAAAATTAAAAACTCAGTCTCCTCTTGAATACAGAAGTAGGATTTCTTCGGACTCGCCACCGTCATGGAAACAACATATACATGCAGTTATATCTCGGTTACTGTGTTGGAGAATCTAGGTTTCTCATTACCAGGAAACTGCTATATTTGGCTTTGTAAAATTGTGAAACTGCATTTATATGATCAAAAACAAAACCAGAATATTAAATCTCCTGATAGTAACCGGGAAAAACGAGTGCATGTAAGGCCCTCGGTAAGTCATATCCAAATGTTTGCATTATCCACAGAAATGGGTATGGGTTTCCAGCAACATTGAGTTGCATGGGAAAAAGCCCTGTCAGAATCATGAAAGATACAAAGAGTAAAGATGAGGAGGGATCGTTCAGCACATACTATGCAGTCTGTGATGAGAGAAGCGGACCTGATAACACAGCATTTTGTGGAAAGAGACGAGTCTTCCCAGTCTCAATCAAATAGTTGAGTATTAAAAAACAAACAAAAAACGACTTAAACTGAATGAGAACAAGAGCACGTCTATTAGAATTTGGACCAGACCGAGGAAAAGCTGTGAGCACTGATGAAGAAATAGGACTTTTTTTTAAGTGAGCAGAAGCAGAGCCATGGTCTCAAGTGTCCTCAAGTCAAGTCATGAGTTACCGCCCTTCAAAAGCGCACACGTTTTATTGCCTGTGAAAAAATACTGCATAAGGAAATAGTTTATTGGCTAAATTGTTCTGCCAGTTGGAAATTAAACTCCATTCGACCGGGGCCTGACCGCCAGGATTGTTTCGTCTAATTTTTGTTCCCAATCTTTTTTTTTTTTCATCAAGAGTTTTCCACTTTGGCTTGTCAGATTTTCAAAAGAGCCAAGACAGCAGCGGAATAAGAATGGGAAACGCCTGTGGTAAAAGACGTACTCTGAAAAACAAATGTTCAAAATGCACATTTTCTTCAATGTGAGCTGTCCGGAGGAGGAAGCCGGACTCTGCATAATTTAATACCAATGATCTGCCGTTAATAAGGAGCACTGGCCCTGATTAAACTTTTACACGGCCAACCGCACGAGCATGTTAAACTGCGTGTACTTAAAGGGAGAGAATACTATATGGTAACCTGGCTTTTTGGAGATTATGACGAGGACTATCCTTTCACAGCCTTAGTTTTGACCTTGTTCCAATTATTTCGCTTTTTCCTGCACTTCCAAATGTACTAGAGAATGTACCGGCCCTCCATTATAAAAACTGTCCCTCGAGATGATTTTGAGGAACATAATTACACATATCAGAGATCAAATGCTTGTTAAAGTACTCTAGAAATGTGAAGAATGCTGTCAATTCCTTTAAAATGTATTAGCAGAACACCCATTTAGGTCATATATGATGTACAACACTTGTATTTGCATTTGTAGAAAGTTATGTGTTACTTCGGACTACAATTGGAAGGTCTGATCCTTGGTCTTTTGACGATGAAGAAAATCGGCCCTCCACCGAGCAAACTTGCCTACCCCTGATCTAAACGGCTTACACAAATTCTCCCTGAGCTATACTTCCTGGTTCAACAAGCGCACTCACCCTAATCCCCTGCCTCCTATCCCCCTTATTCCTGCGGTCGCTCATGTAGAAACGATTATGGGACATTTTGCCAGTGAGATGCCACTGACACTGAGTTTTCGTTTCACATAGCAGTTTATTTCAACATTCCAAGATGATTTTCTAAATGATCAGGGGTCTCATTTATGAAACTGTCCGTGAGAATCTGCCTATAAGAGTCCGTACGAGCAAAACCCGAACTTCACGTACGGAGAAAAAAATTGGGACTTATGAAACCCTCCGTACGCGCAGCACCACGTAAACTCCCCTTCACAAATTCCACCTGGAGCAGAAATGTGCGCACATGACCCCTCCTCACGTCACGCCCCCTGCACGCCTCCATGTCACCATATAAGGATATGCAAAGTAACTTATGAATGAGATTTACCTAAACATGAGGCGATAATGAGAGGGTTTTACCGAGACCCCGGGAGCAGAGAGGGAGGGGCCACACGCCGCAGCAGTGACGGCAGAGGCCGAGGTGGATCTTTACTGACATGTTACCGCTGTTTCTCTGATCACAAGTAACCTACTGGCAGAGTGCAGTGTCTTATCAATAACACTTTTGGAAATACACTTTTAGAACGTAAAGAAGAGCCTTTTAGACGCTGATTGTGATATTTCCCAGTGCTGTTCACGGAGCTCACATTTCCTGAAACTACAGAATAAGCACGGTGGGCTTTGAATCACTCAGATAGTCTATTGTTTTTTGAGCTCGCTGTACGTGCAGTGGGGATGAGGCACCGGTTCGCTTTGGGCATGAATGAGGAGCAGAGTCCGGGTGGTGTGAGAAAGAGAGAGGTTGTGGAGCTGCAGCGCGTAATTACGCAGCGTCTCTGAATGGACTTGTGCCTTGGACCAGGTGTGGCGGTGCGTAATGTTTCACGTTCAGTTTGATTTCTATAAATACCACCTTTGGCGCAGAACAGTTCGTACGGAAGGTTTTGGCCTCATTTTGTCCGTACGTGGGCTTTATAAATGAGACCCCTGGTCCCGTAAAATGTAAAAGGATGTGCTCACACTGCTGGGGAACATGTTGCGCTGTTCACGGTTATGCTGACAATCCACTCTCTAAGCCTTGTGTCTTGTGTGGCCAAAACATAGACATAATATTAATAGACTCCGTCTCCACACTCCTCCCCGTTTGCAATAATAACTAGGTTCGAGGGGAAAATCATGGCGGAGTTACAGACTCCTTCTACCCTGCTCCTATAAAGGGCATAAGGGCGGGATCTTCACTGTAGACTCGGCCCCTCGTGGGGTACGTAGTTTGGTCGTAGCCGCGCCATTAGCTCTAATGCTAATGGCCTGTCAATCAAAGTCCAGCCCTCCTTAGTATAAGAGATTTCTAAAATGTTTCTTATGAAAACAAGCCTGGTTTCTTTAATTGTAACCAATGGCCGCTAGCTGCTCTGCTTTATGACGGCAACACTGGAGGCCGCCATTGCTGTAGTACCTCCATGTCACCGCTAGGCCCCCATTGAAAAGCATTGGACTTTAGACACCTTAAAAACAACTTTAACGCCTGGTTTCAATTTTTTTAACACTTTCTATGGCTACATATTCCTCCTGAGATAACGCTGAGTTAGTCACAAAAAAAGAAACCAGGCTGGTTTTCTAAATTATTATTATTTTTTTTAAATCTCCTACTTAACGGGGGTCGGACTGTTAGCATTGGAGCTGCGTGAGCTACACGTCACACAAGGGCCGAGTCTACAGTGAAAATCCCGCCCTTATGCCCTTATTAAGAACATGCTTCGTCAGAGCTGGGGAGGAGGAGTCTGTAAATCATGATGATAATGATTTCCCCCTCGAACGTGATCATTATGGTAAACGGGGAGGAGTGAGTATTGACGGTCTATTAATAATATGTCTAACTAACCCAGCGTTATCACAGGAGCAATAGCTAGCTGTAAAAAGTTCCAAAAAAATAAGAAACCAGTGTTTACAGTTGCTTAAAACGTGAGGAAAGTGCAATGTTAACTAATACAAAACTAGCTTGTTTTGTCGCCCACATATGGAGGTACTGCAGCAATGGTGGACAATGTCGGCCCCAAGCGTCGCGGTCATAAAGCAGAGCAACCAGCGGCCATTGGGTCAAAACAAGAGATATCAATGTGTGGTTGACATAGTTCGCTTTGAGTCCTCCTGGGGAGGTCCATCATACCGAGGTACAGCAACAGGCTGATGAACGTCTTAAGCTCTGCCTCTGTCACGTCCCTCCACAGATACTTCCTGCCCCTCTCTTGGTGTCTGGCTGCGTTTTTGTTTGTGTTGGAACACAGCAGTCGCAATACCTTTGCATTGAATAAACACGATAAAATCTCCAGGGGTGTGGGTCGCCCAGAGTTCAAAAAGAGGCCTGATGGGTGACCTGCTCCTGGCGACTCCACCCTCTGCACAACGGCCAAGCCTGACCCTGCTCCAGCCACTGTGGGCCAAATCACATTGCACCAGCCCCCTATGGCTCGTCCTGCAGGTGGTGGGTCCATGGTTCTAACCATGGTCTCTCATAAGGGGCTTATTAACCGCTCTTTGTCTGACCCGAAAACTAGGACATGTTTGCCATGGGAGACCCTACCAGAGGCACGGAGCCCCCGACAACGTAGCTCCCAGGATCATTCGAGCGCTCAAACCCCTCCACCACGTTAAGGTGGCGGTTCGAGGAGAGGCTCCTCGAACCCCTTTAAAGGAACAGGCCACTGTTTTTCCATACTGAGATATGTACTTACCTGAGCTTACTGAGTACCTGTCTGGTCTTTGTTTGCCCTCAGTCACGCAAAATGACCAAAGATGTTGTTAACATTTGGCCTCTCCCAGCATATTCCTATAGCTCCAAACGGGGGTGAAGTTGGAAGCAACCACGCTCTTCCACGGATACGCACAAAGACCAGACTGGTACGTATCAATCGTCTAAGCTCAGGCAAGAACATATCTCAGTATAGAAAACCGGTGGCCTGTTCCTTTAAGTTATTTTAAATATATACTTGTTGAAATTGTTGATGTTTTGCTGCTTTCTTTAAGGTAATGTTTGGTTCAGGAGATTATCTTCGATGACATACAAAGCGTCCATATGATGCTAAGACTACACTATAAATGTGGTCCATAGTGCCATTGAACTTTGAATTTTGAATGGAACTGTTACTCCATATTGGGTTCCATTATGTGACACTCGTAAAAAAGACTTAAAAGAAGAACTGGTGCCATCCAGGACTGACGCACACTGGCGTTAGCTGGGATCTCCACCATGAATGTGCCTTTGTGCGTCTCCACTCCATCAATCGCACACATGCCTACAGCAGGACAATCCGCTGCATATGAACATAATGAATCAAAATTTTCCTAAATGGGCCTCATTGAGTGGTTTGGCTGACAGCCTCGCAGCGTATTCCTTCCAAATGCACAGGGTTCATTGTGAAGGCTTGTTGTCGATAGCCCGTTGGCGCTAACTTGTCATTTAACATATTTGTTTGGCCCGTGGAGGTTAAGGCATGTTTTTGTCTTCCATTACAAAGCCCCAAACCCCATAGCATCTGGCTCCCTCTCACTAATTGAAGCATTTTTTGTGACCTCGGAGCTTGTTAGGCACTCCGCCGCTAACCTCCAGGAAAGAGAACAGCATGAACAAGGCCTACGCGGCGCTGATAGGGGGGCACAGTGTTTTGTAGGAAGCATTCATCTTCATAACTGAAAATGTATACGGTGGAAGTATCAAAGGGAGCAGATGTACGGAGGAGGAGTCAGCCGTTTGATTCGTTTTTCTTATTTTCTGTTGAGTGAGTTAGTGTAATGTGATGTAGACAATGTTTTCTTCTCCATTATGTTTTTTTTGGTCTGCTGACTTTATCTACTCTGGACAAAAATACAAATGAGACACTTAATAATAATAATAATAATAATAATAATAATAATAATACATTTAATTTATAATGCATTTTTCAACCAAATGAATCTCAAAGTGCTACATTTAAAAACACAATAAAACTACACCACATTTACACTTAAAGACTTTCCTAAATAAAATGAGTCCAGACTGCACTCCTCTGAGCGCCACAGGGTTGCAATTGAACAAAAGTCTCTATCCCCCATGGTTCGGAGCTTAGTGAAAGGGACCTGGGGTGGAGCTTTGGAGAGGGATGAGTTCTTGTAGGTATGATGGACCATAGCCGCTGACGCATTTATGGGTGAGAAGGAGAGTTTTGTGTTGAATACGGAAGGGAAGTGGGAGCCAGTGGAGGATCCCGCATACACATTCATAGATATCCAATGTTGTGATTTGAAAAAACAAAACAAAGAAAAAGAACGGTTGAGCTGCAGACAGAGGCCGATACACGCCGAGCATTTCTAAAGGGTAACATCTTGCACAATGAACACCTCCATTGCCCCTGGCTGGCTATCTTTGACTTTGGCATTCCAGCTCTGTTTGCAGTGAGCACAGGTTAAGTGGCCATATGTGTGTGACAGCAGTCTGTTAGCAGTGACTTTTTCGCCACTGCTAAGAGGTATACGCAGAGCTCTACCTGAGAATCTTGCCGGCGCATGTGGTTCACATTTAGGGTGGTGCATATCTCCTTGTGTGGGACTTAAAGCAGTACTAAGAAACTTGTTTGCCTTAATAAATCCCCTGGGTGTAATACAAGTGTTAATGGGATGACTGGGGGGTCTTTCATCTCCCCCTGGTGTCTCTGACCAGAAAACCGCAATTGTAAAGTCGCTGCCACCGGGTAGGTGTCACCAATACACACTAATGGAATCACCAAGAAGAAGCTAACAGGCTAACGGCAAAGCTAACTGCGGGATAGCGCCACTTTAGCAGTATTTACAGCCAAGTTAGAGTGAAAAAAAGTGTAGTATTTACGCAACATGCTACGACACCTGCAGTGGCGCTTATGGCCTCTAGGGGCATGAGTTACTTAGTTCTGCTTTAACGGTTTATCAGCACTATAAACCAAAATATGTTTAAAGGGAAATGGGTCACTTCTGGGTTTTTCAGTGAACTGAGTGTGTGGACAGCATTTAATCAAAGACATCCACCTCATAGATCTTTAATAAAACCCCAGGTTGGACATGACGCTCGTTGACGATTTGTCACGTTCACACCTGAGACTCGGTTCGGTCGGGGACCAAAATTGCAACATTGTTTCAGCTTTCCAACTGGCGCGGTTCGTGTTCACACCTCTTTTTTGTCAATCGTACCAACATTTTAAATGCAGAAGTCCTCTGCACGCCTGTGATGGTACTTGCATCAAAACACGCTTCTCTGATTGGTCGATTACACTCCACTTCCTTTTCCGTCTCTTGTTTACAAAATGGAGCGGTATCAGATTGAGGCCAGTTGTTTTTTTCTCTTTTGCAACTTTTAATACGGCAGTGACAGTAGCTCAGAACGCACTGATCATTTTTACAGACGGAACAGGACCATACATGAGCCTCATACACATGCAGCAATGGGCTCATCATGAATAGCAGATGAGGCAAAACCAGGACTAAACCAGGACCAACGCAGGACTAAAGCTGGACTCACGGACCACAGAGTTTTTTTCCACATGTGACAACTGGGAAGGCTACGACGACTGTCCGAGGGAAACAGACGTGGAGCAAGGACCAAAAGGATCTAATCAGGGCTTTGCTGACTGGCCTCTGTCGCAGCTTTTATCAGTGGTTTTTGCCTTATATTTACGAGTCATGGCTATGTTTAAGTGTAAATTTCATATTAACTTTGAAACAGTATTTCTGTACTTTATAAGCTGACAAAGTAGGAAATAAATGTTATACTGTATTTGGTATACAGAACTGAATGAGTGAACTGAAGTGTTTGACAGAGAAAAATCCATGAACATGTAACTAAAGACTATGCAATTGAACTGAAATAACATTTGAAAAACTGCACAAAAAACAATGCTTCTTGCTCTGGTTGAAGTGGTGACTGACTCCTTGCATCATTCCCGTGCCTGACGGACCCGACGACGGCCTCAACTGTGACGGCACCTTAAATGTCAGAAATATGGACATGCAATTTGTTATAGTGTGTGAGGTGAGATTTATTTTGGTGTACTTGCTAACACATGAGCAGAAGATTTATTTTGGTTTATTTGGCAACAGTGAGTGTAAGGTTTATTGGATAATATAGCTGTTCTTCACATAATATAGCTGTTCTTCACACAAATTGCAATATGTCACAGAAATGTATTAGAGTGAACAGTGTTAGAATCTGTCAACAATCGACCAACATTCAGTGTACTTACTCTAACCACCTGAGAGATGTTCTCTGTCGAGGAGGCAGTGGCACAGGGCTCTTGGCTTTTGACCTTGTAGAGAAGACATTTCTATTGCAGACAGCACCCTAAATGATTACAAATATTGGTGCCTCTGCAGTGTTTCAGAAGAAGAATTCTTTGGATTTGTAGGTCTCAAATGCTGTTGAAGGACCTTTAGATCATCGGCTAACGTTTAGTTTAGTTTGTTTGTTATAGTGTGTGAGGTTTGAGCACTTTATAAAACATAAATTGCATGATTACATCATTGCAATAAAATAAAACTCAAAAGGAGTAGGCCGAAGCAAGAAAGCTTATAAATGCCTACCCCCCATTCAAAGTAATTACTTAGATGCATTTCAGATTAATTCAAGAAATACAAAACATAATTGTAAGTCCTTTCAAAAGAAAAGGCCCATCATAACACTGAGAATATAAATAACTGAAACGCATGTGTCCGGCTGCAGGTAAATAATAACGGTAATAATAACGGTGATACAAGCAGCATCTCGTGATTTCATAGAATATAACACTTTACATTACAAATTCCAGAGTTATCCAGGCACATGTGCAACAGAAGCATACATGTACCTGTTTACTTACAAGCAATTAGTGAATGACAAGTTTCATTTCCATACATAGGCACACACACAGCCCTGTGGGTCAACCCATCCATGAATATAATTATGTCCTTTCAACAATTACAATTGTCCGCAATAACCTTACGTATAACAGCATTGATAACATGGCGATTATAAAAACCCTGACACTTCAAATGCGTTTGGTCTAAATGCAGCTTTAGAAGTCTTCAAGAGTCTCAGCGACATAAGCCGCTCACCAAGGTCTTACATCTATGGATGACCTGAAATGTAATTAACGCCAGTGGCAAGAAACTACTCAAGTATGGCACAACGCACACTGTTCATGATCGACGAAGCAGCTCATGCAGACATATGTCCTTTCCCATCACATTCTCCTTCACATGGCTGTGATGCAGGTTGTTATGTACGCACGTTGTCGCTGTATTGAACATGCAGAGGAGGACCCTTGGGTGACTCAGTGGTGTCATCCACAGCCCGAGGCTGACACGGCCTGTTAGCCAGAGCCACACACTGTGGGTGTAAGAATGCACAGCCATACGGAGCGCTCGGAGCCCATTAGACCGTCCTCTGCAGACTGACCATGCAGGGAAAGGAGAGGACATCCGAGATTCAACAGAGGGCAGGGGGGGACAGGCGCAACAAGGTGAACACCTTACAGGGTGCTAGGAATAAACCAAATGGATAAGCATGCTGAGAAACCACATTAACCATCTGTAACACATGTGGAAAACATACTTTACTGAGCATTTCTAATCATTTGCTTGTCAACACTAAAGATTTCTGAGATTTCCTGGTGCATTTAAAAGTAAACCAAAGGAGATATTTATATATCATGCAAAACCAAAAAAAACCTTTGGTATTTTGCTTCATTCTCTCATGTAAAATCCTCATGAATCCTGCTTGCTGCGTGTATACATCTCCAAAATATATGAACTAAAATAATGTGACCATACATCCTGAAAAATTATGTACACCTACACCCCCTACCCTTTACTCTACACTCACACTCACACACAGAATCAAGTACATAAGGCTGGGTACAGATGACCAAGGTGAGGAAACCCCATCAGAGGGGCCGTCCTCCCCAGGAGCAGCAGACCAGCCGCGGCCGCCCGGGCACCAACACAAGGGTCCCCATAGGAGGGGCGACAGAGATACCACACCTCCACCTGGGCACCCACAGGACAGCACCCACACAGCCACAGCCAGTCACCGCTCCCGAGACAGAGGGCTCCTTCAGAGGAAACACTGGAGATTCTAAAAATATAAGAAGCAATATAAAAACATTGATTAAAAAGTTTAAAAAACAAAGTAAAAACCAGTAAGAACTAGAAATAAATATCAATAAATATCAAGTTATCAAGGTTAATAAATAGATAAATAAATAAATGGGACTACAATAAATAAGATGATATCTGATATATATATATACACATATATATATATATATACACACACATACATACACACATATACATACATCACCAACGAAAGATGTTTGACACACGTGACCATCTTCTTAAAAAAATCAATCAATCAATTTTAAGTTGTAATCGAGCCGTTAATCCTTCCATCAAAGAAACATGTTCTAACTTTAGTGTCCATTGTGCAACACTGGGTGGAGATGGCTTAAGCCAGTTCAAGGTGATAGTTTTTCTTGCCACTATCAACAAGACATGTAAAATGTAGCACTGATTGTCATTAAGAATGTCGCTGGGATACACATCCAAAATGAACAGGGGCCTCATTTATCAAGCTTGCTGCGCACAAAATGAGGCCAAAACTTTGCGTAGCCGCTCCTCTACGCAAAATATGGTATTTATAGAAAACAAACTGAACGTGAAACATTGCGCTCCTCCACACAAACTATATAGCTGCCGTACGAGGTACGCACTTTTCAGAAACACTGCTGAGAGACGGGGAGAGGCGAGGGAAGCAGCGAGGGGAGGACAGTTTGAGGAAGTCATGTTTGGTCACTTTTGAAATACTGTAGTTCATTTGAACTTTATTTTCATCGGAAATTACAAAGATTAGAATGAAATGAGCAACTTAACACCATATTTGTGAAAAACGACTTGTTGCATATACGTGCACGCTCGTGAACGCTCGTACCTGTGCACGTACAGTGGGTGCCACTTTGTTTTGTCGCCTCCCGCGCGTGAAACACACGTGGTGTCACGTGTGAATCACGCGTCTTTTTTTTTTTTTTCCCCAGTGGCTGCAATGACCCAAACAACCACCAGGTGGCACTTGTGAGCTCTTTCTTCTCTCTTCACCGCCTGGTACACGCGGATAATGGAGCACAGCAGAGATAATGGTTTTCACTCATAACCCTACTCTTTTATAACATATTATAAGCCTTGTATATCTCGCATTGTAATAGCCTACATGTTTGTGCTGTAGCTGTGTCGGTGAATTACTCGCTCAGGTAATGAGGTATAAGTCCGCATGGAAACAGTACTTTGACAGTGAGAATACGGTGGCCTCATGGGTAGAGTACCTGGCTCTAAATAATCTTAGTGTTCTTTTCGTGGGTTCGAACCCCGGGCACTGAATGCTGTTTATTTTGCCTTTTCTCTTCAACGTGGATACATATAGCAAAAAGTGGCAGATAATGCAGCGACATGCTCTATTTCATGAGACACAAAACATGGAGAGAAATGATTAAATATACAAATGATTCTTTTGCTAAACAGCCCTAAACCGGCCCCATTCATTTTCAATGGTAGTGCTAAACCACTGCCCTCCTTGCAATTACACGTTTGGCCTGCGGCGTCGCTGTCCCGGCGGCTCCGTTTTTGCTAGTAATTTTCCAGTTCTGGCATTGGCGTCCCGTCCCGTGAGTAACAAAACGGTAAGCAACTTTTCTTCCCAGATTGGGTAATCTTTTCACTGTTTTAGTCATTTAAGTTTGCAAAACACTCTGATAGATTGTCTTTTAGAACAGACATTTGAGTAGTTTTTATGGTTAAGTTACTGTCATGCTGTTTCAACGTAGCTTTATTTTTCATTATGTTTGATGCCCTTACTCAGTGTAGAACACTTTTTTTTTATCACTACTATTTCATTATTACCCTTTTCACTACTTTACACGTAAGTTGAGTGTGTTTAATTGTTTACAGTAACGCGGTTGCGATGTATTGACTCGATCAGTCACATGTAGTAATTCTACGCTAAAGCTAACATTTATTCCTGGATTTGTCAGGGTTTTTTATGATTTTGGTTAATATGGTACTTTTGTTTATCATCCTTTAGTTTTAGGGCTCAAATCAATAAGTACGTGCGTAAACAATGTTACAGTAGACCCAAAGTCGGAGTTTTTTTTTTATTGTTGTTCACTCGACTGCAACTTGGATTAAAAGCTTTTTGTGTTACGTTTATATTTTGATTTATTGCTGTCATGTACTGTAACGTTATGAGTTAGAGTAATAAAATACAAAGCTACTCACAAATCAAGTTATTTCATTCACGTTGTTATCCTGATTGTTTTGTTTGTGTACTATTCAAATTGAGGCATATATTTTGTATTTTTTTATAATGCTTTGTAATATTTGGTTGAGTGGTATCATGATAAACAACTAATCTAATGGAATTAGATATATTACTTGTACTTCAACATTTAACATCTTATAATGATGTAATTATAGTAGTTTGATTGGTGAATGATTGCACACTATGTTCTTTTAGTTGTTGTTTTTTTTAAATTAATATTTCATGGTTTCTGATTACAATTTCTTGTGTCATTTCAGAGAAAATGAAGAAGACAGTTGTTTTCCCCTGGCCGAGTCAATGTGGTTTTCCGCAAGGGCCCAACGACCACGTTCCGGTCACTTTCTGCTTTGTTCCTCTCATGTGTGTTCTGCCTAAAGTCCAAGTGACTATGAATTGATACCATCTGCGATGAGGGTAAGTGACTTTTTTATTATGCATGGTTGTGAATATGTGTGAAGTGGTGAGTGCTGTTTTGTATTTTAACATTTGATGTGAGTGCTTCCCCTCCTCAAATTATGTTTATTCTGGATAATGTGAAACGTTAAATAATCTCAAAACATGTCAGCAAACGAGCAGGAGAAGTAACAGCTGAATGCTGTGTGTTCATTTTACTAACATTTGGTTAAACTGTAAATGATTTAACAAAAATAAAAACTAATTGCAGTTTCTTCTCTATAGCTGCTTAGTCCGTGCCCATTGCCCTGGAGGAATCAGGAGATGGTCCACCCAAAACACTTTACATAACTCAGTGTATAACTACAGCTCAGCCTTTACAGTGGATACTTTAACCTCTCTCCTCTCTCCAGCTGTTCCAGCTGCGGTGCCTCTGAAGTCCCCTCTGCCTCTTCCACAAGAGCTTAAGTTTCTGCTTCCTGAGGCCAGAAACACCTCAGTTCCAGGTCTGTTTTTGTGATACATTTCTTACATACCACGATGCACCTTCTGTATTTAATTTTTTTAATGTTTACTCCCAGAAACTCTTTCCCCTTCTGATACTCCTCCTACAGCGCTCATTCAGCCCGACTCAGAGCCTTCCAATGAAGAAAGACAGCAAAGTGAGAATGTCATTTCAGGTTTCCCCCTCAACGATTACAGTACATCAATCAATCACATTTATTTCTAAAGTGCTTCACAACCAAAGCTGTGCTGTGCACAAACAAAGCACCATATTATTGATATAATTAATGACACATTTAATAACAAACCCAAGTTAAACATGAAGTAGATTATTGCAAGAGACACATTGCTTTCTGCTGTTGTTCATGTGTGGCCTTATCTATAAGGTGGAGGAGTGGGAAAATGGTATAAGTGCTCAGACGAGTATAAATTGAATAAAGCTTTTTTTTTTTTTTCATCATTTAGCCCGTCCAGCCATCCAGCGTCCAGTCCAGCCCACAGCTGCAGTCAATAGGCCACCTCCTCCGCTGCTTCCCACTGAGCAGGAGCTCAGCGAGTGGAACTGCTCTCACCAGGCTCTTCAGCTTCTCTTCTCTTAATCCTGTGCCATGTACTACTACTGCTGCGACAGCTCCCACAGCCGCTGCTGCTCTGGCTTCCTCTGTAGACGCTGACGCAAAACCAGGCTCCACATCCAAGTTAGGTAACAGCCCACTAGCTATGTCAAAACAATGTATAGTTTAATCAAATATAAAATAGATGACATTCGTATTCTATTTCTCTTTGTGCCTAGAGCCCACACCTCTGCTGCTCCCGCTGCCCATCAAGCCTTCTCCATCCGCAGCCCGTACCGGACCAGTGAAGACAGGAGGGAGGGTTTTGTGTTGGACCACAAGCGCTGGCCTGCTCCCATGAAGGCAGTTATTGATGGTCGTCTCAATAAACACCGCGGACAGAAGGACATGCTGAAAATTGTGGATCAGGAGTATGCCACACTTGTCCACAACTCCAGCTCTGATCCCAACAGCCTGCTGCACCCAACCACCAGATTAGACATATCACAATACATCAAACACACCTGCAAACAACTAAACACATCCTCATCACTGAACACCAGTCCGGAAAAACTTGAGGAAACACAGACACTGTGGCAGTCTCTCACAGCAGGTAGCACAACGGTGCCTGTCACCATGCCGCCTGCCACTGTGAATCCCCCCCGCTCTTTCAGTCGCCTCATCTCTCACTCAACACGCCATTGAGAAGATTGTGCTAGACATCATGGAGAAGCAGCAGCCAGCCCCTGAGCTAAAGAAGCCAAAAAATGTCTGTCTTGTGTATATGTTTATATGTTTATATAGTACACTGACCTTTTAAATAAAGTGAAATTAGTCCTTTATTATGCATACCTGGTTCATATATATATCCAATATCTATTATTACATCTATTATGCCCTTATTCAGTATAGTACGTTTTTTTTTATCACTACTACAGTATATCATTACTCCTTTCACTACTTTACACGTAAGTTGAGTGTGTTTAAAGGAGACATCTACGCTCCACCCGCCGCCCTGATTTCTCAGGCCTATTTACAAATGAATAGACCCTGCGTTTTCACACCTCTGGGGGGAGGGGTCATGCAGTAGGTCTAATGACATAAATTAACCTCCTAACCCCCACCTTAACTGAGGGCATTTTCTCCAGTTCAGCTTCACCCAAATCTAAAAGCGTATGGCAGCACGTGGCGCGACCCATGCAAAATCATTACTGCCATGTTCGCAATTCAATAAAGTGTGCAGGCCGTACATGTGCAGCTGTTGCTTTTGTACCTATGGATTACATTGTATTCCACTGAACTATGGCCTTTTATTATTTACCTTAATATAGGAACTATTAGATTTAGAACAAACAAATAAATGTTCAGTGTGGGCACATTTTGGCAAATACAGCAGTTATGCAGTACAATATTGTTTAAAATCAATAAAATATACATTTTGTTGAAATACTTTTGATTTTTATCAGAGTAAAATAGTTAAACTTCTTGGTATTCTATTACTTAGAAATAGCATTCAATACTAACACGTTTAAACATAAATAAAAACATAAAAGTTTAAGAGTTTGGCCTGAGCGGGATTCGTACCCCGGTCGCTGATGTGAGAGTCATTCATAATCCCGTTTCGCCACAGAGGCGGTGTTTGATTACTTTGACATTTTCAGTATAGAAAATGGGCTCGGTTCAGGTGGGAGTTAAGAGGTGTTGGTGGGGCGTTTAGCATGAACCGCGCCGACATTTGATCTGGTTGCAATTTCTTTGCTATCTGTCATAAAGTGAAAGGAGCCTGTGCGTCCTTTATTTAGGACAAGACATTTTTAATAGCCTATCACTGAGGTGAGTGTTGCGGAGACCGGTACACGTGGAGCTTGATAAACATGTAAACTTAAAAAAAATAAAAATACTCACGGGTTACTAAGTATTGTAAAAAAAAATGTAAATGTCAAAAAAATGTAATCATTTATTAATCATTTAGTAGAAGCTTTCAACACTGGAGTATATGTTTGGTTCAGGTGGGAGTTGAACCATGCTCATTCTGCACCAGAAACTTGCGCGTTATGACTGAGCTATTAAGCCACAGGGTAGTCATATTTTATTTTAGGTTATAAACTGGTGTTCACTGAATAAAGATTATGAAAATAAAGCACAACATTGGGGGTGCTCACAAAAAATTACATTTTTGGGGCGATTAGATAACATAACATACATAAACTGGGATTAGTGCCCATTCATAACGTGATGCAGCCAGTGAGTGCGTTTGAATACAGCAGTAGCAGACAGTGCGGGCATACTTTCACACCACTGTTAATTGTGGGATTAATTGGACAGAGATGTTTGATTTCATTTACAAAACCTTACCTGTTCAGTCGATTGTCATTGACAACTATATTATTAACAGTGATATTGTTGCACAACCAAAATAGCAGTGTTTAAAAAAGGAATATGAAATCAATGCAAGGATATTTATTTTGTCACAGATTATACAAGATATTTACATGAATACATACAGTATATGAAACAATAAAAATGTAAAAAAAAAAAAAGAAAAGAAAAAAAAAGGCACGGAGCAAAACTGCCTCGGACGGGAGTCGAACCCCGGTCTACAGCGTGCCAGTCTGTTGCACTCACCATTACGCCAGCATACTCACACTGACCAGGCAAAGTTTACAAGCAGTTTTATAGCTCAGTTTACGGCGCCGGCAGAGCTGAAGTGGACTTCACCTGCCACCTTGTGGCGATAAGATGTATTATATTTCACGCAACTGCGTGACACACGGAAAGCGGGAATGAGGACGACAAAACAAAATGGCATTGACTGTATGTGCACTGATGCTGAAGCCTTTTAAACGGGAAGCAGGAATGATCCCGCTGTGCTTTAATTGACTCATCTCTGGACATAAGTCTGACCAACTGGGTTTAGGTCCAAAGCTCGGGTCACATGCCCTTCAGACAGGAGGCCGTCTTAACGCAGTGAACACCGGCACCGCGGCTCCACTGCGTGCTCCCTCCTCAGACACCACGGACACTGACCTCCCCTCACTCGGACACTGACCTCCCCTCACTCGGACACTGACCTCTCCTCACTCACACCACCTGGACAGACAACTCTGCTTCTGCGTGCGCAATGGTTTGGATGAATGAAATGCCCCACAGTTGATCGTGTTATCATTGGCAAACCCAAACCTTCCTATTGGCAAATACAGCCGACACTTAAGGCTCTTCTTTATGTTCTAAACATGTGTTTTAAAAAGTGTTATTGATGGAATATACAGAAAGATGCCAATACGTGTGATCAGAGAAGCAGATCTCACTCTTCATTAAAACTCCTCGAGCCCGTGTCGTCTCTGCACGAGCTGCTGCAGCGTCAGCCCCTCCCTCTCTGTCTCTCGCCTTCGGTTAAACCCACTCATTACCGCCTCATGTTTAGGGAAATCTCATTCATAAGTCACTTTGCATTGCCTTTTATGGTCAAATGGAGGCGGGCAGAGGGCGTGTCGTGATGTCCGCAGCTTTCTGCTCCACGTGTGATCAGCGAAGGAAAGATTGCGCTCAGGTGTGCGTACCCGCGCATACGCAGGGTTTTATAAATCGGAAAAAACTTTGCGTACAAAATTCTTTGTGACTTTTCTACGCACTTTCAAAGTCAGAGTCTCACGCACAGTTTGATAAATGAGGCCCCAGGAGGGGATCCAATGGGAGATCTGTTTGTAAGATGTCTTCTATCTTTTTTCTTGTATTTTCCCAAAATATTTTTATTTTGAGGCAGTCCCAGAAAATATGCGCGTGATCTCCAACCATGTCATATTTCCTCCAACATTTGACTGTGGACCCACTTTTGATTAAGTGGGTCCACAGAGGCGTCCGAAAAAATCTAATTTTTGTTTTCCAGTCAAACTCTCTCCAATTTTGAATCATCTGTTATAATTACATTCATCTTGAGTTCCCATTGGTGTTTAATATGAAAAGTATTGTCCGATATGACCTCCCTCAAATCTTTATACATTATAGATATTATTTTCTCTGTTGTTGTTTTCTTTTCAAACAGTTTAATGAAATATTCTTCAATATTTGTAGGTTCTTTCATAAAAGTCTTCCATTGTAGGTGTTCTGTCATGTAATGTCTAATCTGTAGGTAACTGTACAGGTCATTATGGGATAGGGAGTATTGTTCTTGAAGATATGAAAACGATTTAAGTGTCTGCCCATGGAACAAATGATCCAAGACAATCAGGCCCTTGTCCGCCCATCTTTTAAAAGCACATTCTGACATTGATGGTAAAAACTCTATATTACCTACAATAGGCATGGCCGGAGAGAGCCCTGATGTCCCTCTAGTTTGTTTTTGAATTAGGCTCCATGTCTTAGGTGTCTGGAGGATCCATGGGTTGGTATTTTTTACCTTTTTCAATGAAGATTGATTCATAAATGGAAGATTACACAGTAACAAGCCAGAGAGTTCTGCTCAATAGAGACCCATAAAATGTCAGGATCATTAGCCACCCAGGCCGCTATCGTTCGAAGTCGTGTTGACCAGTAGTAAAGTTTTAAGTCTGCAAGTCCGAGGCCACCCTTTTCTTTATTTGCCATTAATATTTTCAACCGTATTCTGGGCTTTTGTTTTGCCAAATAAATGTTGAAATTAGTTTTTCTAATGTTTTAAAAGTCGATTGTGGCACTATAATAGGAAGAGATTGAAATAAAAATAAAAATCTTGGTAAGACATTCATTCTCACAGATTCAATTCTACCCAGAAATGACAGAGGAAGAACATCCAATTTGTCCAGGTCTTTTACGGCATGTAACCATACAAAACAGAAATAAGCTGCTTTAAATATAAAATGACAAATGGTAAGAGCCAATCTCAGCAAACACAGGAACTGAACACAAAAAACAGTATAAACATACAAAAATGGATGAACTTCCAAATAAGCTGGGTAATCTCTTGTGCAGTCTTGCCAAATAACGGTCCCAGAGTCTCAACAGCGGATGGTGACAAGTCCTCTGTGGTTATCACAGTCTGTGTGTGGCTGCAGACATCCATGTCGTAGAGCGGGTGCTGTGGCTCTAATGCGGCTCTATGGCTCGCTAGTCCTCCTCCACTTCCGTCCAATGTGTGAAGACATCATGTTGTGTAGTTGGCGTAAACAACAGTTATGCGTCGTTGTCTTCGCCCTCGAAGAAGGCTCTCGTGTCGGCGCTGGATAGTTTGGCTGTATTTACGCGTCTCCCTCCCATCTTGTTCCATCTGAAGCGGCCAAGCTCGTGTTCCATCCTCTCTTTCTCTCGTCCACCCATACCTGGATTCCCAACTCCCGGAGCATCGGAGTTGCCTCCGCTAGCGATGAGTAGGTCGTGTCCCCATCCTCGGAGAGTACTTTTAGCTGTGCTGGGTAGATACATTTGGCCCTGATGTCCTTCTGCTTTAGTTAGTTGATCGCTTCCCGTACCTGGGTTCGCCTTTTTCTGAAGCTCCGGGGAGTAATCGTGATCGAAAAAGATAGGATTATCATTGTGCAGAACCTGTCTCTGTCCCCATGCATTTCTCAGGATTATGTCTTTGACCGCAAAATCCAGGAATTTCACAATTATGGACCACGGCGCAGCGTCTCTGTTCTTGGCACGGCGGGGCCCAGCAGCAGGGTTGTTCGAAGAAGATCCTTGACGAAAGCTATCATATCTGTCCCCTCGCTATTCTCGGCCACACGATATATTCTCAGATTGTTTCTTCGGGTCCGGTTCTGTAAATCGTTGTATCTGGCCGTTAGGTCCATCTCTCTGTGCAACAAATATCTAATGGCCCTCTCGTGTCTCTGCGTTGTATCCTCGGCGCTACTAATGGGTTCTTCAGCCTCCGTGGTTCTCTTCTCGAGCCAGGCCATGTCACCCTTCATTTCTTGCATTGTTATCTCAAGTTTATTTATTGAGACCATGGTATGAGTGTGCCCCTCTTTATTTTCTTGCCTTAGCTTCTCCAGTTCGGCTAGTATTCAACTCTCAGGATTACTTGTGCTGTTGCTAGCCATATTAGCTTCAGCTTTGCTAGTCATCGTCTTCAGCAATTTTAGCTGCTTTAGGTTGTCGTTTTTTTCTGTCCTTTGTTTGAACTGTTGCTTTGTAGAAATCTGGGCATGCTATTTTACCATCAAGATCAGTCTTTGTTAGGATTTTAAAAGTTTTTAGACGGAGCACTCTGTTCAGCATGTCATCTCCAATATGATGTCACCGAAAGTCCCGTCAGAGGGCATTTCAAGGCTCGTTTACATGTGGCCGCGCCTGGTACTGGCGCGAGTGTACAATATAGCCTACCCCGTGGTATTTCTTTCATATTTAAAGGAATAGGCCACCATTTTTACATACTGAGATATGTACTTACCTTAGACAAGTTCATTTGTACCTGTCTGGTCTTCATGTGTGCCTTCTGTAACGTAAACAGAGCACAGACGGCGTTAGCATTTAGCCTCTCTCTTCTCTATAGCTCCAAACGAGGTGAAGATAGAAGCTACCAAACTCTTCCACGTTTTCCCTATTTAAATATGGTTACATGAAGTGTTACACCATAACGTATAATTACACCAAATTAAACAATGTGGGTTTTCTAAGCGGATAAAAAGGGGAACTATATTGTAAGGCGTAATAATACCAGCACTGAGAAAAGTGTTGCAAGCACAACTTTGAAGCAAAGTACTTATTTCTGCAATTTTGGACTTAAAATTTAATCTTGTGCTTTTAATATTGGATAAATTATTTCAATTTACTAATATGAGAACAGTATACCCACAAATAATGTTTTTGTGTGTAATGAAATCAATTTAGAACAAATATTTGGGGCAGTGCTGCGCTTCTTAAATCTGAAGCTATTAATAAGTGTTGATACAAAGTAAATTCCACTGGGCGGGAGTTTGCTTCCGGTTCAGACCGGTTCCAACCACCAGCTTGTTGTTGAGCACGCTGAGCAAGCCATGGACATGATCTTGTGGTTTCCCGTGAAATCCAGCTCAAAGTAAGTTTCCCTCAAGATTTGTTTAATATATGGTGCGTTCTCTGTAACGTTTGCTGTGTATTGATCAAATATACACAGTCTGTGGTCAAATCGTTGTTTCATTTTCTTGGCAGTTCGTGTCCAAAATGACTTCATGTTAGCCTAACTCGCTACTCTAGTCCCCAACAAAATAAAAAATGTGCCAGAATGATCGTCCTACACGGTCGTTGTTTAGCAAAGTGATTTGTGTTAGGACTCGTAACATTACCAACAACCCCTCACATTTTCTGAACCATAATAACAGGTGAAGTTCTCGCAGTTTGGAGCTGCTAACTATTAGCTAGCTGTTGTTAACGGTACGCAGGTACGCAGCTAGCATAACTAGACCAAAGTCCCACTGTCCTGCCTTCTCTTGTTGCCAGAGGGGCAAGTGGAAAATACACACGGCAACGTGCCCCGACATTTATTAATCTTTTATTATTTTCTACCAATACGTACTTGGTGACAGTTAATGTCCCCGCAGACGTCCTATTTTTCACTTTTATGTCCGCCTTTTGCTGCATTACTATACGGCTAGCGCAGCAGCTACGAGCGCAGGTCAGAGAGAGGACCGAGGAGGAGAGCTCAGCAGAGCGACTCGCGAGGAGGAGACAGGTGGAGAGCATGATGGTGCAGACAGAGAAAACAGTTCAGCATGTTTATGAGGGGGATCGCCCTGTCGTCACGTCCGAGGCACTGGTGGGCAACGCAAATGTATTAAAGTTCTATAGTGGGTCAAAACATCGTTCATAAACGGAGCATTCCATCTGTGAAAAGATCAGTGTTGTAAAAGATCTGTGATTTAAATTAACAGCCCTTCAAGCTCGGAAAAATCTGAAGCTGTTTGCCCACCAGTCACCCAAACATCCGGTGAAAATCGCGGAAATAAACAATAACAGCGATCCTCCCTATTCCTACCTGAGATCGCTCTGATTTCCTCGCGGTCAGAAAGTTGCTTGTTATAGTAGAAAGCTAACGTTAAGCTAACAGCTACTGTATTGTTGTCAGTGTTATGACCTGCACCGTAAAGTTTTGATAAATTCCATGATAAATGCCTTTTTTTTAAATGTTTTTCTTATGCTTACAGATTGGTCAGTGGAACTTGTCTTGAGCAAACGAAAGGTGGAGCTCTTGGTCAGAGGCTCAAGCCAATAATCATGGAATTAATTAAGGTATGCATTGTTTACACAAAGTTTAAATTTTAGTCCATAGGCCACATTTCTCCTATACATATTTTTTTTCCTTCATTATATAAAAAATGTTGTGTGGCATGTTGAAGCTGGCACTGGCACTGTTTGATTCAAATAGTATTTGAATACTAGCTGGGAAAGATGAAGTAATTTGTCTGCCTTCATTCCTCTTTTTTTATCATTTTGGTCATCTGTTCTCTTTAGAAATCACAATCGTGATTCAAATGCTTTAAATTCTCTGCTGTTGTCAATCAAACATAACATATAGGCAGATGTGTGTATAGGCAGATATATATATTCAAAGCCTTATGGTTTTACAATGTATTATTCCATTAATTGTTTTACCATTTGCCATTGCTTGTCTCTTACATCATTTGTCTTTGTCTTCATTTAGATATAAAAGCAGAAATATGAAAAAGTTCAAGATAAGGAGAGACGAATACTTCCTAATTGGTGTTTATTTCTATGTTGTTTTGTAGGATCCAACCTCTACTGTAGAAAAGAGGAGGGAAGTCGTAATCCGAGGCCTGATTGAGTACATCGGGGAGAAGCCAGAGGACTTGATTTCAGATCAACAGGTACAATTTCCAATCTCTTTTTCAGGGTATAAAATAAAGTACCATACTATAAGCTGATCTGTCTTTGACACGTTTTGACAATAAACACACTATTTATTTTTTGTTCGTTTATGAATGCTCTTGTGTGTTTTTGAGAACACACATTTATGAATTAAAATAAAGGTTGCACCATTGCGAGTAGGATAAAAGTTAGTCTAGAGCCCTGTAATCGACTTATTTTAAGGTAATCTTATTTAATGTAATCTTCTGCTTGTTATATAAAATAAGTGATTAGTTATTTTGTAGTTTAACTTTAATTTGTGTTCTTTGCTGTTCTAAAGGTTAAAAATATTTAACAAATAAATGGTCTTTTTTCTCTTTTTTTATTTAAAAAAATAGCCATCGATGAGAGTATTGATAAAATACCGGACCGATAAGGAGTATCGTTAGGAGTAGTTGTAAAACTCAGCAAGTGCAGATTATCCCAAAAACGTACATTTTGGTCTCATATGACCATATGACATTCCCCTGTCCTCCTCTGGAAGGAATGGTCAATGGAAAACTTCAGTTGGACATAACTTAACATGTGCTGGCTTAAGCAGCGGGACCTAAATGATATGAATCGATGACTGTGTAGTGTGTAACTATGGTAACCTTTGTGACAGTGGTCCCAGCTCTCCTCAGGTCATTTTGACCAGGTCAAGGCAGATGTTAGTGATCTTATACAGTTGGATTTGCTAAGTACTAATAGTGGGAGTAATCTTAGTTGGTCTCTAATTGCTGTGATTTTGTTTCAAATTGGCAGCCTCACTTCAGTCGGCCTGTCCCAGGGCGTGGAGTGAAAGAATGATTTACTGTATAGGGCTTTCAGTGTCTTGAAAAGTGCTATATAAATACCATGTTACAAATACTATACATATAATCGGCTAAGTAGATTTTAAAGTGGGTATGACAAGATTAGACATTTTTTAAATGTTTACTTTATTATGTGAGATACCGTCTGTTATTTAAATAATAGTTTACGTGAATAAAATGATTGTGAAGAAAAGTGCAGGTAGAGTACTAAATTGATTACATCACACAAGGGAGACGCGATTTAAACAATTGTTACTGATGGATTGGGGTGGTTGAGTTTGAAGTAAAATAAATGGTGTCCTTTAGAGACAATTATCAAATTAACAACATATTGGTCCGAGAATATCAGCATAGCTTATCCGCCTTCAGTTTCTCTGAATTCTAAACGATTTGCATTGACCATCAAAATATATCAATGTTTAATTTATTTTTCCCTCTCAAATAGAATCTGGAGGAAATTGAGGACACTCAGCAGAATATCTCCTATCCACTGAAGATCGTCAAAGTCGGTGACACGTATGAGAACAACATTGATGGCCTCCAATGCATCACAGGTTTGGGCAATGTCGCCAAGGCCTCCTGCATTCTTGTTGGCGATATATACGCGTTGGACTTGAACTATCCATCCAAACTTCAGCAGACATTTCAAACTTTTCAGATTACTGATTGTTGCAAAGATACTCATGAGTGTGTCTAAAGACCAGTAGCAATATAAATAATCCATATTTGTCTATCAATCCTGTTCCTTGATTGTTGAGTTGTATTTTCCTCTGCATTATCCGCTGTTCTAGTTTAATTGTGCCAGAGGGAGAAAATACTGTACACTCTTGTAGAAAAATAATTAAATTTTCATTGAATAATAATCAATGAACTCATCAAATAATTGAATGTGTCAATAAATAATTTAAATAATCATTACAAGTAATAAAAAAGAGTTTGAGGAATGAGTTTGACAGATAGCTGGGCTAATAAGTTTACATCCCCAACATACTTTTCAGAGAATATGTATAATAACATACAAATCTTTCTTTTGCTCGTGATTAGTGATTCTATTATATAAAAAAACTGTTTACTCTTTTTAAATCATGACAACAGAAACTTCCCAAATGACCCTGATCAAAAGTTTACATAACCCTGTACTTAATGAGTACCTGTACATCAATGACAACCTGTAATGTTTTGTGGTAGTTGTGGATGAGGCTCTTGATTTTCTCAGATGGTAAATCTGCCAATTCTTCTTGGCAAAAAAACCTCCAGTTCATGTAAAACCTTGAGCTGTCTTGCATAAACTGCACATTTGAGATCTCCCCATTAACACTGGAGGATTTTTGCCTAGAAGAATAGGCAGATTTGCCATCTGAGAAAACCCAAGAGCCTCATCCACAACTACCACAAAACATTACAGGCTGTCATTGATGTAAAAAGGGACAATACTCAGTATTAAGTAACTTCACAATATAAATGAGAAGGAAGGTCTAGAACATGATTAAAACTAAACGTCTAAAAGAACATTTTGCATAACTCCTTAAAATATTTATTGACACCTTAAAATAAGTCTTGGTTTAATTCAATGAACATTTACTTATTCAATGACATATATTTCATGTATTTGTAATGGTGCATTAAAAAATAGTGCTAATGGAAAATCTGCTGAATGGTCTATTGGTATGTATGGTAAAAATATCAATACAAAACAATCCTTTAAAAATGTTTGCTCATATTTATTCTTTTCTTTTTTTTTACTTAAAACTGGAGTGGTGAGGAACAAAAATGTACAGAGTACTTCTGTTGGAAGAGAAATCAGATGGAAAAATGTTTCAAAATGTAACATTGACAAATATATTTTTATATATATTTACGTTTAATTGTGTTCACAACTTTATTAATATTGTGAAAAATAAATGTTGACATGGAAAGCTTCAAAGGTTTTATTTCAGAACACAAGCATATTGGTATAAATGTTTTAAAGTAATGTTTTTCAGAGCTAACATTCTTGGCAAAGATGATAATCTTAGTAGGTTTTTTTGTATTCTACTAGAAAACATGTTGGGAGAAAATATTAACTCAAAGAAATGTAATTGTTTAATCATAGCAAAAAATTGCTGGGAAAAAATGTTATCTTAAACTAATTTTATAATTCATTAGAACACTAACATGTTGGGTATAATTGATTGGCTCAAAGTAATTTCATTGCTTTAGCTTAACATCATTATGTTTAAAAAAATTATTATCTTAAAGTAATTTCATTGCTTTAGCTTAACATCATTATGTTTAAAAAAAATTATTATCTTAAAGTAATTTCATTGCTTTAGCTTAACATCATTATGTTTAAAAAAATGATTATCTTAAAGTAATTTCATTGCTTTAGCTTAACATCATTATGTTTAAAAAAATGATTATCTTAAAGTAATTTCATTGCTTCATCATAACACACAATTGTTGGGAAAAATGATAACCTTGAAGCAATGTCCTTTGTTTCTTTTGAAGTATTTGTTTTGTTTTATCTGTAAGCATAAAACGACAAAAGTTGTCAGAACATAATTTGGGCAATGCAACCACTTACGTCATTTTTTATGCTTTAGATTTAAGCAACACTTTTAACAGTGAGGAGTACTTCGGCATCCGCACAGTAAAGTGAAGATATCACTGCGCGGATGCCGAACTACTCCTGGTATTATTACAATTATTGTCATGGCAAGCAACTGTCATCATTTTTTTTCAGTGGCGGTCAAAGAGTTAAACAGTTTTAATGACTCATGTAAAACAAATGAGTGAGTTTAATTCAGTGTATATCATTTTCTTCTGCATTTGTTCTTGATGTTTTGCCTGATGAAGTAAAGGAAATGATAAGATAACAATTGCGAAAGGCTTCGACTCGCACTCCTCTCCCCATGTGACAGAGCACTCCAAGCTGCCAATACACTGAGAACTCCAAGGGCAGGATTTACATTATTAGCAGCAGTTTTACTTAGACACGTTTATTTACTCAGATAACAAGCTGTCGTTGCATACAAGGCAGAATCGAAACTTGCTGTCGGCAATAGACAATCTTCCGTTGAAAGGATCATTGACTCTGCATCCAAAGAGGAACAATCTTTCAAAGCACTGATTAATATTTCTTAATGGATTTATTTTGTCTTTAGAACCCATAGGGAGCATTTTGATTCCCTGTCTCAACAAACAGTTAAGTCCCTGCTGTATGAACAATATTAAACAGGGGTGTCAAACAGGCGGAGATGATTAAATATGTTATAAAATCCCATTCCTGTGCGGAGTTGTGAATTTTTAAAGAATACCCAAGAATGCTCATTCCTGCCACTAGGGGGCAGCTTACATTAAAAAAAGGAACGATTTTCACACGTGTCCAGCAGAGGGCACTGACATAATAAGAGATCAGGATATGAACAACATATTATAGGCATGTGGTAAACGGTCTGGCTGCCTCAGGGCGGCTATGGCTTCAATAACAGCTTACGACCACCAAGTGTGGAGCGAATGGATGCTTACTACTATGTAGCACTTTGAGAAACTTGTGACACAGGCTTGTAAAGTGCAATACAAGTGTAAGCTGTTGTTATTGATTAAGCTATAGTCAAGTTGGGGCTTTGACCAAATCACAGCTCATTATTATTATTCATTTATTGAAAAAATGTTCTCAATAGTATTTTCCTGTTTACATTATATGTGCCGTGGGAGCTGAATTTCGGCCCACAAACCAAAATGAGTTTGACACCCCTGGATTAGAAGATGAATTGATACAGATATTAAGTTCTTTAAAGTGCATATGACACATTACACACAATTCTGTTTATAGTTTAACTTCCTTTTTGGACGCTGACAGAAAGTGACATAGATAGCGGCAAACCATTTTAAACTGTGCCGACCATGTTATGTCAATGGGAAATGAGTGCTGGTGACAACAAACTGGTAACTTTCCGATCTGCGACTGGGAAAAAAGGCCTCGGAGCATCGCTCGTACTTGTAATTCCAACTTGTAAACTCTGAGACATCCATAGAGCGCCAAGATGAAGAAAGTAATGGCGCCCCCCCAGTGGAGGAGTGCAGCTAATGATAAAACGTTTGTAAAACCACTGCACCAATCAAGTGAACTTTACTTTTGGTCATTGCCTTCAATATAATGTTATTTAGAATGTTCTGAAACATTCATGTAAATTAGCATCATATTAGCTAACTGTTGTAGCATTAGTTTATCATTTGTTGTTACATTGATCCTTCTGTGGACCCACCACCTGCAGGAGGAGCCATAGGGGCTGGTGCAATGTGATTTGGGCAGTTCCAACAGCTGTTCCCACGACCCGGCAACGGACAACGGAAGAAAATGGATGGATGGATGGATGGATGGATGTTATATTGATTAACATACGAGCTGGAACGCTCTGAGGTCTTAAGTTGTAATTTTAAAGTGGGTAAAATACCGGTTACTAGTTGCCTGGCAAGTCAAACTGCTATGGAACTATACCTCTATGTCACTTCCTGTCAGTAGCTTAAAAACATTTATAAAAATAACTTTTCTGATCAACATGTCTTCATTAATTTGCTGCTTCACTGATATAAAAATGATAATTATGACTTACAACAGATATTATCTATCTAAACAAGTCTTTGTGTTTCTGTTTTTAAAAGCATTAAAAGAAGTCTATCCTCGTTCCCGTGGTCAAATGATATAACTGACATTATATCATCTCTATAGCGTAATGAAGTATTTAGGATATACTAATTCTGAGTATGATGTGATTTTTATATAGTTGTCTATGAATCTTGGAGATGTGAGCCGTCTGTTGCACGTGAACAGTCAATTATGTTTTCAGAGGGAGCAGACCATCTTTGTCTGAGTAACGTGATGCATTGCTGAAGGTCAGACCTCTGAAGAGCAACTCCTAAACAGTTGCTTCTGTAACTTTGACCCCTCTCTCACGTTCCGCTTATACCTGCTGCTCATCGCACACAATCAAAGCAAACGTGGGCCACGACAGGGGCAGGAGGAGCACCTACCGACTTTAGACGGTGTTTATATGGTAATCAGGTCATGCCACAGCTCTGCTGAGAGCAACGCAACATTCAGACAGGAAACTGCCAGCCTCACAAGAAAAGTGAACTTGATCAGCGCAGACAAGTCTACTGCTATTATAACCACAGATTTTTAAACAACAGTGGGATTTATTGTGTAATTCTTGTGGCAATTGGGGTCACATTTACAGGGAGATGATTTATTAATACAGACAATCACTAAGAACCTTGACATGGTGGCACAAATCAGTTTGTTGTTTATGGATAATTGTTCCTGTACAGTGTACACTATGCCACTTGGTTTTGGTGCTCCATGTAAGCATCCATGTAAGCTATCCCTGCCAATATCTTGCACCCTGCAGTCACTGTATGTGCTAGATTGTCTCAGGGGCTGACACCAGGGGTCTGGCTTAGTGTGGTAGATCTGGGCCTCCATTGCTCTGGTGCTCAAGGCCTGTTCCTATGTTCCTAAGTATGGAGTGAATGAATAATCAGCTGTGAAGCGCTTTGGGTGTCTTGAAAAGCGCTATACAAATCAAGAGATTATTATTATTATTATGCAGCTATGACGAGTGCCTCTGAGCAGTGCTGATTTCTTGATATCAGCCATTTCATACATCCCATGTCGGGGCTTGTCCTCCCATGACAGAACCTCCAGCACCTCATCCTCTGTTCCCAATTGTCTCATGGAACCCTCCATTCATGGTTAGGAGCCTCTGTGTCGTAACATCTATGGTCTGTATCACTTCCTTTGGTCAGCTTATTATTCCTGTAGGATATCTAATTACTGGCACGGCGTAGCTGTTTTTTGCCTGGAACTTGCAATTGAAATCTTGTTTGAAATTGCCATTTGTTTCCAAGGTACTTGGAACTGTCCTCAATGTATGCTATTGTTCCTTCTGGGATTAAGACCCCCTTTGTGTGGACTACCTTCCCTTTCTTAGTCACCATCCGACCACACTTTTCTAGTCCAAATGACATCCCAATGTCTGCACTGGTGCACCTGGTAGTATGGATCAGTGTTTTTAAAAGAAAAAAACATAAGACGTCCCATTTGCTGTTTGCCAGAAGATATCAGCAAACAGAAAATGGGACTTCTAATGGTTTTCTTTCAAAAATGGCTTCTTCTAGCCACTTTGCCATTAAGGCCAGATTTGTGCAGTGTACGACTAATAGTTGTTCTGTGTCCAGTTTCCCCCACCTGAGCTGTAGCTCTCTGCAGTTCATCCAGGGTCATCATAGGCTTCTTGGTAACAGCTCTGGTCAATGCTGTCCTTGTTTGGTCAGTAAATTTAGGAGGACGGCCGGGTCTTGGTAGGTTTGCTTTGATGCCATACTCTTTCCATTTCTGGATGGTGTATTTAACTGTATCTTTGAGAGATGTTCAAAGCTTTGGAAATCTTTTGATAACCTAACCCAGCCATATACTTCTCAATAGCTGTTTTGTTATTCCCCATGTAAAGCGTCTTTGAGTGTCTAAAAAAGCGCTATACAAGTTTGATGTATTATTATTATTATTATTATTAACTTTATCCTGTCTGGTGTGTTGTTGGACTTCATGATGCTGTCTGCTCCCAATAGTCTCTTAACAGACCTCTGAGACCATCACAGATCAGCTGTATTTGAAGTGAGATTAGATTACACACTGGTAGACTCTATTTAGTCATTAGATCAACATGTGCTCATTCAGAAATCTTCATTCAACTTCTTAAAGCAATTGGTTGCACTAAAAGGAAACGGGGGCCGGTACTTATGCACATCCCACTTTTCAGTTTTTTATTTAAAACAAAATCATGTATCAATTTCATTTCACTTCAAGTGTGTGTTACTTAGTGTGTGTCTTTCACATAAAATTTCAATAAAAATATATGTATGTTTATGGTCCATAGTGTGGCAAAATGTAATACATGATACTTATGCAACCCACCGTATATGCCATATTTGATGGAGACTGATGGCAAGTGGCTTGACATTGGCCTCAAGGGTGGTTTTCAACAACCTCATCGAGTTTGCAATGAAGACTCCAAGAGTCCTGTTGATGTTGTATAGCTCCAAGCATTCAATGATCCAAGTGTGTGTCATTGAGACATAGGCTTTCTTTTAATCAATCCAGGCAGTCCTCATGTCAGTGTTTTGGGTTCTCCCGTCTCAAGTGACTGCTCGGTCCACCAGGAGCTGGTGTTTGACTCCTCTAGTATTTTTTTGATGTCCTTCTGAGCTGTGTTCATGAATTGGGATCAATGTGTGATCAATGTGCCTGCTTATCTTCTGTGATGCCGGACATGAGCTTCCATGTTGTGGAGAGGCAGTTTATTGGCCGATAGTTGGATGGGACAATTAGCCATTCCGAGTGAGTCCCTTTTCTGTGTGCTGCCAGGCGCTCATAGAGTGCAGTCACAAGCCAGTAGGCATGGATTATGTCAAGGCTGCCCAATTTTTCATACCGGAGACACTTTTTCGGACGTCTGTCACTGTAATGGTGTCTGGATTCTGTTCAGGGAGGTTGATGTAATTCTCTCTCACAGCCACCAGCCACTGAGCACCGCTGTTGTGTGATGCCTCTTTCTCCCATATGCTCTGCTATTGTTACCCTGTCATTGAGAGTACTCTTTCAGTGGTTGAGGCGAGAACGGCCCGTTTATTCATCTGGCTTCATTTTGCCTCTGTTTGTTATCTGGCCTTACCTTTTGAGTACTTGTTTGTTTTATTGCACCTTTCTAGGCCGCTTTCTGTTGACTCTCTTCTCTGTGTAGAAAATGCATTCTTGAACTACCGGTTTGGCAAAGATATGAACTCAGTGGATGTGATCAACCATCAACTTCACATCCCAACATGTACCAGGCACTTTCATTTCTTCTCAACATCATTTTTATCTAGTATGGCATGGTGGCCAAGTGGTAAGGTGTTGGTCTTATAAATCAAACATCATGGATTCAAACCCCACCCACGCTGTTAAAAGCAACATGAAACCTGTATAAATAAGGGACTGTGTACACTAGGGCTCCCCACCTTCATGTGTTACATATACAGTACAGGTCAAAAGTTTGGACACACTTTTTATGTCTTGGCTTTTCTTTATTTTCAAATTAAAACCAATTATTAGTAGTTTTCAACATGTTTGAGAAGTCAAAACAATTCTGTGACACGTCGTTCCAGAAAATGTCAAAAGTGTAAAGCAGTAATCACAGCGAGAGGCGGCCACTTGGAAGAATTTATGTCAAGTTTTTTTTGTTTTGTTTTTTACACAATTGCTTATTTGTTCACTCATAAATGAATGGCTTAAGAGAGAATCTACCATGGAAACAGTTTTGAAATTACAGAAAAAACGAATACATAAAAAAAAGCGTTTCCAAACTTTTGACCCGTACTGTATGTATTCCATAAATGTTGCTGTTGAGAATCTGCACTATATAGGCTAAATTCACAGGCTAAAGGAGAAATGTATGTCATATTTTTGGTAGTTGATGTAGTCGCAGTTTTATGAGGCAAGCCATGGTGGCCCAGTGGTAAGGCGTTGGTCTTGTAAACCAAAATTGTGGGTTCAATCCCTTCCATGTCACTGTAAGAGCAAGTGAAGCTTTAAATGAAAAAAAGGGTTACTATCACAAAGATAAATAAATCCTGAAGGTTCCTGTATCACAAACACGTTATAAAAAAGTTCTGCTCAAGCCTGATGTGAACATTTACACCTTTTTGTCTGGTCAACGGAAACTCATAAACGTCTCTTCCCATTATGTGATCTTCTGGAAAACAGGGGCAACCATGTACCAAAAAAATCCTAAATTGTTCCTTTGTCCACCCTGACCTTCAGGCAAAATAGGCATGGTGGCCAAGTGGTGAGGCGTTGCTCTCGTAAATTCATGAGGTTCCAACGTTAGGGGTCGGGACCCTTTGCAGGGTCGCGGGACACTGAAGCGGGGGTTGCAAAACAATTTCAAGACAATTTCTTGATAAAAATTAATGACAATGAATTTGAAGTATTTTTATTAAATTTTTATTGTTTATTTTAGTGATCTTGAGCCAAATATAAAATACGTATATTATTAAAACAAACATTAATAAATTAGATTTTAAATGTTTTTTTAACCTGAATTTATTATAAATGTTAATTACATTTTATAATGGTGGGTCCTGGGTTGTTGTTAATCAACAATCATGGGTTCCATGCTTTTAAAGGTTCTATATCATGCAAAATTGACTTTTTGGAGTTTTTAACCATGTTGTTATGCTATTTCCTTATCAAAAACACCCCCAGAGCGGTTTTTGGCTTCATTCACGCAGTTCTAAGTAATCCTCCTGAATCGTGCTCTCTGAGCAGCTGCTCCGCCCTCTCCTGGTAAACCACTGAGTTGTGACACTCTGACGTATTTTACATCATAGTGTCAAACAGGAAGTGCCAGACCTCTGTAATGTAATGCCTCACGGCCTGATTTTAATTTGTAAAACAGCTTTTTCATTATTTCTGTTTTAAGAAAGAAAAGAAAAAGTAAAAAAAGAGCAAGTGCCTGACGCGTGCCGTGCACGCTGACCCTGTGGAGTAAACAGATGCACCCCCTGAGCGTCTGAACCGATATCATGTTTGCACCGAAAGTTATGAAGAAGGAGATCTTTCTAACCTTCTCTGGACACGCCTGTTTTTTTTTCTTACCTAACGATAATGTCACGGAGAAAATGTGCGTTTGAGAGAACAGGACTTTACTAAAGTGGATTAACTTTTATAACCAACGCGAGTCCCATAATGTAAACACCCGAAGGTGAGTAAATCAAAACGCGTGTTAGCGTGTGTGTTAGCCATTTATGAAGCTGTGTTGCAAATGTCAACTCCTTATAACTGCATTGTGAAGTAACTTCAGTTTTCGCTGTGATATTTATTTTTCTTTTACTGCTAAAGTTGCATAAGCTGCATCTACTTGGAGAGAGGGGCGGAGTTAACTGAATCGAAGCGTCTTGTCTTCCGGGTTGGAAAAATATCTCCAGAAAATACCTATTCTTACAAAGCTAAGTGCTCCATAGTGGTAGAGGTACAGTATATCATATAAATGCCTATAGTTTACTTTGGAATGGCTAAAATAGCATGATACAGATCCTTTAACATCACGAGCACAAATTAGCAGTTTTCTGTTATATACAATATAAATCATACTCCCCAAAAAAATGCCAGCTTTTAGTTTAGTTTATAGTTTAGTTTATTCGTTTATTTCAACAGGGACAATGTGCAAAAAACATGAATTAAAGATGCTTTGCACCAGATTTAGCTTGAGCCAGTTTCCATCTGCAGTCCCTGAGCAGATGAGTTACAAATTGTACAATATAAAATATATTTAACCACTCAAATCCAAATATTTATTCATACATTACAGCCGTCAGTCCACATAGAATCATTTTAAATTTACTACAATAAAACATCACTAAAGGTCATATTTACAATTACAGTGCTGACACGTGCTTTCCACATCACTTTCCTTGTATACGCACATTGACGAGTGACGTCACGCACACGTGATTCTGAACTGGAGGGCAAAAGGAAAGCACAGGCCTTCGTACTCCATTATAAATTAACTGAAAACTTTGGACAAAAGATCGTGCTAAATATGGCTAAATCAATATAGTGAACACACACGCCCCTGTAGGCCTTACAAACAAACGAGGGAAGGAGAGGAGCGTAAAGTTTCATAGATTTAAGATCAGATCTAACATGAAGAAAACAACAGCTATTGCGATTGAATTTGTTCACTTCACGTTATTAGAGGTAAGAAAATAAAAAGCTACTCCACATGCACAGACACAAAAAAGTTACTACCATCAAGTGCCTACATCGTGTCTGCTAAAGCCTCAGTAGATGTTCCTCATGCTGTACAAGTGAGGACAATCCAGTCACAGATCAGACTTTTGAAACAAGCACTTTTGAATGTACAACGGTCATTTTCTTCAAATTGTGGGGATGCTTTATCTTCTTTTGGTGAACCTTGGTGATTTTAATGATGTTTAAGTGCTGATTATGATAATACTGGTTTAGGTGAAAATGTAGACTTAAGTATTAAAAATGACTTTAGACTGTTAGTTTAATATTATGTGCGCAGAGGTTTTATTTTTTATTTTTATGACGTTGTGTCTGTAGTATTTGGCACGGATGAAATGGGCTTTTTGCTTGCACCAGTCCGATTACAGCAGTAGCTCGAGATCCTCGACACAAAGATGCTCCGAATTAGTCACTCTTTTGGTTTAAAGTTGTTAGATGGTCTGTCAAGCGACTGTGTTGCCGGTGGATGTCTTAAAATGTTGTTGGAGATATTTTGAGTGGGCTGTGTTGATTGTGGAGCATTGTGGAGGCGAGCCTTTTATGCCCTCCGGCGTAGTGCGCATGTGCGGGATCACCGACAGTAAACAATAACATTCAACGTGCGTATAGCGAGAGACATCCTTCAGGTCTAAGGAAAGTTTCAGACTCTGTGGGAGTTTGTTCCATTCTTTGACGCCTTTGAATGAGAAGGATGTCTGCGCAAAGGCTGAGTTATGTTTTGGCAGTCTACAGTCATTGCCACTTGTGGACTTTTAACTGGCTACATAAAAACCCAGTGGAAACCAATAACCTTTGGAAGAAAAATACATTATATAAGTTTATTGCAATGCTACTCTAGCTTTACCATAGGCTGGTGTTTGATTTAGTAATTATTTTTGGTGGATGTCCATGTAGGCATGGTGGCCAAGTGGTAAGCGTTGGTCTCGTAAACCAAAGATCGTGGGTTCGATCCCCACCCGTGCCTCTGTAACTGCAGATCATAATGCAATATTTGGGTGAATAAAGTATGTTATAACATAGTGTTCTGAAGTATATTGTACAGTTGCATATTACTATGAAAACTGTTTTGGTCAAAATAATAACCCTTGGAAAGGAGAATGGGCCTCACACTTAGGGTTGCCAGGTCATATGGCTAAAAAAAGTTTGGAAATTAACTTAAAGTGTATTATTTCCACAATCCCAGCACATTTCTCCAATCAAGTTCTAATTAGTGCAAGTGTACAGTAGGCCTTCAGTTAAAGCTCAGTGACTTATCTCTCAAATGGGAAATAACATCACATGTAGTCAACCTTGTGTCTTTTTATGCAGTTTAACCCAGCAGTTTTCTACTTTTAAGACTTTAGTTAACTCCGCCTAACGTCACAGGTGCCCAGTAGCCGCCTAGAAATATGGTTTGACCCCCAAAAAATTCATACAAAAGGTTTTTCAACAGTTTTCTGTAGTATCAGGTGTGCTTAATAACATACCAAAAGTCTACCACAGTCTGACCACTGGAAAGGTCTAATTTTCAAGATGGCGTCCAAGAGTGTCGCCAAATCCTTAAAATGCCCATTACTCCTTTATTATTCACCCTAGACAAGTAATTTAGGTGTCTAACTCCATGTTTCAAATAGGCTTGTTCAAATTGTAGTGGCATGATTACATAATTGTGAAATAGAAGATGGTGGACAAATAGTATTTATTAACATTAGCGAGGTTGTCACGGCTTACATCGCTTCCCAGAGGCTGAGAGGGATATGGATGGGCTCATTTTAATGCTTGCAGTTTACTCATTTTAAAGCCCCAACCCTCTTCTTCCCAATGCAATAAAAGGTAAGTTTCCACAACATTTACTCACGCACAGAGATATTCGCTAAAGTCAGCGAGGCGAGCGACCGTGTTGGCCCTGATATGGTAGACCTGGAATGGTTTTAACCTCTCTGTTATCTTAGCATATTAGCAATTAGCACATTTAAATTATAGTGAAATGATTACAATAGCAAAGTGATTACAAATATCTTATTTATTTTTGAAGAAATACCTTTGATTTGCACCAGATTTACAAATAGTCATTGTCACACTCTTTCTCCCGTAAAAGCAGATTATCAATATCAATCAATCAATCAATCAAACAAACTTTATTTATAAAGTGCTTTTCATACCATGGACTCTGCCCGAAAGTCTAATGACACCGACTCACTGAGTAAGAGTACAAAACCTCTTACTCAAAAATCCATCCAGTTTTAGCATGACATAACTTTTTATACTACTCCGAGCACACATCATTACATCAATCATGTTTACAGATTACAGTTTGTTTAGTCATTGGTCCAAGTTTGCTGCAGTTGGGCTGTCTTACAGAGGAATAGACCACAGAGCTTGCTTGGTCACGTGTCTGATGTGGCCTACATTTTTGATTAACACTTTTAAGGCATTCTCATTTGTTGCAATGTCATTTGTATTGTATTTCTTGTGACAATTAATTATGTCCCCAAGCCAACGCGGGCTTACACATGTAGCAGTTAGAGCATTGGGCATTGCACCTCCCTGGTCGTCTCTGGCTGTCCGATCACTTTATAAGCCCAGACAGGAGCCTTCACACCGGGCTGCGCAGCGTAAATATAGGCCTCCCCCCGTATACCCGTGTCACCTTGTGTGCTCACAGATAAATCAGCTCGGAGATGGACCGCTGACCTTGTTGGGGACGGAGGCGGATGTCCACACACGTGATGTAGAGACATGTCCACACAGGAGGAGAGGGACGGGGAACGGGGGCGGAGGGGGTGGGATGTGAGCGCTGTTTGTGTCAACACACCGGAGCTGACAGCTGACAAGTACACAACAGGCCTGTTTTCTGCTACGTTTGAGCCGATCAAGCACTGACTGGGTTTCGAGGACACATGACAAGAAGAAGAAAAAATATACAGTGCCTCTCAAAAGTACTAATACACCTTGAACATTTGGACATTTTGTCATGTTTACAACCATAAACATAAAGATTTTAATTTCAATTTTTTACTGAAAAGTAAAAACTGAAAAGAAAAGTGGCGTGAAAAGTACAGATGAAAAAGTGAACCACCTTTTGCTGCAATAACAGCAGCAAGTTTTTGGGGTATGACTCACGAGATTTGCACATCTAGAGACTGACATTTTAGCCATTCCTCTTTACAAAACAACTCAAGCTCTGTCAAATTAGAAGGAGAGCGTTTGTGAACAGCAGTTTTCAGGTCTTTCCACAGATTTTCAATAGGATTTAGGTAGGACTTTGACTGGGCCATTCTAACATTAATATGTTTGTTTTTAAACCATTCCATTGTAGATTTAGCTTTGTGTTTAGGGTCATTGTCCTGCTGGAAGGTGAATCTCCGCCCAGCCTCAATCCTCTTGCTGACTCCAGCAGGTTTTCCTCCAAAATGTCCTGTATTTGCTCCATCTATCTTCCCAACTATTTTACAATCTTCCCAGTCCCCACTGAGGAAAACCAGCCCCATAGCATGATGCTCCCCCACCATATTTGACACTGGGGATGGTGCATCAGGACGATGAACAGTGTTAGGTTTGCACCATACATAAGTTTTGCATTTGGGCCAAAAAGTTCAATTTTTGTCTCATCTGACCAAAGCACCTTCTTCCACATGGTAGCTGTGTCCTCCATATGACTTCTAGCAAACTTCAAACGGATTTCTTATGGCCTCCTTTCAATAATGGCTTTCTTCTTGCCACTCGTCCATGAAGGCCAGATTTGTGTAGAGTAGACTTATAGTTGTCCCATGTACAGATTCCCCCAGCTCAGTGGCAGTACGTCGCAGCTCCTCCAGAGTTATCTTGGGGCACTTGGTTGCATTTCTGACCAGTGCTCTCCTTGTTCGGTCTGTTAGTTTAGGGGACGCCCGTGTCTTGTAAGTTCGCAGTGGTGCTATACTCTTTCCATTTCCGAATGATGGATTGAACAGTGCTCCGTGAGATGTTCAAATCTTGGGAAATCTTTGTATAACTTAACGCTGCTTTAAACTTCTCCACAGCTTTATCCCTGACCTCTCTGGTGTGCTCCTTGGCCTTCATGATGTTGCTTAGTGAGCAATACACTCTGACCATAGCTCTGAGGCCCTCACAGAACAGCTGGAATTATACTGAGAGTAGATTACACACAGGTGGCCTCTATTTAATGGTTAGGGCAAGGTGTGAACATTCTGCAGTCATTAGAATGTTATAAAGACATTTAATGCACTCAAAAATGCTGTATGAATACTTATGCACGCCCCACTTTTCACTTTCTATTTTTTGAAAAATAACAGAATCATGTATCATTTTGCTTTCACTCACAGTTGTCTGTTACTTGTGTGTGAACTTTCAGTAAAAATCAAATAAAATATTAATGTTTATGGTGTAAACATGACAAAATGTGCAAAGTTCAAGGTGTATTAGTACTTTCGAAAGGCACTATATATTTGAAGCAAGTACAACAGGTTAGGAGGAGCATTACCTACTGCTTATAGTTAACCTTAAGTAGGAAAAACAAACAATCATGCATAGTGAGTGAAAAAGAGAACTCTCTTTTCTCCAGTGTGAAATCAATAAAGTCTTCTCTTTTCTTGCAAATGAGCTACTTATCAATTATTCATTATTAGGGTTGCAAAAGGGCTGAAATTCCAGATACTTTCCGGAAATTGTCTGGAAACTTTCAAGGTGAAGTTTAGCTTGGAAAGTTGGGAATTTAAAAAATCAACTGTCAAAATGCTTAAAAATTATATGATAATTTTTTTGCACTTTTGTTGAATAAACAATTGGTGAACAATTAGTTATCGATCTATTATGTTTTTAACCCCCAGACCCAAACAACAAGTGTGTCCTGCTTAACTCATGATTTAGTTTGATCAAACTGTGATCGGTTAAACTCACCTGTCTCTAACGCATATCATGATAAATACTGACCAATACTGCACGAGGAGTGGATTGGACCTGTCTATGACACAGAGCTGCATTAAACAGAACAGACCTACAATATAGACTTTTAAAACAATATAATATTGTAAAACTGCACACATGTGAATATGTGCAAGATGGATACAAACATGGAATGAATCTATTATTCCATTTCCGAAACCACAACCTAAAACACTGTCCTCCTCGAACCCTGGCGTGATAGGGATGATTTCTTTGACACTTTTTGTCTCTGGTGTGATAGATATTTCAGTGTATAACTATCAAATCAAATGTTTGTGCTTCAGTTTATATCTGCCTGTAAAGAAGCAACCTTCAGTTGTGTTAATTCCCTCTTTATTCCCAGTAATTTCCCATCGTTTCCATTAATTCCCTTGGAAAATGTCCAATGTTGAAAAATTCTATTCATTATATCTATGAATAAACTCTAATGGATAAAACTTTAAACAAGGATCACTTTTCTACCCTAAATATCCTGGGCTACGTGACAGGATATTAGGTTACATTCATAAAAACAACTCAAAACATGACGTGAACCGATCATTAAAAACAATTGCATTGCTGCAGCCCTAACGCTGAGGCCTGTTGTGCTGCCTCCACATGAGAAGCATATGCCCTTATTTCAGGAGGTATTATATAGTAAAAAACAACAACATAACAAAACAACGTGGACAGCCTGGGCCTAACAATAACCTCAATTTGGCTGGAAGCTTGTCATTGCAAAGGTCCTAATAATAATCATAATATAGATGTAAATAACAGACATAAAAACAACTGCGCTGTTTGAGTGGCCTGTAGAGAAAGCCCCAGTCCCATTAGCCTAATCAGTCATGAGCAGAACAAAGATTTTTGCACACTTCATTATGTGACGTCCTTGGACCGAGGACGCTGAACAAAGTACTTCCTTCAAGGTAAGGGCCCTGTTGCTTTGCTTCACCATCACGCTGCCAGACAGTCCCCAAACTGGGCTGTTTTCACACTTTTAAGAGGGAAAGCAATGTGCCGGAAACAAATTCAACAAGATGATGTTTTTTTTTTTTTCTACAGGGCGGCAGAGGTGTGATGGATGAGGAGGGTAAGGCCATCATCCCAAATGGTGCCCAGATCCTTAGCCCCACAAAATAGAGAGATTAAATTAAATTGGTTCTCTTTCCTTGCAATGAGAAAAACTCAGGATTATCAAACAGTCTATAATTGTACACAAAGTTGCAGCAGTTATCTATGACTTTCCCAGTTTTAGCCAAGGCATCAAACTGAGTAGTAGTTGTTCACATGGCTGATCTCGGCTGTTGGGTCAGACTTGGGTGTTTTGCGCGCAGGATTGAAGAGCTAGATGGTGCGAATGTAGAACCCGGGCCTTAGTTTATGATAAAGTGTAGGAGAACTGCCAGGCCCTATGATTGAGCGTTGAACTTCATAATTGTGACAAACGTAAAGAATTCACCAAGTTCTTGCAACTTATGTGACTCAATCTGATGCACCAGGAGCTTCTCTTCACTCATTTGGTGTATCAAACAAATTGCGGAAGTTTATTTCTTTGCATCAGAACCATAAAGCTTTTATCGTAATTTCACGATTCCGGATAACAAAATCTAAAGTTTGATACTTCCCTATGTATTTTAAATACAGTGCCTCTCGAAAGCACTAAAACACCTTGAACTTTGCACATTTTGTCATGTTTACAACCATAAACATAAAGATTTTATTTTCAATTTTTTACTGAAAGTTCACACACAAGTAACAGACAACTGTGAAGTGAAAGCAAAATGATACATGATTCTGTGATTTTTCAAAAAATAGAAAAGTGAAAAGTGGGGCGTGCATAAGTATTCATACAGCATTTTTCTGAGTGCATTAAATTGCCTTTAACATTCCTCCCCACTTTTCACTTTTCTATTTTTTGAAAAATAACAGAATCATGTATCATTTTGCTTTCACCAGTTGTCTGTTACTTGTGTGTGAACTTTCAGTAAAAACTTCAAAATAAAATCTTGTTTATGGTTGTAAACATGACAAAATGTGCAAAGTTCAAGGTGTATTAGTGCTTTCGAGAGGCACTGTATATAAAGGAGGGGCTCAATTTATTTCTTACATCCAGCAGAAGTCTGAAGTTCAGTCTAAAGTAGAATCTCCATGACTTCCTCCTTCACCCATCGCTGTGTGGCAGACTGAAGACCAATGAGGCCTCAGCCTGTTTACTGGAAAAAAAGAGCACATTGTATTTACTTAAGTGCCATGTTAGTGTTACACTGGGGAAATAAATGAGATACATGACTTAATCTATGATTTAAATAAATGAATAAATGACAAAGACTTAATCTCTAATTTAATTATTTTTTGTTAAATTTGTGTCCGTTTGAACTAATCTAAGATCAGATAAAGATGTTGATGGGACAAGCATAAATCACTCTTGAAATCAGTCAAATTAACGTTTACTTTAAAAAGAATTATTTTATTTTATTTTATTTTTCACTTCAAATGATACAAAATATGTTACTTTATCTAAGACCAGACCAAACTCAATCAAACTTGAACTCAAATAGATTTATGTCCGTTTTTTCTTTAAGATGATTATTCTTTCTTTTTGCACTCATGGTGTCTCATCTTAAGTCAACTCTGGAGTGGTTCACATTACACCATGGTTGGATCATAACACGCCAAACAGTTTCAAATTAACAGTGGAACACCTGTGATGAAGCGTCTCATGTTGCTTTTTATTTTGTTTATTAATGACATTAATTTTGTGACTCAACAAACAGGTAAATTTTGTTGTGTGCTGATGACACCAGTATATTTCAATCAGGAAGTGATTTGTTGGAGCTATCGGAAAGAATTGAAGAAGAAATGTTAAAAGTGAGAAATTGGTTTAACGAAAATAAGTTATCTTTAAATTGGGACAAAACGAACTATATGATTTTCAGTAATCATAGCAAAATTGATAATGTGAAAATTACAATTGATGGAGTCAGTACAAAAAGAGTCAAGGAAGTTAAGTTTCTAGGTGTTGTTTTAGACAAAAAATGAAAGTGGGAAGCTCATATTGACTATGTAAAAAGAAAGGTCAGCAAAAGTATTGGCATTTTATATAAAGTTAGAGATTTGTTTGATTGTAGCTTGTTGAGTTGCTTTATTCCTCAATGATTCTCACATATTTCAGTTATTGTGCTGAAGTCTGGGGTAACACATATACTTGTACCACCAAGCCCTTGTTCCTGCTGCAAAAAAGAGCAATTAGAATCATCAGTAAGAAAGGTTATAGAGAGCACACTAATCCTTTATTTATTGAAAATAAACTTCTTAAATTTAAGGATCTCGTCGACTTAAACATTTTGATTATTATGTGGAAAGCTAAACAAAAAAAACTGCCAAATGATTTTCAAAGTAATTTTGTTGCACAAGACGTTTCCCATAGAAGAAAATATAATTTTCGGAATATGTTTGCCACTCCGCTCGCTCAGTGAACCAGCGCTCCCGTGTGTCACTGCGGCACGCTCGAAACTCACAGAAGGTCTGACCGGTGTTTGACTACACTGCGTCACGCCCACTCGTTCATCTACAAAGCCAATGTGGCAAAACAGGAGGGCCATAACAGTATTACAATGCCATAAAGAGCAATGTAGTATGCATTCCCATAATCTGGAATTAATCACAGGCTGCTGACTCTCTGTTCACCAACCAAAACACGGAAACAGTTTAGATCATGACAGAAAACCTGGAATACATTTTTCTACAGCATAACTTTTAATTTGATATCCCGCCATTTTTTGTATTAACTTCAAAAATGTCAATCTTATGGTAACCAAAAGAATGTTTTAGAACCTCAGCCTTTTGCGTGATCATAGTCTGTACTGAGCTTTTGTCCCTGATGTAAACAGCCATTCTCATGACACTCCCCAGATGTTCACCATTATCTGCGGCGCGTGGCCTCAAACACCTGCTCTCCGTCATCCTGCCGTCTCAACCGGTGTCTGGGATTTCCTCCCCCGTTCTGTTTGGAGAGCGGTGAATCCTTGGCTGGGCTAATGCTCTGATGAACGACCTCCGAGCAAACATTCCCTTTTATCAGCCTCAGCCCCATTACCTGGGAATGGAGCTCATCTGTCAGTCAGCAACGCGCCGTTTGCCTCCAGAGATCGGCGCCATCAGACGGTGAACGCTCGCGCCACACACCACACGCGATAAAACTAAGCTCATAACCAGACTATCCATGACATTGCTATACTTTGAATGGTAAAACATCCTTAACCATTTATACGTGACTATCGGTAATTTACGCACACTTTACATATGGCCTCCCTGCTGCACACTCAGCCAATCAGAAGAGATCACACTACATCACAGATCCCACTACTGTAGCATTTGACCAATCAGCAGAGACCAGTCGGGCTCTCAACTCCCCTAAATTAGACTGGCTAAATTCATGGTACATTTCTTTACATAACTGCAAAACTAACCATGGTAAGTTGATGAAACTCACACATTTTATTGGTGAATAATTGTGCTAAGTGATCATATATGTGTTGGTTTTGGAGGACGTAGTAAAATAAGTGAAATTACAGCATGAAAAAGGCAGGCACCATATTTGATCATACTTAAACCTAAAGTTAATTAGTTTTGTCCATATTTGGACATGCTCGTTGCACCTATTATTCATACTTACAGTATTTTCTTGACAAAAGAACCAAAAGAACTTAGGACTATGTTTTTATGTTGCCAAAGGTTATTTTTAGTAAAACTTTTAGGGGATTGATATGAATTTTAGGGAAATATGTACTGTAAGTTTTCTGTCATCATTTATGTATAAAAAATGATAGAGCCAGATTTAAATGTATGTTTTTATTTTGTTGATATATTATTCGTTACAAAGAGGGGATTTTGGATCTTGTTTAATTTTCAGATAAGCTATTTATAAATGAAAAAATCTGTAAACACTAATTTTGGACCTTTTTGCTGTTCAAAGCTCAATAAATTAGCCTAGAAATTAGATATTAAAAAATCCTTAAGTATAACACTTTAAAATATTGTTAAATTCAACAATGGGAAGTTTGGAGTGTGTAGGAGCTACTAAAGTGGAGATGTTACAAGAGTAGGGTTAAAAACCTAATTTTGAGAAAAGGGGCCTAAAGTAATGTCTGCACATGCGCGTGTATATTCATCCCGGCTTCAGCCGCAGTTGTCTCCCTGAAAAGAAATGACAATAATTTGGATCACAACATCATCTCGGTCGCCTGTTGTGTCACACACGGTTACTAAATGAGTCAATATTTCTGAAGGAATAAGCGTCGTAAACGGGCCAATGCGCTACGATGTTTTAGTTATATATCCTGGATATCTCTGTCTCGCTAGCGACAAAATGTCATAAACAAGCATTGTAAAAAGTACGTTTTGTCTTTTTTTTAATACGCTGACATTAAAACAAAGAGATGTTAAGGGAGAAAACAAGCAAAATCTCAACATTGACCATTGCGCCAAAAAAAACATCTTTTAACACTTGGATTTAAAACAAAACTTGTAGTGTTTCGTAGCAGTTCCAACCATCTGAACAGTGGATGTTAGGAGTCAGATAAGCTGCTTAGACACAAACACTATTTTGCTGTATGTGAACATTATTTAAAAGAATCTCCAGACAGTCACTGAGGACTAGACAGGGGCACGGCTGAGTCCCTTTATGTTTTCCAAACTGGATTTCATTTCGATCAGGCAAACCTCAGTGTGGGGCATACTGTATTCTGCTTTCTGATTGGATAATGACCCTTCAATCATACAATTCAAATTTCAAATTGAACCATGCATGAAAAGAATATTATCAAGACAAACTCTACAAACTCTCCCTTGAAATCTTTGCACCCTACAGCAAGTTGTTAACACGCAGCAAGTGATCATCTAGCAGGAACTCACTGTCCACCGCGGAATCTTTAGAAAACATGATTATTCGAACAGGTTCTAAGCTAATCTTAATGGAAATGAATACAGACAGGAAGTACCGGCGCTCACAACTTCAGGTCAGAGGAACTAGCGTGGCCACAATGTGCCACAGCCAGTTCATCTTTTTTTTAGAGGGATTTTTTAATATCTAATTCCTAGCCTGATTTATTCAGCTTTGAACCCAAAAAAAAACAGGCGGAATTTGAGTTTTTACAGATTTTTTCACTTATGATTAGTTAATTGAAAAACTAAACAATATATCCAAAATCCCCTCGTAAAAAATATTAGTTACTAATATGTCAATAAAATGAAACCATACATTTTAATCTGGTTCAATCCATTATTTTGATTTTGTTGCCCAAAATATAGGCAATTTTGGCCATTTTCATGTACAAAATGTCTTATTTATATATGAAAACATAAAATGACAGAAAAATGCAATGGCCCCATAGAGCAGGGGAGGAGAGGCTGAATGCTAACAACATGTTATGTGTCCATCCATTTCTTCTTTAATCAGGGCCGGGTCGCGGAGGCAGCAGTCTGAGCAGAGATGCCACGACTTCCAGATCCACGCTGACCTCCTCCAGCTGTTCTGGGGGGGGGACTCTTAATAAAGTAAAGTTTCCAAATACCGTTTCCAAACGCTTCAGCGCATTGAGGAGCGGCAGCAGCAGGTGCCGTCCCTGGCCTGGAGTGTGGATCAGCCAAGTCTGCGTGAAGTTTCATCGCATACTGCAGGTACAAAACGGCACAGCGTGGGGTCCAACAATTTTTAACGCAAGTGTAACCTGCATTTCCTGAGGTAGTCTTACTTTTGCGGGTCAACTTACCGTGAGGCTGCAGCCCCTTTTCCTTTTACCTGCGGGTTCCTCTGTCCCTCCTACACTACTCCCTGTGACTGTGGCTGGTGGTGTGCGTCTTTGGCGGCTAAAGCTATTCCTAGCGCTAATTTTGCTTTAACCTGCACTCTTTGATTCTCCGATAACGGGTGAGTTCTTAAAGGGGGGTATTATGCTTTTTTCAATCACATAGCACCAGTCTATAGCATACTACAATGATGACGTAACCTTCTGTTGGTCTGTATATGCAGTAAATTAAAATAACTGCCTTGAATAAAATTGCTCTCTCAAAATGGCTGTACTGAACGTCTTGAAATAGGCCTCTGTCTCTTTAAGAAGCTTTCCGACACGCCCCCTTCAGCACACTGCTGTGGCATCTAAACAACACTACTGTGCGGGGAGGGGGCTCTGCTGAGCTGAGGAGCAGTGGTTGGTGGCTTGGCTGGTGACAAAAGGTCCAGAGGCGTCTCCAGGAGGTGGGGGCGTTCCTAGGAGGACTGAGGCATAGCTACACCTAAAATGTTTTTACTGATTACTCAAAAATATGTGAATGAGCCAAGGCAACACTCCAGGCATGTGTTTAATGAGGGAATGACATAATAACATGATATAAAGCTTGAAAAAGTCGATTTTACATAATACCCCCCCTTTAACAAATGTATTCCAAAGCGGTTTATGTGTTAAATGATGGCGTAGTGCTCACAAACGCATTGTTTTAGCAGCCTCGCGCTCGTGCTACCCGTGCCTGAGTTCCAAACCTTCCAACCACTCGGGCTGGAACCACTTCTACCCTGTGTATACTAAACAGTCTTGAACGGTGAGTTTCCGACACAAACTCGGTTTATTATTTATGTTTATAGCGAGTGATTTTAAGTTGCATTTTGCAGTTTTTGTTGCTTGATCATAGCCTCGCTACCGCTCCCGTTCCAAGCTCCATTGAGCCTCGTTGATTGTTTACGTTTGTTTATGTGCATTTGTAGCACACAAAGCACCGCTTCTAGCGACTAATCCGTGATCTTATTTAAGCTTACATTCAAGCCGAATGGTAAAGAACAACTAACTTTACTAGAAGCAACCCTTTGTTTTTTGTTTTTGCAGAGGGGTAGCTTGCCATTAGGCAAAGCAGGCAGCTGCCTGGGGCCCCCCAAGCCACCAGGGGCCCCCCGAGGGCCAACAAATTTGACACAATGAGGCCAGAGAAAGGCCCAGTTGGCCGTCGCCCGTTGCAAATTCCCTGACTGGGCCCTCTCAGCTGAGCCAAACTAAACTCGCCCCTTCCCCACCTGTCTCTCAGTGAGTGAAGGGATGGCTCGTGCAGGCCGCATGCTGCTCATTTAGGAAAACAAAACAGATGATGAGGGCGGTGCGTGCGGCCGCATCTACTCCGAAGACATAAGAGAAGTTATGCATCGGAAGCGACAAACGAAAGAAAAAAAAGGAGGAAGAGGAGAAAAGAAAGCAGGACAGCCGTGATTGTAAAAAGTTACTTTAGCTATGTGTGACTGACAGCGCGGGCTTGACGGCCTTTGACTTAAGTGTCGTGTGTGTGTGTGTGTGTAACTAATTGGCCGTGCTAAGTTAACAGGCTAGCATCACTCGTCTTGTCAGAGACAGACAGCCGACCTAAGAGCTGCAAAATTATTGACATTATGTGAATGTGTGAAAAAATGTAACGTAGCCTATTTCCTACCTAAGCAACTGTGTATGCACTGTGCAACAAGACAGTAAGTGAGTAGTGTATCATGTCAGGCTAAAAGGTGTAAATAATATATATTTTATTTTATCTTGGACAAAATGGACTTGTTTTAACAGTGCCATGGTGCTGTAAAACATGTTATAAAAGCATAAAAGCATGCTACCTCCAGTACAGCTGTCCCAAAGTACATCTACCTCCAATACACTGCTACCTCCAGTACAGCTGTCCGAGTACATCTACCTCCAATACTACAGCCCCCAGCACTGCTACCTCCAGTACAGCTGTCCCAAGTACATTTACCTCCAGTACTACAGCCCCCAGCACTGCTACCTCCAGTACAGCTGTCCCAAGTACATTACCTCCAGTACTACAGCCCCCAGCACTGCTACCTCCAGTACAGCTGTCCCAAGTACATCTACCTCCAATACTACAGCCCCCAGCACTGCTACCTCCAGTACAGCTGTCCCAAGTACATTTACCTCCAAGTACTACAGCCCCCAGCACTGCTACCTCCAGTACAGCTCTCCCAAGTACATTTACCTCCAGTACTACAGCCCCCAGCACTGCTACCTCCAGTACAGCTGTCCCAAGTACATCTACCTCCAATACTACAGCCCCCAGCACTGCTACCTCCAGTACAGCTGTCCCAAGTACATTTACCTCCAGTACTACAGCCCCCAGCACTGCTACCTCCAGTACAGCTCTCCCAAGTACATTTACCTCCAGTACTACAGCCCCCAGCACTGCTACCTCCAGTACAGCTGTCCCAAGTACATTTACCTCCAGTACTACAGCCCCTAGCACTGCTACCTCCAGTACAGCTGTCCCAAGTACATTTACCTCCAATACTACAGCCCCCAGCATGCTACCTCCAGTACAGCTGTCCCGAGTACATCTACCTCCACTACTACAGCCCCAGCACTGCTACCTCCAGTACAGCTGTCCCGAAGTACATTCTACCTCCAGTACTACAGCCCCCAGCACTGCTACCTCCAGTACAGCTGTCCCGAGTACATTTACCTCCAGTACTACAGCCCCCAGCACTGCTACCTCCAGTACAGCTGTCCCAAGTACATTTACCTCCAGTACTACAGCCCCCAGCACTGCTACCTCCAGTACAGCTGTCCGAGTACATTTACCTCCATACTACAGCCCCCAGCACTGCTACCTCCAGTACAGCTTCCGATAATTACCTCCAGACCGCCCCGCCTGCTACCTCCAGTACACTGTCCCGAGTACATTTACCTCCAGTACTACAGCCCCCGGCACTGCTACCTCCAGTACAGCTGTCCAAGTACATTTACCTCCAGTACTACAGCCCCCAGCACTGCTACCTCCAGTACAGCTGTCCCGAGTACATTTACCTCCAGTACTACAGCCCCCAGCACTGCTACTCCAGTACAGCTGTCCCGAGTACATTTACCTCCAGTACTACAGCCCCCGGCCACTGCTACCTCCAGTACAGCTGTCCCGAGTACATTTACCTCCAGTACTACAGCCCCCGGCACTGCTACCTCCAGTACAGCTGTCCCGAGTACATTTACCTCCAGTACTACAGCCCCGGCACTGCTACCTCCAGTACAGCTGTCCCGAGTACATTTACCTCCAGTACTACAGCCCCCAGCACTGCTACCTCCAGTACAGCTGTCCGAGTACATTTACTCCAGTACTACAGCCCCCGGCACTGCTACTCCAGTACAGCTGTCCCAGCAACCCCGTACTACACCCCCACTGCACCCATACAGCTGTCCCAGTACATTTACCTCCAGTACACAGCCCCCACACTGCTACCTCCAGTACAGCTGTCCCCAGTACATTTACCTCCAGTACTACAGCCCCGCACTGCTACCTCCAGTACAGCTGTCCCAGTACATTTACCTCCAGTACTACAGCTCCCAGCACTGCTACCTCCAGTACAGCTGTCCCAGTACATTTACCTCCAGTACTACAGCCCCCGCACTGCTACCTCCAGTACAGCTGTCCCCAGTACATTTACCTCCAGTACTACAGCTCCCAGCACTGCTACCTCCAGTACAGCTGTCCCGAGTACATTTACCTCCAGTACTACAGCTCCCAGCACTGCTACCTCCAGTACAGCTGTCCCGAGTACATTTACCTCCAGTACTACAGCTCCCCAGGCACTGGCTAACCTCCCAGTACAGCTGTCCCCGAGTACATTTACCTCCAGTACTACAGCTCCCAGCACTGCTACCTCCAGTACAGCTGTCCCGAGTACATTACCTCCAGTACTACAGCCCCCAGCACTGCTACCTCCAGTACAGCTGTCCCGAGTACATTTACCTCCAGTACTACAGCTCCCAGCACTGCTACCTCCAGTACAGCTGTCCCGAGTACATTTACCTCCAGTACTACAGCCCCCGCACTGCTACCTCCAGTACAGCTGTCCCGAGTACATCACCTCCAGTACCACAGCCCCCGCACTGCTACCTCCAGTACAGCTGTCCCCAGTACATTTACCTCCAGTACTACAGCTCCCAGCACTGCTACCTCCAGTACAGCTGTCCCGAGTACATTTACCTCCAGTACTACAGCTCCCAGCACTGCTACCTCCAGTACAGCTGTCCCGAGTACATTTACCTCCAGTACTACAGCCCCGCACTGCTACCTCCAGTACAGCTGTCCCGAGTACATCTACCTCCAGTACTACAGCCCCCAGCACTGCTACCTCCAGTACAGCTGTCCCGAGTACATTTACCTCCAGTACTACAGCCCCCGGCACTGCTACCTCCAGTACAGCTGTCCCCAGTACATTTACCTCCAGTACTACAGCTCCCAGCACTGCTACCTCCAGTACAGCTGTCCCGAGTACATTTACCTCCAGTACTACAGCCCCCAGCACTGCTACCTCCAGTACAGCTGTCCCGAGTACATTTACCTCCAGTACTACAGCTCCCAGCACTGCTACCTCCAGTACAGCTGTCCCGAGTACATTTACCTCAATACTACAGCCCCCGGCACGCTACCCCAGTACAGCTGTCCCGAGTACATCTACCTCCAGTACCACAGCCCCGCACGCTACCTCCAGTACAGCTGTCCCCAGTACATTTACCTCCAGTACTACAGCCCCAGCACTGCTACCTCCAGTACAGCTGTCCCGAGTACATTTACCTCCAGTACTACAGCTCCCAGCACTGCTACCTCCAGTACAGCGTCCCGAGTACATTACCTCCAGTACTACAGCCCCGGCACTGCTACCTCCAGTACAGCTGTCCCGAGTACATCTACCTCCAGTACTACAGCCCCCAGCACTGCTACTCCAGTACAGCTTCCCGAGCATTACCTCCATACTACAGCCCCCAGCACTGCTACCTCCAGTACAGCTGTCCCAGTACATTTACTCCAGTACTACAGCTCCCAGCACTGCTACCTCCAGTACAGCTGTCCCGAGTACATTTACCTCCATACTACAGCCCCCGGCACTGCTACCTCCAGTACAGCTGTCCCGAGTACATCTACCTCCAGTACCACAGCCCCCGCACTGCTACCTCCAGTACAGCTGTCCCGAGTACATCTACCTCCAGTACCACAGCCCCCGGCACTGCTACCTCCAGTGAGCCGGTAGCATCAGCCCAGACTGCAATATTAAACATTCCTTCCCCTGACTCAGTTGACATAACACCACAACAAAGGCCAATCCAGGTGTGATATTTTAGGTGTGACATTTACTTTTATTTCATCACAGACGCTATGACCTTTTTTATAATTATTTTGTGTATTTCTTTTTTATTTTAGATCAAGCTGAACCCACTGATAAATAACCTACAAGACTGATAAAAGATGACCCTGCAGAGTGGCTTGAGGTTTTCACCAATACTGAAAATGTTGTCTTGTAAGAAAAGGGCCTGTTCAGGTGACATATCACGCATCCCACCAAATAATGAAAAAGCACCACGTAGATTTACAAAAGAAAATTATTACATGGTTATGAAGAACGGGGAAAAAATACAGCGAACATGGCTGTTATATTCTACTTCAATGGACTCAATGGAGTTTTTTGCTTTGCCTGCAAATTATTCGGAAAGCCGGACAATGCTGCTCTCTCAAAAGGAGGCTTCCGTAATTGGAAAAACCTAGCAGTGCACCTTAAGGACAATGAGCATTCAGAACTGCACATAACTAACATGAAGAATTGGCATGAGCTCCAGATGAGACTGAAAACGAAAACAGCAATTGATCAGATTAATCAGGATTTACTATATCTCGAGGAACAGCACTGGAAAGCTGTTATACACCGAGTGATTGCAATAATCTGCCACCTGGCAGAGAGAAACCAAGCACTCAGAGAACACACAAGTGTCTTGTATGAGCCACAAAATGGACATTTTTTGGGACAAGTTGAGTTGATGGCAAAATTTGATCCAGTCCTGAATGAACGTTTAAGGAGAATTCAACAAAAAGAAACTAAAGTGCAGGCCTTGCTACGCCACTGCGTTTTTGTACGCGCTTGTAACTTTTGCTACAACGTTAAAGCGGCTATGAGTTTCCGCTTTACTTTTGTTGAACCAAACTTTTGACGTAGCTATGTGTGTTTTTCTATTGTTGCGAAACGTTATCATCTTGAGAATCTGCTTGAGTATTTTGATCCCTGCTCAAGTCATTTAATTTCCAAATTATATGTTTTTGGATTACTTGAGTATTCTGAATTTTTAACCTTATGAAGTGCACTTGTTTTGAGAAATGGTTTCCTAATCTAATGAAACTGTATTAATGATACTAATTAGCTGTTTAATGGTTAATTATGATTTAATTTATGGCTGTAAATATCATAGCTGTTTACATATTTTGAAAAGGAATATGAACTGTTTATTGTAACTGTATAAATACAGTTACAATAAACAGTTGTTATGTAAATTTACATATGTAAATGTGTACATTCGTCCGCACATATTTTACATATGCAAATAGTTTCATGTTAGTTTAATGATACAAATGCTCATTTATGTTTTTCATTTTGACCTTTCCAGCTCAGGTTTTTGTAACTGATTAAATTAAGCCGTTCATGCCTATGGACCATTTGAACCTTTTTCTGAACTCTAACAAATGCTATGGAACAACCGCGTGAAATAAAACATTTTTTTCTACACTACGAATGCTATTGCACTGAATTATGAATCACCACTAATCATCACGAAAGGATGTGTGCGAAATATCTGTGCGAACTCCACAGATAGAGGGAATCGTGAAAGATTTTTTGGCAGCCAAAAACTTGCTCCACGAATGTCACAAATGTTACTAGAAGGCGCATTAAGTAATATTACGAATCTCATGAATAACGGAAAAATGGCATGCCTGTGTGTAAATCCAGGACTGAGTTTAGTTTAGCAACATGCGATCATGAATGTGTGTAGTTTCCCCAATGTGGAAGAAGACAGCCTAGCAGTGCGCTAATAATAGTTTAAGGTATAACTTTCCCATCCGGTTAGTCCCATGGTGCAGGAACGTATGTTGGGGCTGATGACTCATGTGAAGCCCGGGTTCAGAGGTAGTTCATGGGCCGCCCCAGGCTCAGAGCGAGGGTCTGGAAGTGACAGGACAAAGCTCCATCAAATCAAGAATCTGAATCTCAGAAAGAAAACTGCACTTGGCATGTCACGTCCAGATGTCTAAAAGTCGAGTTATGGTAAAGGTGCTTTATTATACTTTATTCAGACTTTTCCCAGTACATTTGGACACAGTAGTTGTTACAACACATAATGTACTGACATATCATGCATAATTGAGGGTTAAAAGTATTTTGCCAGTACATCAGTATTGATATTTTACCTTTTTAAAATGTTAATAATTATGTAAAGAAAAAAGAGTATTGGTCCACCCTCTGCAGAAAAATTGCTTGGGCTCTGCGGTGATGGATTATTGTAAATGCAGCGAAATCCAGGAAACACAGATTAGAAGTGAACAGGATCACTTAGAACTGCGAAATAAACAAAAATGGTCAATTTGGGGTCAGCCCATTAGTCCGACGTCTCATCATTCCAAAAATGTCCCATTGAGTAGGGGTTGAAAATAAAATGAGGTTCAGGCAAGAGTCCACTGACCTTAAGGTTAGGGCCAATGGTTGTATATGGCTCTCTAATCCACAACACAACTGGGTTAGAGATGTCGGACTAATGACCCTCTGCTCAATGGTTAATTTTCTGAATAATGAGACGTCCGACTAATGGGTTGTCGGACCAATGGCATAGCACCCAATTTTGTTACCTTCAAAGGTGCGACACTATAAACCTGGCCAGAGCAAGACTGATATTCCGGAAACTTTTGGCACAACATTTGCAGCTGATTGGATCAAGGGCACATTATTTTATCCAATTACAGTCAGGTCTCAAAACAACAAACTGCAAATCCATTCAACATTTAGTTTTGAAATGCTCTGTGTAGAGATGCACCGATCCAGCTTTTTTGCTTCCGATACCGATACTGGAGGTTTGAGAACCTGACATTAACCGATATTAACTGATACCAAGAGACTTTCTTAAGTGGCTGCTGTGAATGAAAAAACTGAATTTCTCTAGTGTGAGATCTCATCTTTTCTTGCAAACGAGATGTTATAGATCCATTATTAATAATATCTATTAATAAACTAATGGGGAATAAAAACATTACACAAGCATCACTGGAAATGTGTACTGATATGACAGGCGTTTGGTTACATTAACTCACAACACAGAAGGCTTAATCTTTAACTGAATATTTACTTTTGGAGTTAACTCACAACATAAAGTGATCAGATCATTACAACTTGATCATTACAAATATAATGAACAATGGCTATTTTAAGTGATCAATCATAGTTTCTGTCCTAGTCTTGATTAGTCGCTGCTAGCATTAGCTTGCTGCCGCTAGCATTGGCACACTGTTGCTAGCCGTGGCATATTGCGCAGCGATCAAAAATATGTGACCCGTCACCAGAACGGGGGACACAAGTCGGCTGACTCACAATAGCGCAAATTTACCAAGAAGTTTTCTTTTTTTATTAAATTGGTTATTTTCGCTTTTTTGTAGAATCGTTCAGTCGAGATCACGAAGAAGCCTCACCATGTTTAAGCTAGCAGTATTGATATATTTAAAAGTGTAAACTTTTAGGTTCAAACCGGCTTGATTAGGGAGATTTTGGAGCGTGCTGTAGGGGCGTGACTTTGTCTGTGTATTTACATACTGGGTAAACACCGCGGAGCAATTTTGGTTTGCGTTGTTGACACATGCTTTAGCAAATAAATGCCACGCAAAAAAGGCAGGTTTATACATACGCCTATTGTTGATCAGTTTTTTCAGGTTTAAATTGCCTTGTTTTGTCGGAGAAATAGCGCACGTCGTGGGGGCGTGTCATTGTGTGTGTGTGGCTCATTATTATGCAACGCTTCCCCGTGTGTGGCTGTCGGAGGCCGCCGCTGCTAACGCTGGAATACTACTGCAGAGGTTCGTTTTTCTGCGTGAAACCAGTGAACTTTTCCAGGCTGACTTTCCCAGTGCGACTGATGATGCCCTGGCTGTAAGCCTGCACAGCACCCTGTTGACCACTATGTTTCCCGAGCCAACTCCTCCCCTTCAGAGCGTGATTTAAGACAGAAGGATGTAGCGCGGATTTGCATAGCTCTACATTGAAAATGAGCGAGGAAACTTGATTTCATCACAATAGTGAACGAGTTTGCTGAGCAGAAGGCACGCAAAGGTTACTTCAGACGGGTGAGTGAAAGTTTGTTTTTTTCACTTGTGGCCGCTGTGCCATCGTGTCCGTTTGCTTTTTGATGAGGCCATTGTTGTGCTGTAAGCTAACGTGGTGTGTTCAGTGGGTTGGATTTGTTTGTGTTTTGTTTTTTGCCGTAAGCTGTGTGCGCAGGTTAAGGATAATGTAACATAGTCATTGTCTATGGTACTAATGATCATGTGTGCGTTCTTCGTTCCCTCTGGTCAAATGTGTGCGTGTTGTCATTGTGTTGCTATTTGCTGTAGAGGTAGGCTCTATGGGAAGTGGATTTATGCAAGAGACATTTATTTATATATTACCTGTTTGCAAACCTTTTTTTTTCTTTATTGGCACATTTTTCTTGCTTTTTGTCTTTTCTCCCCCCTGTGCTTTACAGCTTTACAGGGGAGCGGGTATGGCTTATCTAAATGAGATGTAAATGAGCCCTATTGTCACTCGAGCAGCAGAGAGAGGTGAGAACTGCCCAAAAGTTTGGAGGCCATTTTCTCCCCTTTGACATATTTCGAGTTCCTAAATTCAATTTGCCACATCTTCTCCACAAATTACCAGAGTTACATGTGTTACACATCATTGGAAAGCTTGGAGACTACACTTTCATAATCTATGTCTCACTCAAAACCGAGTTGTGACCCTGGATTCCATGACGGAGCACATATGTTTGTGGAGGTTAAAACTATTTCAGCGATTGAATTCTCAGCTGAATTCACAGAGATTTAGTTTGTGAAAGTTGTGTTTTTCAAGCGTTAAGAGCCAAAACAGGTATCGGTTCAGTATTTGGAGAAACGGCCAATATCATATTATTTTCCCAGTATCTGTTCCGATATCCGATACCAGTATCGGACATGCATATGTAAGTCTGGTCTTGTTGTTAATTAGCATTCATAAAAGTGTTTCTCGTTGTCGGCAAAATATTACATCCACCCACTCACGGCAATACTGCCACGCAATTGGCTCATTTGGCCCAAACCACTGGAGGTTCGGTTTTCAAACAGATCGGCGGGAGCAGCACAAGATGGATTCTCGTTTAAGCGTTTGTCAGGCGTTTTAAATTTAGTGATTGTATTTACCGCTCTTTCTTGAAAGCTGAGTCTGAAGGGCCTGTTTGTATGAAAGAGACATTAAAAGAGACATTCTCACACCGATTTCTTTTGAAGTCTGCCTCACAACTTATTATCTGAGATGCTTCCATTTGTATTCACAAACTGTGGTCCCTTTTTCCCCCTCTGCAATTAAATAAGTTCAAACCATTCCCACTCCAAGAGCCGTTCAAAGATCCAAGTCATGATTACAGCTAGTAATTTCAGACAATAATTGACTTTATGATGAACTATTCGATACAGCCCAATAAATCCTCTCCTTCTCTTCCACTATTGTTTTTGGCCCATCTCTGATCGTGTCTCTTATGGAAACCTGCCACAGTGATTAAGTAGGTTAAGGTCATTTCGGGCAATTTTTAAATGCCTTGATTCACATCTGACCCCCTCCCTCTGCAGCTGTCCATCATCTCTGTGACAGCAGTGACAGTCACGCATGACCACAGCATCCCCCGGGCCCGAACCCAAAATATCTACAAGCTTTTAAATAGTCCCCGACTCTAGAGGGACTGTTGCTCTGCTGCTGAGCGAGACTCAAGGGTGGTTCAACGCTGGGTACTTGATATTTTTAGATGGACATAACCAGGATTGTTTTGATTTGGAAGAAAAACACAGTCCCATGGAGATGAATTGCACTTTGACCACGCTGTTTTTGTTCCGTAGTTTTTTTTAAAGTTTAAGATTTGGCCTTAGAGTGACAGGTCTTGGAAAACTTTGTCCTTTTTAGGAACATGCTCTGTAGGAGGAGATGGTACTGCCATCATGAGCTCTCTTTCAGCTGTTATTAGTAACAATGTGAATTGGAGAGGAGTGAAGAAGTCTATTATTTTCTATGCCTATGATGCAGGTACATAAACAGGATGGGTTCCGGGCGACAATACCTTTGGGAGGAACTTTTTTTTTTTTTTTTTTGTAATAACAGTTCAAAGAAGCAAATAAGCCATTTTTGTTAAAAAACAAAACCGAAACTGAGGACTTGGATTCAATCTGCTCCCCCTGTATAGGCCTCCTGCGCCCCAAGCCTGGAGGGCTTAGTGTTGGGAATAACGGTGTTTAAGCTGTGTCTGTGCAGAGTGTTGCATCGTGCTCTTTGCTCCAAAAACTACGTTCCTCGTGGCCCAAACCGCGGCTTGTCATCCCCACAGCGCTGTTTGTGACCGGTGCAGGGGAGAATCGAGTTGGTGATCATTGATCAATAGTGTTGGAATTTATTTTTAACCAGACGCAGAATCAGTGGAGATGCGTCTTTCTCTCTCCCTGAGAAAACCGCAGGCCGCTAACTTTCTGTTGGGCGAGGAACGTGCTTCTCTTTGGTCCTCATGGCGGGGAGCTGACATTGCTGCAATAGCAGCGACTCCAAAAGACAATTTTCACTGGGGACTTTGCCCCTCGCAAACACTACTTAAACCCCTGCCTTAACCGAGCGCATTTTCTCAGCTTTACCCAAATTTAAAAGCTTCTCGACTGGCTCTCACAGCCTATTGTCCAGTGTAATGCTTTATTTGAAAGCTAAGACCTACAAACTCGTTTGAGATCTTTTCTCCCTTTGTCGTCACTTTTCCATTGTATTTTTTGTGCTTTTTTGTTGCATTTTTGTTGCATTTTGGTCACATTTTTGCCACTTTATTGTTGAGTTTTTTGCTTGCGTTTTCATCCTTGTTTTTGGGTTATTGGGTAAAGCCAAACTGGTTGAAAGCCTGGCTCCAAAGGGTCTCCTTACAGTGTCTCTCGAAAGTACTAATACACCTTGAACTTTTGCACATTTTGTCATGTTTACAACCCTAAACATAAAGATTTTATTTTGAATTTTTTACTGAAAAACACACAAGTAACAGACAACTGTGAAGTGAAAGCAAAATGATACATGATTCTGTTATTTTTCAAAAAATAGAAAACCGAAAAGTGGGGCGTGCATAAGTATTCATACAGCATGACTTCATAAATTTGTGGAACCCCCTTTTGCTGCAATAACAGCAGCAAGTCTTTTGGGGTATGACTACAAGGTTTGCACATCTAGAGACTGACATTTTAGCCCATTCCTCTTTACAAAACAACTCAAGCTCTGTCAAATTAGAAGGAGAGCGTTTGTGAACAGCAGTTTTCAGGTCTTTCCACAGATTTTCAATAGGATTTAGGTCAGGACTTTGACTGGGCCATTCAACACATTAATATGTTTGTTTTTAAACCATTCCATTGTAGATTTAGCTTTGTGTTTAGGGTCATTGTCCTGCTGGAAGGTGAATCTCCGCCCCAGCCTCAATTCTCTTGCTGACTGCAGCAGGTTTTCCTCCAAGATGTCTCTGTATTTGGCTCCATCCATCTTCCCAACTATTCTTACAATCTTCCAGTCCCCACTGAGGAAAAGCAGCCCCATAGCATGATGCTCCCCCCACCATATTTGACACTGGGGATGGTGCACTCAGGACGATGAGCAGTGTTAGGTTTGTGCCATACATAACGTTTTGCATTTGGGCCAAAAAGTTCAATTTTTGTCTCATCTGACCAAAGCACCTTCTTCCACATGGTAGCTGTGTCCTCCATATGACTTCTAGCAAACTTCAAACGGGATTTCTTATGGCCTCCTTTCAATAATGGCTTTCTTCTTGCCACTCGTCCATGAAGGCCAGATTTGTGTAGAGTACGACTTATAGTTGTCCCATGTACAGATTCCCCCAGCTCAGCGGCAGTACGTCGCAGCTCCTCCAGAGTTATCTTGGGGCACTTGGTTGCATTTCTGACCAGTGCTCTCCTTGTTCGGTCTGTTAGTTTAGGTGGACGGCCGTGTCTTGCTAAGTTTGTAGTGGTGCTATACTCCAATTTTCTGAATGATGGATTGAACAGTGCTCCATGAGATGTTCAAATCTTGGGAAATCTTTGTATAACTTAACGCTGCTTTAAACTTCTCCACAGCTTTATCCCTGACCTCTCTGGTGTGCTCCTTGGCCTTCATGATGTTGTTTAGTGACCAATACACTCTGACCATAGCTCTGAGGCCCTCACAGAACAGCTGAATTATACTGAGAGTAGATTACACACAGGTGGCCTCTATTTAATGGTTAGGGCAAGGTGTGAACATTCTGCAGTCATTAGGAATGTTATAAAGGCAATTTAATGCACTCCAAAAATGCTGTATGAATACTTATGCACGCCCCACTTTTCACTTTTCTATTTTTTTTTTTAAATAACAGAATCTTGTATCATTTTGCTTTTACTTCACAGTTGTCTGTTACTTGTGTGTGAACTTTCAGTAAAAAATTCAAAATGAAATCTTTGTTTATGGTTGTAAACATGACAAAATGTGCAAAAGTTCAAGGTGTATTAGTACTTTCGAGAGGCACTGTATTTCTAAAAATGGCTGTGTAATACAAGGAATCCTATTTTTAACCACGTTGGTTTTTGTTGTATGGAATTAAAACATTTAAGCCTGAGGCTTTGATTGACAGGTCCTGGAGCACTGTGGAGGCCTGCTCCTTCTGCCGTTTTGCCCTTTTTTTCCTTTTGTTATCTTCACAAAAATACAGGACCATTACATTGAATGGGGTGGAATAGCTACCGTCTATCTCCTGTATGTTATATCTATGGTGTACATCATCAAACTACTGTATGCATCTGAATTCAAGGTGCTTCACCCAAA